>JALAZF010000569.1:3000000-3375000 GCA_022829125.1 Lathyrus tuberosus | reverse complement strand
AAAATACAGGGTATTACATCCTCCCCCCCTTAAATAGAAATTCGCCCTCGAATTTAAAAATTACCTGAACAGATAAGGGTAGGCATCTAGCATTTCCGATTCAAGTTCCCAAGTTGCATCTCCCGGGTGCGTTACATCCCACTGTACCTTAACGAGAGGAATATCCTTGTTCCTTAATACCTTCGTTTCTCTTCCCACAATTCGGCTCGGTTGAGGTTCAAACGTCAAATCCGCTTCTATTTCAATAGTATCCGGTAGAATCGGTTGAAGAGGATCTGGAACAAATCTCCGAAGCTGAGATACATGAAAAACATCATGCATTTCCGACAGAGAAGGTGGTAAGGCCAACCTGTAAGCTACTTCACCAATCCTTTCTAAGATCTGATACGGTCCCACGTATCTCGGGCTTAACTTGCGTGACTTAAATGGTCCTCTCAATCTAAATCTAGGAGTAACTTTCAAAAACACATGGTCACCCTCTTCAAATTCTAAAGGTCTCCTTCGATTGTCCGCATAACTCTTTTGTCGATCTTGGGCTTGCTTAATTTTCTCGCGAATCATTCGAATCTTTTCTGTAGTCTCTTGGATGATTTCGGGTCCTAAGATTCTATCTTCCCCAACTTCCGCCCAACACAAGGGTGTTCTACATTTTCGCCCATACAACGCTTCATACGGAGCCATACCGATACTAGCATGATAACTATTGTTATAGGAAAACTCAATCAATGGTAGAAGTTCCTTCCAATTCCTTTTACTTTCTAACACGCAAGCTCTCAACATATCTTCCATCGTTTGTATCGTTCGCTCAGTCTGTCCATCCGTCTGCGGATGATTAGACGTGCTCAAACGCAACTCCGTCCCCATAGCTTGTTGAAAGACTTTCCAAAACCTTGAGGTAAACTTCGGATCTCTGTCCGACACAATATTAGAAGGAATACCGTGCAATCTTACAATTTCCACAATAAACAACCTCGCCAGATGACTTGCCTTGAATGTAGTTTTCACGGCCAAGAAGTGTGCTGATTTCGTTAGTCGATCCACAATCACCCAAATCGAATCATAACCACCTTGCGTACAGGGCAAACCTACTGCAAAGTCCATAGAAATGCTATCCCATTTCCAAAATGGAATTTCTAAAGGTTGCAACATACCGCCCGGTCTTTGGTGTTCAATCTTAACCTGTTGGCACACTGCACATTCTGACACATACATCGCAACATCCTTTTTCATTCCGGTCCACCAATAGTCCTTCTTCAAATCTTGATACATCTTCGAAGAACCAGGATGTATCGTAAAAGTACCTTTATGAGCTTCATCCAAAATCTTTCTTCTTAACATTACATTATTCGGAACACAAATTCTTTGGCCGAACATGATAATTCTGTCGGTAGCCTGAATAAAACCCGGTAGGAGTAACACTTCTTGCAACTTCTCATCTGCCATTTGACCTTGGTGAATCTCAACTCTCAAGATAGAATTGACATTCAAATTTCCCATAATCACACCTTCTTGGGTCCATACAAACTGAAGATTAAGATCTCTAAAATTTTCTAACAATGCATACTCCAAAACCATCAATTTCGCGCCATGCACTAATTTCTGACTTAACGCATCTGCTACCTTATTCGCTTTTCCTGGATGATACTTCAAATCTAAATCATAATCTTTTAAGTACTCCATCCATCTTCGTTGTCGCATATTTAACTCTTTTTGGTCAAATAAATATTTCAAACTCTTATGGTCACTGAACATTTCAAAACGTACCCCATACAAATAATGCCGCCACACCTTTAGTGTAAAAACAACCGCCGCCAATTCCAAATCGTGAGTTGGATAATTCTGTTCATGAACTTTCAATTGTCGGGAGGCATAAGCTACTACTTGACCGCCTTGCATCAGGACACCTCCCAATCCCATTTTAGAAGCATCACAAAACACTTCATAAGAGTTGTTAGGATCAGGAATGATTAACACCGGAGCCGTTGTCAATCTCTCCTTCAACTTAATGAAACTTTGCTCACAACCTGAATCCCACTCAAAAGCAAAATCCTTACGAGTAAGCTTCGTCATCGGTAAAGCTAACTTGGAGAAACCTTCAATGAACCTCCTATAGTAACCTGCCAGCCCTAAGAAGCTTCTGACTTCTGAGGCATTTCTCGGCCTTTCCTAATTTATCACTGCTTCTACCTTCGACGGATCCACCTCTACACCACCCTGGGATATAACGTGACCAAGAAACTTAACTTCTGCCATCCAAAATTCACACTTACTTAATTTAGCAAAAAGTTGCTTCTCTTGCAACACAGATAACACAATTCTCAGATGTTCCTCGTGCTCTTGTGAAGTACGAGAATAAATAAGAATATCGTCAATGAAGATTACCACGAACTGGTCCAAGTAAGCTTGAAATATTCGGTTCATGTAATCCATAAAAACGGCTGGAGCATTTGTCACACCGAAAGGCATCACTAAGAATTCGTAATGGCCATAACGGGTCCTAAATGCAGTCTTAGGTACATCGGAACTCTTCACTCGGATTTGGTGATAACCCAACCTCAAATCAATCTTCGAGAACACGCAGGCTCCTTTCAATTGATCCAAAAGGTCGTCTATCCTGGGCAAGGGATACTTGTTCTTAATGGTGACTTTATTCAGCTGACGATAATCGATGCACATCTGCATCCCACCGTCCTTCTTCTTCACCAGTAGAACAGGGGCTCCCCACGGAGAAACACTAGGCCGCATGAAATGTTTTGCCATGAGCTCTTCTAACTGATCCTTTAATTCTCTTAACTCCTTCGGTGCCATCCGATACGGAGAAACGGATATAGGAGCCGTTCCCGGTACCAGGTCAATAGAAAATTCCACTTCCCTCTCCGGAGGAAGAGAAGTGACATCTTCGGGGAAAATATCATAAAATTCGCAAACTACGAGAATGTCCACAACCTGAAGGTCGCTACTCCCTTCCTTAGTGAGAACCAACATAACCGAATCCTCTTCTTCAAACAAGAGATTTATCATACCAACCGTACCTTCTAGAATAGTTGTTAAAACATCCTTTGGTGTAGCCTCAATAGACGGAATGATGATAAGCTTTTCCTCACACCCAATAAATACCGAATTAGCAGAAAGCCAATCCATTCCCAAAACGACATCCACTTTCTTAAGCGGTAGACAAATAAGGTCAATCTGAAAAACTCTATCATTCACAGATAGTACACAATTTTCACACATCAAAGGCGTCTCAACCATTTCATCCATGGCGGTAGTGACCACCATAGGAGGAGACAAAGGAACGGACCGCAACCCAAGTCGCTTCATACATTGCACTGATTCAAAAGAATGTGTAGCTCCACAATCAAATAAAACAAAGCAAGGAAATCCGTTAACTAAGCACATACCAGCAATCAATGAATTGTCACTCTTCTTCTTCCTTGCATCCAATGTGTAAACCCTTCCTTGTGGTTGAATCCTATTCTGAGGGCAATCTTTCTTCATATGACCCACCTTTTGACATTGGAAACACCTTACTCCTTCCAAACCACACCTTCCGAAATGATTCCTGCCACAAGTGCGACACACCGGAGGTGTACTCGCCCTTGTATCTTGCACCTGTTTCCCCTTGAAGGGTTGTGGCCTAGGTCTAAATGATTGGTTAGACCTTCCACGATCGCCTTGAGTTACCCGACTTGCTGCACTTTCATCTCGAACCTTTTTCAAACTATGTTCTGCCACATAGCATTGTCTCAACACTTCAGCATAAGTAGTGAACTCTCTCTGAGACACACTATGAGATATTTCAGCTTTTAATCCAAACAGAAACTAGTCTATTTTCCATTTTTCATCAGGAGCATACATAGCCTGCCTAGAATAAGCAGCCATGTCTTCAAACTTCTCAGCATAACTGGCCACAGTCATGCTACCTTGTCTTAGCTGCTGGAATTCAAATTCCTTCTGAGTCCTTAATGAACTCGGAAAATATTTCTCCATGAAAACAACTTTGAACTATTCCCAAACCTTAGGTACTTCTTGAACAGTCATCAAAGCCGAAGCGCTCTCCCACCATCTCATAGCGGGACCCTTTAGAGAATGAGAAGCAAACAACACCTTGTTCTCCTCACTACACTGGACTATCAAGAAAATCCTTTCCATACCTGAAATCCATTCGTGAGCCTTCACGGGATCTAATCCACCCTGAAATTCCGGAGGATTCATGCGGATAAAGTCCCGAAAATTCCCACCTATAGCTTCGGGAACCACTACTTGAGGATGCGGACCTCCATTCATTTGTGCACCATCTGTTGCATGAATAGATTCTGTTGTTGTTGCATCTGTTGCATGAACTGATACAACGGAGCATTACCATCGCCAACCGGCGGAGTCGTCCCTTGAGGAGTGGTGCGGGGCCTACCACGAGGGTTTCTACGTCCATCAGCCATGTTCCTAAAGGTCATACAAATAGAATTAAGTTGATCAGGTTCAATACCATAAATATAACGCTCAAGACCCATGGCGACACAACGTATATGAAACGGAAAGAAACACTTATACTATTTCATGGCTAGGTCGAGGATACGACCTGCTCTGATACCAACTGTCACACCCACATATAAAATCCATACATCAAAGCATAAATTATATATATGAATCCAAGTATTTGGTATTGAAATACCATAAGTCCCTAGTTAACACATTATATACATAAGTGCCTCTAATACAACACAAAACTAAGGCATTACATATACAAGATGTTCCAACATGATAAAAACTAAGAACTAGATCAATGCAATGATCTCAAAGTAAAACATCATAGCGGAAGCCATGCCATCTCAAAACTACGAACCGGAAGGAAAAGTCAAACCACTTTATCCTTACCCGTCGCCGAACCTGCAGAACATGTGATGTAAACAACAACAGTGGGGTGAGATACATCAAATCTCAGTGAGTTCCCTATCTTATGGATTCTCTCGGGTTATTTACGGTTCTAACAATCCTAACTCAAGTCCGGGGAAGGGAAGGACTCTTGAGTTCACACTTGATAATCTCACACTATATGGAAACATGACATGAGTTCACTAACTCACCACATCATTAATCGATAACCGGTACCAAGGCATCTCCTCTTCCCGTCCGCTTCTACGTCTAGAAGGCGACCCGAGTCATAGATCCTTGTAGTTACTTGGTATACAATTGGATTCGGGATCACCGGCCTGTTAACCGTGAACCGTCACTTCTCATGGCCTGTTAACCATCACAAGTCTCGTACCCATGCACGGGCTTCCAATTGTACTACTCGTAGAGCATCAAACCTACCAAGTAAAACCTGCCTGCACTTCAGAGGAGCTCGAGACTCATGAAGGCCTTTCAAGGGAAATTCACATAAAATGGTTACGATTACATGATAAATACCATACAAAACAAGGTATACGACAATTGCCTCGGCCATAAGGCCTAAAGGCCTTTCTTGTCCTTCAATCCATAACGTTAACCTCATGTTCCATACCAGTGTTTCCAACTTCTAAAGTTTCCTATAGTTCATAAGGGGTTTTCCTCACTCTTACTATTTTTCCTTTTTATCTTTCATGCATTTTTAATCACAACATGTTAACAACCATAGATTAGGCAACACATACCTTATTTGTGTAATAGAATAACTTAACATAATTAAAACATAGTCCACATAAAATTATCAAAGAATTTCACTTCGGGTTCCCTCCGATTATTTAATCGGGCAAAATAAAATCGACAATCCTTATCATCATCATAAAGTTCGTCTCTCCAGCTTTCTATCGATATGCGGAACATCCAAAACGGACAACCGGATCAAAAGATATGGCGAAAACAAGTTAAGAAAACAACACAGCTCGCCCCAGGTTCGCTAGGCGAACGAGCTGGCGAGCCTTCGCCTTCGCCTTCGCTAGGCGAGCAAGCTGGCGAGTAATTAAACAGAAAGCTCCCAGACCTAAGACACCATAAGTTCGCTAGGCGAACATCTGGCAAACCTTCGCCTCCACCTTCGCTAGGCGAATGTGCCAGCGAGCACCTAGGCAGTAAGTTCCCACATTCAAAACCCACTAATTTCCCTAGGCGAACATGCCAGCGAACCTTCGCTAGGCGAACCCTCGATTGCTGTTCGCTGGGACTCGCCCCAGGTTCGCTAGGCGAAGCAAGCAAAACAGAACCTCTCCCAGCTGCTGTTCTTCACTTCCAACTCTCATTTTCTCCATCAAAAACACTACCCAACATCACACAACAGTCAATACATAATGCAAACATGATAACAAGCTTATAACAACATTTATAGCAATATTCAACCATAAAATTCCATATTTCCATAATCTAACCTAAATCCAAAAACTCTCTAGAGTTCTCTAACAATGGTACTAACTAGAACCCACCTTCAAAATGAGCAAGATGAAGATGATTGAGAAGTTTGGATGAAGATTGGATGATGATCTTGATGGTTCTTGAGCTTTTCTTCAAATTTCCTCTTCTCCTCTTTTTCTCTCCTTCCTTTCCTTTCTTCTTCCTTTCTTTCTATCTTTTTATTTTGTTTGGAAAGTGAGAGGAAAAGGATTCACATAGTAAAGTTAGTATTAGAAATAATACTACTAAATGTCCAAAAAGTCTCTTAAGTCCAAAATTAAATAAATGTCTCCGAAACAAATAATATATATTGGATCAATCCTAAGTACCGAAGTTACTCAAATTATTTTATCAAATAATTTCTCAGAGCAACCGGACTCAGTTAATCACAATGCAATATTATTCGGCGTAATAAAATACGGGGTATTACAATTTTTGCATTGTACATCTATGATTGCACATCTTTCCATATCTTTGCATTGATTTATAGCTTTGTCTAAACAAATTATGTAACATACAACGCTGTGCTATAGGCATACGAAAGGGCATGTACGCAGAAGTTTGAACACTATTTGAATATGATGGCAAAAAAAAATCAAACACACTGTTTTACTCTATAATTGTTCACAACTTCAAGAAAGGTGAAATGTTTCAGGAAGCGATGAATGTTTATCTCGAATTCAAGATGTCGCGATTGACTTTTAGCGTGCAACCATAGATCCACTATGACAAAATGGTTTAGTAGAGACTTTTATTAAGTTGCTTATTACATAGAGAGCGGAATCAATCCATATTTGTCCTCTTTCAACTCTAAAATAGATTCAAGTCACCAATTGACAACTTTGGATTTCAAAATTGCATGTTCTTCGTAAACCATTAACTATCAAATTAAGCAAACGTCTTCTACAGTGATTGACGGTTCTTTTTAAAAGTAAGTCGGGCGATGACATATAATTTTCGATTATGTTTGTTCTATATTATGTTCTAAATCATTCTCAACCTGCCAGTTCATCACATACTTATCCAATTCATCGCTACTCGATCTAAAGAAATTATGTTGCACTAATTCATTGAATGTTGGTCTGGTATTTGAGGAATCTTTATTTTTAAATAAAATAAGAATTTTATATATAATTCATAATATTTTTATAAATAGAATTTAATTTAAAAAGGTAATTTTATTAAAGAAAAAAGGATTTATTAATAGATATAACAATGAATTAGTTTTACAATATTATTTTATTTTTAAAAAGAAAATTTGATGTAAAAAAGGGATTTTTTTAAATTGAATTTATTAATAGAATTTATGTATATAATACTCTAATTGTTTAAAATTGAATGTAATTTAAAATAAGGAAATTTAATTTTTAAAAAAGTAATTTGTTAATATATATATATATATATATATATGTGTGTGTGGGTGTGTGTGTGTGTGTGTGTTTATGTGTGTGTGTGTGTGTGTGTAAGTGTTTGTGTGTTTAAAAATATATTCAAAATCATGTTGTGATCAATCCAAAATCTCTCGATTGTCTCTCCTTTTGTTAGATTTGAATAACCACTTTCTCACCATCAATATTCATCAATTTGAATGTGAACACATTTGGCTTCCTCCCTTTCTCTTTAATTGCAATAAGAAACATTATAGAAGACTCCACTAAACCATTTTTGCATAGTGCATCTATGATTGCACATCTTTCCATATCTGTGCATTGGTTTATATCTTTGTCTAAACAAATTGTGTAACATACAACGCTCCGCTATAGGCATACGAAAGGGCATGTAAGCTGAAGTTTGAACACTATTTGAATATGATGGCAAAAAAAAAAAAATCAAACACACTGTCTTACTCTATAATTGTTGACAACTTCAAGAAAGGTGAAATGTTTCAGGAAGTGGCGAATATTTATCTAGAATTCAAGATGTCGCGATTGACTTTTAGTGTAATACCCCGTATTATTGAAATGCTCAATTGGATATCAGATGAGTGTCTATGTGCTCTATCTTTGGTAAATTGGATTAATGAAATACTCTAAGTACATTAAGGATAATCAATTGGGATCAATAGAGCAACTGATGAACTCTGAAGAGATCAATTATTTTAATTCAAGAAAGGATTTTAAGGTAACTCTAATAATTGATCAATTGGTGTGAGACGATTGTAATGCCCCGTATTATCTAAATGATCAATTGGATATCAGATGAGATCATATGAGTATCTATGTGCTCTATCTTTAATTAATTGGATTTATGGAAACCTATAAGTACTTTAAGTGTTGACATTTGGGATCAATAGAGCAACTAGAGAACTCTAAAGAGATCAATTATTTTATGAAAGAGACAGATCAATTATTTTAGTCCAAGAGAGGAGTATTAAGGTAACTCTGATAATTGATCAATTGGGTTGAGACGATAAAATATCAATTGAAGATATTTTACTCTATTGGATTACATTATATAATATTGTTATTATATATATATATATATATATATATATATATATATATATATATATTTGTTAGAAAAGAAGAAGATAGTAAGAAGAAGAAGAAGAAAAGAAGGAAAAGAGAAAGGAGAAGAGAAAAGCTTTGAAGAAGAAGGAGAAGCTTGGATTCATCATCTCATCTTCTTCAACCTCCTCTTCGATTATCAGGTGGGTTCTAGATAGAAACTTAAGTTCTAGAGTTAGAGATGATTTTAGCTTAAGTTAGGGTTTATGAGAAATTGCTTAAATCGATAATCGATGAAATTTAATAGTTGAAATGTGTTATAATCTGAGTAGTATAAGCTATATGAGTATAGAATCATCTGTATTTGATTTTTGGATGTTTGAGTATGTTTTGGGTTGGTTTTGAACCCAAGGGATCTCAGCTGTGCGCTGCAGAATTTCTGCATTTCTGCAGGTTCGCACTGCGAATCCCCTAGCGAAGGTCTGGAAGTGACTCGTAACTTTTGATCTGTAACTCGGATCGGGACGTTCTTGGTGTCATTAGAAAGGTATGACGACCCTCTATCCGATAAAAAGTGAAAATATTAGGTATGATGTGGGATAAATTGTTTAGAGGAAAATGAAGGAAAGTAATGTTTTGTGAAACGTCGGAATTGATATCTTTTGGATCATAAGTCCGATTGCGGCGTAGGGATAGCCGTTAGAAAGCTGTGGAAATATCCTATGGGATAAGAGTGAGAATATTGATTTTAGATACCCGGTTAAATGAATCGGAGGAAAACCGGAATGATGTTTTATGTGATTGAATCATTATGTGTGATTCCATTATACAATTGTCATATGCTTTGTATAACTTTGATTGAATTATTATATGTAATTCTAAAATGTGCAATTGTAATATGCTTTGCCTAAAATTGTTGTTAAACATGATTGAGAGAATATGCATGCTTAAAATGAATTAGGTAGAGTGAGGAAACTTTACCCCATAACAACTTGATGGTGGAACCTAGTAATGGCTAGGAATTGATAGTAACTCTGTATGGCGACGCTCATGCATTCGATGTAGAAAGGTGCATATTTGACGAGTTCTGGCCTAGAGTAGATAACCTAAATGGCGATGCTCAGGCACTTGATGTATAACGGTGCATCCGTGATAAGTATTGGTATAGGAGAGAGTGAACACTAGTATGGAACACGTGTACTTATTATGTTTAATTGATAAAGGCTAATGTGGCCTAGAAATGTTGAATACAATTATGGTTGTATGTGAAATCACAAAATCGTAACCATTATTCTATTATGTGTTGTCTATTGAGTAACAAGCTCCTCTGGAATGATGCACAATTTCTTGGTAGGTTTGATTCCCAATGTTATAGTACGAATGGAGCCTACGGGTAAAGAGACTTGTGACGGTGTACGAGGCGTGTGAAGTGACAGATCACGGTGTACGGGCCGATGATCACAAATCCATTTCGTATGCCAAGAAATCTACGAGGGTCCCTGACTCGTTCCTACTTCTAGACGTAGAAGAGGTCGGGAGAAAGGGGATGCCATGACAAGGTTATCGATAAGTGAATAAACCTTTGAGTAACGGGCTCAATAACGTGTTTCCATATAGTGGGAGATTGTGAGATTGTGAACCCAAGTCATTTCCCTTCCCGTTGACCTGAGTTAGGATTGATAGAACCTTGTAAAGCCGAGAGGACATATAAGATAGAGGACTCACTGAGATTTGATGTATCTCACCCCACTATAGTTGCTTTATTTCAGGTGCCGGTTGGTTACAAGTGGAGCGATGCTTGGATGTTTCAAGAGAAGCTTAGTTAAGCTTATTCTGCTGTGTATTCTTTTGTTGTATACAATTGAGGATATTGTATATCATTCTTAGTTTTTTTTTTTTTTTGGCTAGCTTCCATGACTTGGGCCATATGTTGTATTTATGTTTTAGAAATGGACAAGTATGTGAACTATGTCATTAGGCACTTTTGATGTTGAAATTCTGGCACAGATATCAGATGTCCTACACAGATGTTGAGACACTGATATCCAACACAATGAACAAGATAGCAATAAAATAACAGTGCAGAAAGTAAATAACACAGTGATATGTTTACCCAATTCGGATCAACAATCCTACTCTGGGGGCTACCAAGCCAGGGACGAAACCAATATACGATAGTATCAATTCACAGATCATACAATTACCGAATAATCTGCTCACTTAATCACTACCCTTCCTATGACTTCTACCTAAGACTCACCTAAGTATGAGGCCCTCCTCAAATCCCTCTACAACCACAACCCGTGATTGGTATCTTTCCACACAAGTAACAAACTGAAAGTCACACTTTCAAAACACACAATTCTCAATACTTCAAAGCTTATGAGAATTGACACTCAAGAAACTAAATGCTTAAAAGCTTATGAGTAACTGACAGAACTTACAACACAAAAACCAGTCCTTATACTGTTATCAGAATGATACCAGTTAGGCTCACAAAATACACTCGAAACCCTAACAAAAACACAAGTAAGTTCCACACCTAAACTAGGTTTACATCAGTCAGTATATAGCATTTAATCTGGACTGAATTGGGCTTCAAACACGCAGCAAATAAACTGCTCACAAATCTGCAAAATAAACTCCAACAAAATAGGTCTTCAATCCAAAGTTTCCTAATATGTCTCCATAATTAGAAACAGCTGAGAATCCGAAAAACCAACATATAACCACAATCCAAAAATGCTTTGGATGCCACATAGGATAACCAAATATTCACAGAATATTTAGTAACAATTCACAGCAACAGAATCTGCTTTAAAAACTGAATCTAAACACGATGTCCTATGAGCAGGTATGGGACATCTTCATTCGACATGTTGAATGCAGCAAATTAGAACTTCATGTTTCAACTTTTTGCTGCTAGAATAGTTTTAGCAAAATAAATGCGAACCACAGAATCAAAGAAATAACAATCTCCCCCTTTGGCTTATTTTGGCTAAAACTACACACAAAAAAAACTTGTAAAGAAGCACACAAAAAAAACATCCATATCAGACAGCGGCGAAATACCAACAGTCAGCATAGCAAAAAACATCCAGCATAGCAGCACTCCCCTTCAACTGCATACAACACATCATAGCAAAACTCCCCCTCAACAGACAACACCCCCTCAACAGCAGCAACACAGACATTCCACATTCTCCCCCTCAACTACTGCAGCAGCACAAGCACGCCACACACAAACATACTACTCCCCCTTTTTAGCCAGAAATATGACAAAGGCAAGTAGAACAAGTCAAAGTAAAACACAACAGAGTAAACTGCATCAGAGAGTAGATGCACACCACATCACATGCCCAAATGTCGTGCACAAACTTCAACATTTTCCCTTCATTCACACACTGCACTACCAGAACCTCCTTTACTCTTTCCAATCTAGCAGCCAGAAGGAACATTAATTGCTATAGTTCTTCATGAATGCAAACCCCAAGTCTGCTCCTCAAGTTTTCAAACTGAACTGCATCCAGAGCCTTGGTAAATATGTCAGCAAGCTGATTTTCTGTGCTCACATGCTCAAGAGTTATGACTTTATCCTCCACAAGTTCTCTGATGAAGTGATGCCTAATATCAATGTGCTTAGTCCTACTATGTTGAATGGGATTTTTGGAAATATTAATAGCGCTCAGGTTGTCACAAAACAATGTCATGACATCTTGTGTGACATTATACTCAGATAACATCTGCTTCATCCATACCAGTTGAGCACAACTACTTCCAGCTACTATGTACTCAGCTTCAGCAGTAGAAAGCGATACAAAATTTTGCTTCTTACTAAACCATGAAATAAGATTATTTCCCAAAAAGAAACATCCTCCAGAGGTACTCTTCCTATCATCAGCACTTCCAACCCAATCAGCATCACAGTAACCTACTAAAATGGGACTTGAGTCATGGGAGTACAACAACCCATAATCACATGTACCACTCACATACTTAAGAATTCTCTTTACTTGATTGATGTGACTGACCTTGGGTGCTGCTTGGTATCTAGCACACACACCAACAGCAAATGTTATGTCTGGCCTACTTGCTGTAAGATACAGCAGACTGCCAATCATACTTCTATACAAACTTTGTTCAACATTCACTCCCTTTTCATCTTTGGATAACTTCAAGTGAGTAGGAGCAGGAGTCCTCTTATGCTTGGCATTATCCAGTCCAAACTTCCTCACAATGTTCCTCGCATATTTGCTCTGACAAATAAAAATGGAGTCTTCCATCTGCTTGACTTGTAATCCAAGGAAGTAGGTCAATTCACCTACCAAGCTCATCTCAAATTCAGATTGCATTTGGTTGAAAAAATGTTGGACCATTTCATTCGACATCCCACCAAACACAATATCATCTACATAAATCTGAGCAATCATTAGTTTCCCATCCTTCTCCTTGACAAAAATTGTTTTATCAATACCACCCTTCCTGTATCCATTGTTGACTAAGAACTCTGTCAGTCTTTCATACCAAGCTCGTGGAGCTTGTTTCAGCCCATACAAAGCCTTCTTCAGCTTGAAAACATGATCAGGAAAAGTTGGATCCACAAAACCTTTAGGCTGCTCAACATAGACTTCCTCATTAAGATAGCCATTCAAAAAGGCACTCTTGACATCCATTTGAAACAATCTGAATTTCAACAAACATGTCACTCCTAGCAGCAATCTGATGGATTCCAATCGAGCCACATGAGCAAATGTTTCATCGAAGTCTATTCCTTCAATCTGTGTGTATCCTTGAGCAACTAATCTGGCTTTGTTCCTGGTAACAACTCCTTGTTCATCAAACTTATTCTTATAAACCCATTTTTTTCCAATCACATTTGTTCCTGCTGGTCGTGGTACCAGTTCCCAGACTTCATTCCTCTTGAATTGACAAAGTTCATCTTGCATAGCACTTATCCAGAACTCATCTGTCAATGCTTCTTTGACATTCTTTGGTTCAATCTATGAAACAAAGCATGCATTTGACACAATCTCCCTCGTTCTGGTTCTTACACCTTCATTCAGATCTCCAATAATCAATTCCTTAGGGTGATCCTTCTGAATCCTTATAGAAGGTCTCCTGTTAGCACCCTCTACCTCTTCATTCTCAGGTCTAGTGTCGGTTTCTTGAGCACTATCTTCTACAGACTCAATGTCTTGGGAGATTTCATTGTTCATGGGCAGACATGCTCCAACATCGTCTGGGACATCTTCGTCTTTGCTAGAGTCATCAACCACCACATTTATGGATTCCATCATCACCTTAGTTCTGGAATTAAATACCCTATATGCTTTACTATTTGTAGAGTATCCAAAAAATATTCCTTCCTCACTCTTAGGATCCATCTTTCGCCTCTGCTCACGATCCGCCAAGATATAGCACTTACTCCCAAACACATGGAAATACTTCACATTTGGCTTTCTACCTTTCCATAGCTCATAAAGAGTGACAGAAGTACTTGATCTGATAGTCACCCTATTGTGTATATAGCAAGCAGTATTCATGGCTTCAGCCCAAAAATGATATGGAAGCTTTCTGGCATGAATCATGACTCTTGCACACTCTTGTATAGTCCTGTTCTTCCGTTCCACCACACCACTCTGCTGAGGAGTGATCGGTGATGAGAATTCATGAGTGATTCCCTCAGATAAGCAGAACTCTTCAAACCTGCTATTTTCGAATTCTTTCCCATGGTCACTTCTGATCCGAACAACACCACTATCCTTTTCCCGTTGAATCCTTTGACACAACTCTTTGAAGGCTGCAAATACTTCAGACTTTTCTCTGATAAAACTTATCCAAGTGAATCTGGAGTAGTCATCTACGACAACATAGGCATACTTCTTCCCACCAAGACTTTCAACCTGCATAGGTCCCATTAAGTCCATGTGAAGAAGTTCCAGAACTCTAGAAGTTGTGGTAAGATGCTGAAGCCTCTTGTGTGACACCCTTGTTTGCTTCCCAACTTGACATTCACCACATATTTTATCCTCATCAATCTTCAGCTTGGGAATACCTCTAACAGCTTCACTTGCCATAACTTTCTTCATCCCTTTCAGGTGTAAGTGACCCAATTTCTGATGCCACAGTTTGGTTTCATCTTCCTTTGACATCAAACAAGTAGACAGACTTTCAGGTTCTTGAGGATTCCACAAATAGCAGTTATCCTTAGACCTGGTTCCCTTCATAACAACTTCATCTTTCTCATTGGTTACTAGACATTCAGATTTGGTGAAATTTACTTTGAGACCTACATCACACAGTTGGCTTATTCTGATTAAATTTGTGGTCAGCCCTTTGACAAATAGAACATGATCCAGATTTGGTTGTCCTGTGTAGTCCAGCTTTCCAACACTTTTTATTTCACCCTTTGAACCATCCCCAAAAGTGACATAATTGGTGGAGTGAGGCTTGATATCTGACAAGAATTTCTTCACACCAGTCATGTGTCTTGAACAACCACTGTCAAAGTACCAATCTTCTCTTGCAGATGCTCAAAGAGAGGTATGTGCTATGAGACCAGCCATCATTTGTCTAGGGATCCATCTTCTCTTCACTTTACCCCAACTCTGTCCTTTATTTTGTTGCTGAGCAGTTTTGGGATAGTCGTGCAGCTTGTAGCAAAAGGACTTTAAGTGACCAATCTTTCCACAGTAATGGCATCTCCATGGTTTATACTTTTATCTACAAACTCTTTTCTGATGCTTCATCTGATGTTGAAACATGTGATTTGACATCCCCTCTTCTTGCTTTATTTTCTGAGGAACAAACTTCAATACAGGCTTCTTGTAAGTCTCTGCTTGATTGTTAAAACCAAGGCCTTGCACATTTCCAGCAACTTTCCCAGTCTGAAGAATCTCATCCAGCTGCGTGGTACCATTGTTCAGCATTCTTATAGACTTGGTCATATTGTCAGGTTTTGACTTTTTCCATTCAACCTCCTCTTTCAGATCAGCAATGGTTGATAGATGTTCTTCCTTCTCAGCTTCTAGTTGAGCTATCAGAACCTTCTGTTCCAATATTATCTGGCACCTTTCTTCATTCTTGATACACAACTCTGAAAACCCTGTGAAGACTTCTTCCTTAGTGAGTTCTCCAACACAGGATTCTTTGTCAGAGTCAGACTCACAAGTAGTTTCTCCATCAGCCTTACAGATCCCAGTCAAAGCTGTCACTAATTTCGCTGATTCTTCTTCAAGATCACTCTCATACTCTCCTTCTGACCAAGACACTAATAAGCCCTTCTTCTGCCTTTTGAGATACATGGGACACTCAGTCTTTATGTGCCCATATCCCTCACATTCAAAACACTGAACTCTCTTCCCTTGATTAGAGTCTTCTTCAGTCCTGGATCTTCTGCCTCCATCCTGGTTCTTACTGATGTCGAGTGACTTGTTCCGAGCATTTGCTCTCGACTTCCAGTCAATCCTTTTCAACACTTTGTTAAATTGTTTTCCAAGCAATACCAGATCTTTAGACACCCCTTCATCTCTGACCAGGTCACATTCATCTTCTGAGTCACCAGCATTTGACACAAAAGTTATTCTCTTCTTCTTTTCAGACTTTTCACTGATCCCTAATTCAAATGTTTGAAGAGATCCCACCAGTTCATCCACTTTCATCTTGTCTATATCCTGAGCTTCCTCTATAGTAGTCACTTTCATGTCAAATCTCTTAGGTAGAGATCTGAGGATTTTTCTGACCAGTTTGCTGTCAGACATCTTTTCACCTAGGTCACTAGAGGCATTAGCTATCTCAATAATGTTCATGTGAAAATCATGAATGCTCTCATCCTCTTTCATCTTCAAACTCTCAAACTTGCTAGTGAGAAGCTGAAGCTTTGACATCTTCACCTTTGAAGTCCCTTCATGAGCAACCTTCAAGACCTCTCACGCCTCTTTTGCAATGGTGCAATGTTCAATCAATCTGAAGATATTCTTGTTGACACCATTAAACAATGCATTCATGGATTTGGAATTTCCCACGGACCCTTTGTAATCTGCATCATCCCAGTCTTCCTCTTCCTTCACCACATCAGTAAGGGTACCTTTTTCATCTTTAACCTTTGGGGGCTCCCATCCTTTTATAACAGCTTTCCATGCTTGATCATCCATGGATTTGATGAATGCTATCATCCTTGGTTTCCAATAGTCATAGTTGGAACCATCAAGCAGAGGTGGTTTGTTCAAAAATCCTTCATCCTTGTCCATTGTACCAGAAAGTACCTTCCCTGAATCTCACCCAGAACCAAATAAGGGTGCAAGCTCTTGATGCCAATTGAAATTCTGGCACAGATATCAGATATCCTACACAGATGTTGAGACACTGATATCCAACACAATGAACAAGATAGCAATAAAATAACAATGCAGAAAGTAAATAACACAGTGATATGCTTACCCAGTTCGGATCAACAATCCTACTCGGGGGGCTACCAAGCCAGGGACGAAACCAATATACGATAGTATCAATTCACAGATCATACAATTACCGAATAATCTGCTCACTTAATCACTATCCTTCCTATGACTTCTACCTAAGACTCAACTAGGTATGAGGCCCTCCTCAAATCCCTCTACAACCACAACCCGTAATTGGTATCTTTCCACACAAGTAATAAATAGAAAGTCACACTTTCAAAACACACAATTCTCAATACTTCAAAGCTTATCAGAATTGACACACAAGAAACTCAATGCTTAAAAGCTTATGAGTAACTGACAGAACTTACAACACAAAAACCAGTCCTTATACTGTTATCAGAATGATACCAGTTAGGCTCACAAAATACACTCGAAACCCTAACAAAAACACGAGTAAGTTCCACACCTAAACTAGGTTTACATTAGTCAATATATAGCATTTAATCTGGACTGAATTGGGCTTCAAAAATGCAGCAAATAGACTGCTCACAAATATGCAAAATAAACTCCAACAAAATAGGTCTTCAATCCAAAGTTTCCTAATATGTCTCCATAATTAGAAATAGCTGAAAATCCAAAAAACCAACATATAACCACAATCCAAAAATGCTTTGGATGCCACATAGGATAACCAAATATTCACAGAATATTTAGTAACAATTCACAGCAACATAATCTGCTTTAAAAACTGAATCCAAACACGATGTCCTATGAGCAGGTATGGGACATCTTCATTCGACATGTTGAATGCAGCAAATTAGAACTTCATGTTTCAACTTCTTGCTGCTAGAATAGTTTTAGCAAAATAAATGCCAACCACAGAATCAAAGAAATAACAGATGTGTCAGTACCAAATAAAATGCTTGTATTGTATTATTCTAGGTATATATTATACAGGGCATTACAACGATAAAATATCATTTGGAGATATTTTACTCTATTGGATTATATTATATAATGATTTATATATATATATATATATATATATATATATATATGATATAAGAAAAAGAACGAAAAGTAGTATGAAGAAGAAGAAGAGAAGAGGAGAAGAAAGGAAAAGAGAGAAAGAAGAGAGGAAGAAACTTGGGAAGAAGAAAGAAGCTTTGATTCATCATCTTCTTCAACGTCCTCTTTGATTATCAAGTGGGTTCTAGATAGAAGCTTTAAGTTCTAGAGTTAGATGTAATACCCCGTATTATCTAAATGCTCAATTGGATATCAGATGAGATCAGATAAATATCTATGTGCTCTATCTTTGGGTAATTGGATTTATGGAATCCTCTAAGTACTTTAAGTATTGACATTTGGGATCAATAGAGCAACTAGTGAACTCTGAAGAGATCAATTATTTTAACTAGAGAAAGGATATTAAGGTAACTCTAATAACTGATCGATTGGTTTGAGACGATAAAATAACAATTGGAGATATTTTACCCTGTTGGATTTATATTATATAATGAACATTATATATATATATATATGTGTGTGTGTGTGTGTGTGTGTGTGTGTGTGTATGTGTGTGTGTGTGTGTGTGTGTGTGTGTTTGTGTGTGTGTGTGTGTTAAGAAAAGAAAGAAAAAGATAGAAAGAAGAAAGAAAAGGAGAAAGAAGAGAAATGAAGAGAAGAAGAAGAGGAAAATAGGAAAATGGAAAAGAGGGAAGAAAAATTGGATCATTGTCCATCATCTTCTTCAAACTCCTCTTCGATTATCAGGTGGGTTCTAGTTAGAAACTCTAAGTTCTAGAAATCTATGATTTGAACTTAGGTTAGTTTTGAGAGAAAATGATTAAACGGATAAATCAATGGAATCTTTCTGATGAAATTCGATATAAATTGTGTAGCATGATCAATATATGTGTAGAATCATCTATTGATAATTGTTATAATGTTTGGTATTGATTGGAAGGAGTTTGAAATGGAGTGGGATTTGAAAATGTTAGGGTTTTTGTGAGAAATCATGTTTTATGAAATTTGTTGGATAACCCATGTTAGAACCATGATAAAATACCTTTATTGGTTGTTTGGGTATCGTGTTGAGGATGAATTGGTGGGATTTGGTGGTTCTGTCAAAAGGGTATTTTTCTGCATAACGCATAGCGCGGGTCTGCGCGCTTAGCGCAGTCTAGAGAATTTTTGCCCCTTCCAGGCAGAGAGTGGCGTGCTTAGCGCAGTCTGCGCGCTTAGCGCGACCTGGAACATAGAAAAAACTATTTTTTTAAACTCCATAGACAAAGACAGAGTCAACGTCCTAGGCCTACGTACCCCCTTGTGCAATGGGGAATTCAGAGTCAACGTAGTTCGGACCAAGTTCTTTTTGTGCTTTTTATGAGCGACGTTAAGTTCGCGTCCGGCAGTTAGGGTCGATGCCTGTTTGCGTCTCAGACGGGAAGTAACGTGCCCTTTTTGAAAATAGCCTTTAGTTTGACAATCCCGAAGGAAAAAAAAGTTTGAGGTTGATTTGTATCTTTTAGGACAGAAGTGGCTTAAGTTAGTTCCTAAGTTGCATTGCACCAAAGTCTAGGGCACAGGGGCGAATACTTAACGCATCGTCCCAAGACAGGACGCTCGCTAAGCACTCTAGAAAGATGAGAGAAAGCCCCTCATTTCTCATTCCCCATACTTAAGGCTCGTGCGCAATACACTTTATTCTTATTAAGTGTTTTAAAGAAATTTGAGGTGAGAAGACAGAAGACACAAAGGTAACTCTAAAGGGGGACTACGAGTCCTAAAGTTATCATGCATGGGTGACCTACGGTTAGTGAGGTTTGACGATAACCTAAACCTAAAGGAAAGAGATGAGAGAAGGAAATAATAAGGGTGGATATGGATGACTTATCCATACCCTTAAAGAACTTACCTTAGTCCCTGCATAAAAGGTTAGTGAGAAACGGACATAAATAATATCAAGGCAAGTAAAAATCAAACAATGGCAAACAATAGTGATAATAATCCAAACATGAATTCAGAAATCAAAGAAACAACCCCAAAGCAAATGGCACAAGTGCCTTTTCAAATAAGGTAACCAGACAAGATCAAGGATGTGCATACAAGAAAATCTCATACAAAGAGCCATTAAAGAAATAGTAAAACAATTTCTAAAATCACCAAATTAAATATCAAAGTTGCCCAACCAGAGACAAATAACACATCAAAAATTCCTGCAAAAATTCAAGATGTTAGTCATTCAAACAATCAGGTAAAGCTCAGGTGAGAAGTAGGGTTCAGTGTGCCAAAGGGAAGGACCAAAATGCAATATGAAATAAACTTAAAAATGAAAGAAAAATATTTTAATGCACTTTAGAATGTTAGTGAATGAATACAAAAAGAACGGATTAAAAATATTTTATAGATGCAGAGAAATAAAATAAATAATTTTAAGTATGCATGATATGAGTAATGCAAAAACAAATTAACTAAATAATTAATTTAGATGATATAAAATAAAATAAAAATAAAAAATAAAATTTGGAAAATTTTATAAAATGATAAAAATGATGCATGAATTTTATAGTGATTTTTAAATGCGTATAATCATTTTTAAATGGTGAAAATGAAATGAAATGAATTAAATAAAATAAATAGAAGGAAAAATGCAAAGGGGGGTGCAATAAGGAAATGGTTCACGTGGGAATTAGGAACTGGGCTGAGGGGTGAGGTGCCATTAGCGAGGCCCATACATTAAGCCCATCAGCGAAAAAAAAAAGGGAAATAAAAAAGGGAACCATGGACCTTAGTCCAACCATTGACCCATTACTCACCTCTGGATGCATCCAACGCCCTCCATCCAGTCAACCCACACACCAAGTAGCCATGATAAGAGGCCATGATTTCAAGGCACACCCTAACTACCAAACACGCGCGCCTATGAGATCATGCAGTATACCATGGATGCCCATGTGCCTGGCACATGTTTATTTTTATTTGTTGGCGCAATGATCACCACTTGATTCATCCAACATATACGGTCAGGTCAACGAAAGAAAAAGTAAACAAAATAAAAAATGTAATTGGTGAAACATGGTAGCTATGGTGGGGTGAATAACACACGATTATTAATTAAAAACCAGAAAAAAATAAAGAATAAAACACATGGCGCGATGAGAGTCGTTAGATCAAGAGGATCAATGGTTATGCTTCATCTTCCTCCTTTACTCACCTCGCCGGACTGTACTTCAGGCAGCCGCCGGAGCTAGGGCTCCGGCCACCCTCTCCGGTGAGCTATGACCCCAAAATCTCCAGAAAATACATATGAGTACTCTATTCTGACCAGAAAAATGTGAGGATTCCAAATATCCAATCCAAATTGGCAAATAAT
This sequence comes from Lathyrus tuberosus, assembly GCA_022829125.1. NCBI lineage: Eukaryota > Viridiplantae > Streptophyta > Magnoliopsida > Fabales > Fabaceae > Lathyrus > Lathyrus tuberosus. The sequence goes on along the minus strand of JALAZF010000569.1, from coordinate 3,353,407 downwards.
CAACATATAATAAAAAACGATGAGAAATATGTTAGGGCATAAAACTTTAAACGCATGGTACAGGCAATATACGCATCCATATTCAAAACAAATTATATCAGCGTGATCTATAGACATCACACAACATTATACATATCAAAAAGGAGAGTTTCGTGATCATGCAAAAAGTGACTAACCTGAGATGGCACTGTCTGAATCCTTGCTTTTAGATACGAATGATGGTTGCTCTTTACTCTATGGATCACCAGGAAAAGGTTTGTGGAAGAAGTTCTTGAAAAAAACCTTGTGGATTGAGAGATATGAGTGTGAAAGGCTTTAGGGTTCAAGTTGTTGTTCTCCTCCAAATGCACGTGAATGAATCCTAACCAGTGTATGAATGAGCTTATATAGACTAGGGTTTTTCACTGATAATGAATTGGGCTTGGGTAATTAGTTATTTAATGAGTTTTTGAATTATCTTGGAAAATCACATAATGTTGGATACACCTCTTCCATGCATGTATACTTAAGAAATCCATGATGGATCACCCATATGTGAATTGCTAATTACACCTCAATTGAACTTGGGCCTTGAAAACAATTGATTCATGATTTTTTAATGACTTGGCATTTTTGAATAATGGGAAATAAGTGAAGAATAAACCATGGAATTTCTTAATTCTTGGGCCTAAAATAACCTCAAGGAATGTCCTTTGATATTAGAATATGGCATGAAGCAATGGAATTGATTATAGGTCATTATGCCCAAAGTTGTGAAAATGGAACCATGAAAAACCCTAAAAAACACTTTGCCTTCTTTGGATCATAAGTTGAGTTTCACAAATGATATGGAGACCCACGAGTACTTGTTGGAAAGAGGAGAAAAATATCTTCAACTTTCATGTTGGAGACAAATTCATTTGAAGCTTATTTGATGATGAAAAGTCAAGTTGAATGCAGTGCAGGAACTTGCCCAAAAAGGAAACTTCAAATTATAGGTCATTTCCATTTTTAGTAACTTTTGCACCAACTCCTGATTTTTGATATATGGCATGAAACTTGACCCTTGAAGACCATATGAGGATGTGGGACCTTGAAAACCTTGGAGAGAACCTCAAAATTCCGCAGTTGACTTCTCCTCTCACTGTTGACTTTTACCTCATTCACCTGATTTTCAATCCATTGGCCAATTGAACTTCTCCTGGACCAAATTGATGGATAATCTTCCATCCCTAGATACTTAGGGACCCAAGGAATACCATAGAATCAAGTATTTCGCAAAAAATCAGAAATAAACTGACTTTATAGCAAACCCTAGTTTTGGTACCCTCAGTCTAGGAGGAAATAACACAGTCTCCAAATCCAAATTCCTCTGAATTTGATGTGTATCCTCTCTAACAAAGATAAGACATGCCATTTGGTGATGATAAAAACCCAAGGAGCTTGTCCAAGAATCTCAAAACCCTAATCTATGCACTGGTTAGGAGAGAATGATCCACTTGAGCTCTCTTGCTTGACCCTTTGAAGAACATCTTCTCCTCTTGAACTTGCCTCAGGCACCTTGACCCTATGCTAAGAACCAATGATATGCACACATGATAATGCAAAATACAATGCAACATAAGCCAGTTAGTAATAAAGTAAGGAGGGCAAATTTTGGGGTGCAACAGCTGCCCCTATTCAATCAACTTGGTCCTGAAGGTATGATAGCGGCGACTCTCAGACATTCGGGATGCATGGAGATTGAATACCAAAGAACCCAGAAATTTGAAAACTGTGGGGAGAGAAATGACATAGTGATTGTCAGCCGAATGTGGACCTACAACTGGAGATTTGTAGAATCAACGGACCTACAAAGATGACTCCACTGGGATAAGAAGGTAGATCATCAACTCTGAGGTTGAGGACAATCTGGATTAAACACCAACTTTGAATGTTTGAGGAAAAGGTAGACATCAACTCTGAGGTTGAGAAAAAACATAACTTCAACTCTGAGGTTAGAAGAAGGATATACGTCAACTCTGAAGTCGGTAAAAGGGGCGTCAACCCTGAGGTTGGACAAAAGGGAGTATTCATCAACTCTGAGGTCGAGCAAAGGTGTCCGACAACTTTGAAGTTGGAGAAGAAGAGGTATGACAACTCTGAGGCTGGAAGAAATGAGGTACGATAACTCTGAGGTTGGGGACGAAAGGCTTCAACTCTGAGGTTGGAGAGAAGATATACAACAACTTTGAAGTTGGTAAAGAAAAGGATATTCATCAACGCTGAGATTGGTAAAAAGGTATACAAAAACTTTGAAGTTGGGGGGAATGGGTTGTTCATCAACTCTGAGGTCGAGAAAAGATATGCAACAACTCTGAGGTTGGAGAAGAAAGGGGAATATTCAACAACTCTGAGGTCGAGAAAAGGTATACAACAACTTTGAAGTTGGGGAAGAAAGGATATTTCATCAACTCTGAGGTTGAGAAAAGGTATACGACAACTTTGAAGTTGGGGGAATGGGTTGTTCATCAACTCTGAGGTCGAGAAAAGATATGCAACAACTCTGAGGTTGGAGAAGAAAGGGGAATATTCAACAACTCTGAGGTCGAGAAAAGGTATACAACAACTTTGAAGTTGGGGAAGAAAGGATATTTCATCAACTCTGAGGTTGAGAAAAGGTATACGACAACTTTGAAGTTGGGGAAGAAAGGATATTTCATCAAATCTGAGGTTGAGATCACTGTATTGAGGGTTGATCTGGGCTTTCGCACAAGGTACCAAATCTGGCTTATACTTCGATGCATGTTTGAATTTCCTCTATGGCGTAATGCTCTATACGAAATGGAAATGCTACGCATTTTGAGGATGCAATGATGATGGTATGCAAGAGGGCCCCTCCAGCAAAATGAATGCTGGAGAGAAGAGACCAATTCAGCTGGGGATGACAAAAATAAATTATCCTCTGAATCCAGGAACTCTGCTGAGAAGGGTCATACTGATCGACTCTTCGGATCAACAACTTCTGCTGGGGATGAAATCCCGAAAGAACTACCGGGGACCCCACCTGTCTTTCACTGAAGGTAATATCCAAAACTTGAGATTTCTCCTCTGCTGGGGGAGTTGAGAATGAATGCCAATAACGGAACCAGAAGTCTGTTACTGAAGATTGATAATATCCAATTGGCTCAGAACCTGTTGGGGAATACCAGCCCATGATACCATCCTGCTTGGGGATACTGCTAAACTTAGCCTGCTGGCGGGGAGAACGACTTTACTCCCACCTTGCTGGGGATTAGAATATGACATCGTTGGTGAAAGCACGCTTCCTGGCTGGATGGGGAAGGTGAACACCCTGACTCTGTGGGGAAATAACGTCTTGATCCAGAGAGAATACTTCCCAAGTCTCCTGCTGGGGGCGGTCTGCTCTGCTGAGGAAAGTTCGTCCTGCTGGGGATATACAATCCTGTTGCCCTGCAACCTGACTTGTCTTTATGGTCGTAAGCGGCTCTTTGAACTTTTCATCTCAAGAGGATTTTACAGGAGATCGGGCACTCGCACTGCCCCAGGGTCTTCAAACTCTTGGAGAGACTTATCATATCTCGACATAACTGCCCCAGTCTTCATAATCCATGACGTACATTACCTCGAAGGGGATCGTAATGACTTAACAATACTCTGCTTTAGCATCTTGAATCTTGAGGAGGTGTTTTCAATTAACCATTTTCAGGAGTTGACAATCTCCCATGCTCTAGAGGTGGCCTGCCCCACTATGGGCTTTGAAGTGACTTTGCCCCTGATCCTAGAATGAATGCCCCAGAATAACTGAATTTCGGAGAGATTTCTTGACGTGACCACCCCAGATTGGCTACATCTTAACACGACTTACTGAGGAGAGCCCACTCTACACTGAGTCTCTTGGCAGCATGCCCTTTGATATGATTGTCTTTCAGAATTTTTCAAGCATCTCAACTTGGCAGGATCAAGCTTCTTGACTGACGTTCACTGTGTAAGCTGCCATTGATGTTTAGGCACATGTATGCAAACAGAACAAGTTATTTATGAGAATGATAGTTCTAATGCAACAAACATGTTAACCTTGAAGTTTTTATTGAAAATGCGTCGACGGCCTTGTGAACGAATCACTTGTAGGGATGCGACCTTGATTTTTGAATGGCAAAACAATGCGCACATGCAATACCAACAAGTCTTATTAGCACAACTTATAGGAGTCAGAAACGATATCCTGTTGAAGTACGCTTTTGGAGTAAACCCTGTTTGAATTAGGACCTTTAAGGGTTGTAACCCGGTCTGGTTCACGGTTTCAGAAAAAAGGATTTATGGCTCAAAATTTATCGGTGCCCACCCACTCTTCGTGATGTTCTCCAGTCCTATGTTCAGTTAATCTGACCCAAACGCTCATCTCTCAAAAGGTTTATGATCTTTAAGGAACCCATGCCGCTAATGGTTTAGTACCTAAGGAAGTTTTGGAATGACAGTCACCCCTTTTTATCTTTTGTGTCTGTAATCACACGAGTTTGTTCTCTGAGAGGATTTTCCTTTGTAACGCCTTTTCCCTTTCTTTCTTTTTTTTTTCCCTAATTTTTTGCCTGGACTGACTCTTTTGAGTTTTTTCGATTTTGAAGTCCAGCGGGATGCCCTAACTTTTGCCTAAGTCGCTTGTTCTCAAGTTTCGACCTAGCGAGCTTTCTCTTTTCTTTATTCGTCTTTTGAACAAAGCGTGTGACACTGGTTGTCTTACTTGCTTGAAAGGGTTATGACTGCCTCACTCCTTGATTGTTGATGGATAACCATTGTGGTTTGACCTCTTGATGGTGGGATAAAAGGGAATAGATCCTCATATGCACACCCTCCTTGAAATCTGAAGGCTTGGTCAAACTAACTGACGCCTACCCTGCCCCTGGGTTAAGTATGAGGGTTTTTTCATACGAAAGAAACTCCTACTCCAAGGCTCAAAGGGGTTAACAAAGGTTTATCTCCTTATCTCTCCAGTGTTTAGGGGTTTGAAACAGTGCCTGTACATCCTCAACAGGGTTCCATCCAAAAGCGTACCATTAGAAACCTGCGTTCTTATTTCATCATCCTCCCTCAAGAGTTCTAAACAAGAAAATTGGTATTGCAGTGCACATAAACATTTAAGAGTGAACACGAATGGATTACTTCAAGAAAAACATACTCATTGCATTAATATCATCATTAAAAAACAAACAAGTCTTACACGCATACGATGCTTTAACAAGAAATGAAAAACTACAAATGAAAATGCAATAAAGAAACTGGAGATTGCCATTGCTGAGGAAGCTTGATTCTTGTCTAGACGTACTTGCAGACTGAGTGCTCACTTGAGAAGGGAGGCTTCAATTAATGTACATATCATCTTCAGTGAATGCAATGATCTTTGAGTCTACCAGGTCTTGCACCTTGTGCTTGAACACGTTGCAGTTTTCAATTGAATGACCCAATGTGTCTGAGTGATATTCACATCTGGCATCCAGATCATAATCAGGAGGGATAGGGCCAGGAACAGGCTTGGCATCCCTTAGTTCAACCAGAGAACTCTCAAGTATACGGGCAAGAACATCACTGTGAGGAATAGGGAGTGGATCGAAACTTCTCGCAGGCCTTCGTGATCTTTGTTGTCTCTGTTGTTGAGGAGCATAAGGTCGCTGATTTTGAACAGACCGTTGAACAACAGGGGGAACATACACATCACTAGTTTCTCCTTCCTTTCCCTTGGAGGACCCAACATAAGGTTTCTTACTTCCTCCAGATGAGGACCCACCACCGCCTGATATTTTCCCCGCCTTAATTCCGCTTTCTACCATCTCTCCTACCAAGATCAAATCAGCAAACTTTCCAGTCATACACGGTACCAGCTTTTCATAGTAATGACCCTGCAAGGTGGCCATAAACATAGTTATCATTTCACGTTCCAACATGGGAGGCTGAACCCTAGCTGCCAGTTCACGCCACCTCTGGGCATACTCTTTGAAACTCTCATTGTTCTTCTGTGATAAGTTCTGCAGCTGTGTTCGGTTAGGAGCCATATCAGTGTTATATTGGTAGTGTCTAATAAATGCCCCTGCCAGATCTCTCCAACTACGCACATCCTTCCTTTCTAGTTGTATGTACCACTCCAGGGATGCCCCAGATAGGCTATCCTGGAAGCAATGCATCATCAGCTTTTCATTCTTCGCATGCGCAGCCATTTTGCTTGCGTATGCCCTCACGTGGGTCCTCGGACAAGTCATACCATTATACTTCTCAAAAGTAGGGATCTGGAACTTGTGCGGGATAACAACGCCTGGAACCAGCCCCAAATCCTCTAGGTCCATACCCAAAGCATCCTGATTCACAACACCCCTTAGCTGTTCCTCAATCAACCTGATCCTCTGATCATTGTCAATCTGGGGACCAGCATCCCCACCTGGCAGAGAAAATGCATCATCTTGAACATTATCATACTGACGGCCATGAACTGCGCCAGCGCCATTACCTCCTCCCGCTGCAATGGGAACCACAAAACTTTCTCCTCCGCCCGGAGAAATCACAACACCAAAAACAGGAATAACTCCGCCCGGAGGGCCATTCTGCACACTAGTACCAGTAACACCAGTATGGACTCCTCCCTGAAGGACAACTTCGTTATCAATCCTTGCAATCAGTGGTTGGACAATAGTTCTTAACTGCTCTTGGCCTTGCGCAACCCCTTACATCAAATCCATGAATTGGTTCATGCGAGTCCGCATCTCAGTCATCTCATTTTGTAGCTGATCCATGGGTCTTTTCTGATTCTGTCTGGTAGGATACCGGTGAATGTGTTGACCTGCAATCCGGTGCGGCGGAAGAGAACCAAGTAAGAACGCCAGAGATAAACACCTGTTATGCAAAATGATTATGGATATGCGAATGCAAATGAACATGTTTAAAAATTTGCAGGGCGATCCACCCCTTGATTCCAGTTTAATTTCAAAAACCATAATCAAAGTTAGGATGCAACCCTACAAATGAATAAACATGTTGGGATGCAAAATGATGATGCAAATACACATATGGGATCAATGATGCCATACAGACTGGACAACTGCTATACTGAACAAACTGAACTGTCTCAAAGATCTGCCCAAATACCCAGAATACCAGAATAACCATAGTACCACACTGATAAACATGCTGATCAGAAAACCGGGTATGTTGAAGGTCAAGGTTACCTGCAAACCTGTAAACGCCCATCCCCTCTCACGTGTGGGTACTAGGATGTTCAGTATCCCGGGCTCTCAGGTCGAGAAATGATGATACGTTCACCATTTCTGGTTTGGCATCATCATCAATCGAGGAGGCCTCAACTGATTCTCTAAAACGGAAGGTCCTCAGCTTTGGCACTGAGGTCGAGAAACAATAGTACATTCATCCCTCAGGGTACAGTACTATCGTCAATCGAGGAGTGCCTTCACTGATTCTCTTCAAAAGATAGGGCCCATCCTATACAAGTTCCAAAGTGGGCCCTCGGGTGCGAATGGGTTTGCCACAGGGTGTGGTCTGCCACTGTCACCACTAAAGAGGGGTGTTTCCACTAAGGTCCTCGATGATCGGTCACCAGAGTCGATAGCTCTCTAGATCAACACCCCAACATGCGCAAGACATACACGTTAGAATGCATCCCAAGATAGCCTCGTCTGGTTGTGAATTTCGTGAACACACAAACGTACCAAGCGGGCACGTAGGTCCCACTACTTTCCACTCTAGTCCAAGGGTATACTCAAGCCTGGGTATTGGGCTTATCTCTCAGACCCACCCAACCTGCAAAATAAAGACAGCCAGCACAACATAGCAGTATGACAGTAATAAAAATGAAATGCAATGCGGAAAATGCGGTAAAAATAACATACAACACATAAAGAAAAACAAAAACAAAACACCCAAAGAGAACAAAGACAAGCAAGCGTTAGGACTGACTCGCTTAGGGATGGACCAGCATAGGTCAACCATGTCCCCAGCAGAGTCGCCAGCTGTCGCTCCCAGGATTTTCATCCAGGTACAAATGCGAGAGTGGCGCGGAAAAACAGAGTCGCCAGCCGTGTAAATTTATCCCAGGAGAGGGAAAGGGAACACCGCATAAACCTGAGGAAGAGGGAAAGGAATGGTCATCGCAACCATAACCTGGGTTCGGGAGTCGGTTACGCGAGGGGAAGGTGTTAGCACCCCACACGTCCATCGTACTCGATGGGATCCACGCTTGTTGTCTATTCTAAGGGTGAGTTATCCCATCATCTAGGGTTGTACTAAGACGGAAAAGGGAAATACAAAGACAGACTCGGTAGGACGTCGACGTCCTAGGCCTACGTACCCCCCTTGTGCAATGGGGAATTCAGAGTCAACGTAGTTCGGACCAAGTTCTTTTTGTGTTTTTTATGAGCGACGTTAAGTTCGCGTCTGGTAGTTAGGGTCGATGCCTGTTTGCGTCTCAGACGGGAAGTAACGTGCCCTTTTTTAAAATAGCCTTTAGTTTGACAATCCCGAAGGAAAAAAAAGTTTGAGGTTGATTTGTATCTTTTAGGACAGAAGTGGCTTAAGTTAGTTCCTAAGTTGCATTGCACCAAAGTCTAGGGCACAGGGGCGAATACTTAACGCATCGTCCCAAGACAGGACGCTCGCTAAGCACTCTAGAAAGATGAGAGGAAGCCCCTCATTTCTCATTCCCCATACTTAAGGCTCGTGCGCAATACACTTTATTCTTATTAAGTGTTTTAAAGAAATTTGAGGTGAGAAGAGAGAAGACACAAAGGTAACTCTAAAGGGGGACTACGAGTCCTAAAGTCATCATACATGGGCAACCTACGGTTAGTGAGGTTTGACGACAACCTAAACCTAAAGGAAAGAGATGAGAGAAGGAAAGAATAAGGGTGGATATGGATGACTTATCCATACCCTTAAAGAACTTACCTTAGTCCCTGCATAAAAGGTTAGTGAGAAACGGACATAAATAATATCAAGGCAAGTGAAAATCAAACAATAGCAAACAATAGTGATAATAATCCAAACATGAATTCAGAAATCAAAGAAACAACCCCAAAGCAAATGGCACAAGTGCCTTTTCAAATAAGGTAACCAGACAAGATCAAGGATGTGCATACAAGAAAATCTCATACAAAGAGCCATTAAAGAAATAGTAAAACAATTTCTAAAATCACCAAATTAAATATCAAATTTACCCAACCAGAGACAAACAACACATCAAAAATTCCTGCAAAAATTCAAGATGTTAGTCATTCAAACAATCAGGCAAAGCTCAGGTGAGAAGTAGGGTTCAGTGTGCCAAAGGGAAGGACCAAAATGCAATATGCAATAAATTTAAAAATGAAAGAAAAATATTTTAATGCACTTTAGAATGTTAGTGAATGAATGCAAAAAGAACGGATTAAAAATATTTTATGGATGCAGAGAAATAAAATAAATAATTTTAAGTATGCATGATATGAGTAATGCAAAAAGAAATTAACTAAATAATTAATTTAGATGATATAAAATAAAAAATAAAATTTGGAAAATTTTATAAAATGATAAAAATGATGCATGAATTTTATAGTTTTAAATGCGTATAATCATTTTTAAATGGTGAAAATGAAATGAAATGAATTAAATAAAATAAATAGAAGGAAAAATGCAAAGGGGGGTGCAATAAGGAAATGGTTCACGTGGGAATTAGGAACTGGGCTGAGGGGTGAGGTGCCATTAGCGAGGCCCATGCATTAAGCCCATCAGTGAAAAAAAAAGGGAAATAAAAAAGGGAACCATGGACCTTAGTCCAACCATTGACACATTACTCACCTCTGGATGCATCCACGCCCTCCATCCAGTCAACCCACACACCAAGTAGCCATGATAGGAGGCCATGATTTCAAAGCACACCCTAACTACCAAACACGCGCGCCTATGAGATCATGCAGTATACCATGGATGCCCATGTGCCTGGTACATGTTTATTTTTATTTGTTGGCGCAATGATCACCACTTGATTCATCCAACATATACGGTCAGGTCAACGAAAGAAAAAGTAAACAAAATAAAAAATGTAATTGGTGAAACATGGTAGCTATGGTGGGGTGAATAACACACGATTATTAATTAAAAACTAGAAAAAAAATAAAGAATAAAACACATGGCGCGATGAGAGTCGTTAGATCAAGAGGATCAACGGCTATGCTTCATCTTCCTCCTTTACTCACCTCGCCGGACTGTACTTCAGGCAGCCGCTGGAGCTAGGGCTCCGGCCACCCTCTCCGGTGAGCTGCGACCCCAAAATCTCCAGAAAATGCATATGAGTACTCTATTCTGACCAGAAAAACATGAGGATTCCAAATATCCAATCCAAATTGGCAAATAATCAACGTATAATAAAAAACGATGAGAAATATGTTAGGGCATAAAATTTTAAACGCATGGTACAGGCAATATACGCATCCATATTCAAAACAAATTATATCAGCGTGATCTATAGACATCACACAACATTATGCATATCAAAAAGGAGAGTTTCGTGATCATGCAAAAAGTGACTAACCTGAGATGGCACTGTGTGAATCCTTGCTTTTAGATACGAATGATGGTTGCTCTTTACTCTATGAATCATCAGGAAAAGGTTTGTGGAAGAAGTTATTGAAAAAAACCTTGTGGATTGAGAGATATGAGTGTGAAAGGCTTTAGGGTTCAAGTTGTTGTTCTCCTCCAAATGCACGTGAATGAATCCTAACCAGTGTATGAATGAGCTTATATAGACTAGGGTTTTTCACTGATAATGAATTGGGCTTGGGTAATTATTTGTTTAATGAGTTTTTGAATTATCTTGGAAAATTACATAATGTTGGATACACCTCTTCCATGCATGTATACTTAAGAAATCCATGATGGATCACCCATATGTGAATTGCTAATTACACCTCAATTGATCTTGGGCCTTGAAAACAATTGATTCATGATTTTTTAATGACTTGACTTTTTTGAATAATGGGAAATAAGTGAAGAATAAACCATGGAATTTCTTAATTCTAGGGCCCAAAATAACCTCAAGGAATGTCCTTTGATATTAGAATGTGGCATGAAGCAATGGAATTGATTATAGGTCATTATGCCCAAAGTTGTGAAAATGGAACCATGAAAAACCCTAAAAACCACTTTGCCTTCTTTGGATCATAAGTTGAGTTTCACAAATGATATGGAGACCCACTAGTACTTGTTGGAAAGAGGAGAAAAAGATCTTCAACTTTAATGTTGGAGAAAAATTCATTTGAAGCTTATTTGATGATGAAAAGTCAAGTTGAATGCAGTGCAGGAACTTGCCCAAAAAGGAAACTTCAAATTATAGGTCATTTCCATTTTTAGTAACTTTTGCACCAACTCCTGATTTTTGATATATGGCATGAAACTTGACCCTTGAAGACCATATGAGGATGTGGGACCTTGAAAACCTTGGAGAGAACCTCAAAATTCCGCAGTTGACTTCTCCTCTCACTGTTGACTTTTACCCCATTCACCTGATTTTCAATCCATTAGCCAATTGAACTTCTCCTGGACCAAATTGATGGATAATCTTCCATCCCTAGATACTTAGGGACCCAAGGAATACCATAGAATCAAGTCTTGCCCAAAAAATCAGAAATAAACTGACTTTATAGCAAACCCTAGTTTTGGTACCCTCAGTCTATGAGGAAATAACACAGTTTCCAAATCCAAATTCTTCTGAATATGATATGTATCCTCTCCAACAAAGATAAGACATGCCATTTGGTGATGATAAAAACCCAAGGAGCTTGCCCAAGAATCTCAAAACCCTAATCTATGCACTGGTTAGGAGAGAATGATCCACTTGAGCTCTCTTGCTTGACCCTTTGAAGAACATCTTCTCCTCTTGAACTTGCCTCCGGCACCTTGACCCCATGCTAAGAACCAATGATATGCACACATGATAATGCAAAATGCAATGCAACATAAGCCAGTTAGTAATAAAGTAAGGAGGGCAAATTTGGGGGTGCAACAATGTGTCCCTTATTTCCGAATCCATTTCATATGCCAAGTAACTACAAGGATCCAGGACTCGGGTCGACTTCTAGACGTAGAAGCGGACGGGCAAGAGGGATACGTTGGTACGGTTATCAATTAGTGATATTTATGAGTTAACAGACTCATGACATGTTTCCATATAGTGTGAGAGTGTGAGATTGTGTACTCAAGGTCATTTTTCCCTTCCCTTTTACTTGAGTTAGGATTGGCTAGAACCTTGTAAAGCCAAGAGAATCCATAAGATAGGGAACTCACTGAGATTTGATGTATCTCACCCCACTATAGTTGCAATATTTCAGGTGTGGATTGCAGGTTTGATTTACAAGTGGAGCGAGGCTTGGATGTTTCAAAAGAAGCTTAGTTAAGCTTATTTCGTTGTGTATTCTTTTTCTTGTACAATGAGGAATATTGCATAATGATCTTTGATTTTATTATTTTTGGCTAATTTCCATATCTTGTACCATAGATTATATTTATGTTTTAGAAATGGTCAAGTATGTGAATTACGCCATTAGGCACTTATGATGGTGTCAGTACCAAATGAAATTCTTGTATTGTATTATTCTAGATATATATTATACAGGGCACTACAGTTAGTATCATAGCAGGTCGTGACCTCGACCTAGCCTTGAAACATCATAAGTAAATCTATTCCTGCCTCTTAAGTGTGTCTTGCCAGCATGAAACTTAATATCATACTATGTAGTGTTGGGCATGATCAACCTAATACTATGTATGTGATAGGTAGAATCATGGTTGAGCGACTACGAGGATTCCGAAGTGTTATCAGAACTTGTGTTGTGGGGGAATGCTCTAGCCAAGAGTTAGCAGTGCGAAGTTTTGGTCAGCTTAGTTGAGGTTTTAGTAGAAGTTGTGTTTCGGGTAGCATGGAATTAAAGAGTGGTGTGTTGTTTAAGCAATCCTTTGGAATGGATGGAGTCCGAAAGTTAAGGATCTCTGTTGGACGATTGGATAAGGATTTCAAGTAATCCCATTCCGTGGAAAAGAAAAGTTGTTGTGTGGAATGTGTGACGTAAAGTCTGGAAGTGAGATAGGTATTGGAGCTTCAGCTTTTAAGGTCGCTATGGTATCTTGAATGGATGAGAGTACCTTAACGATGGTGTTCGGAACAATGTCTTCCATTTGGTTTAAGATTTGAGAGTTAAGGAAGTTCGGTTTCTATGGGAACCTAATGTAGTAAAGAAGTGTGAGAAGAAACACAAGGATGTGTTTACATGCTTCAAGTGAAATAAGTATGTGTCGGACGAAGAGTAGGAGATAAATTGCGTAATTTCAATTATGTAGAGAGATCAAGTTCAGGATAATACTTCAGGTTTTCTGTTTTTCAGTAAGAGACTAATTTGGAGTTTGGAATTTGTTAACTTATCCAAGGAACAGTATAAGGTATTGTGTTGGAGAAAGAATGAACTTCATTTAGTAACAGAAAGTGTAGTGCTACGGACCAGAATAAGTTGTATTAAGAAACAGTGTAAGTGCCTTGGATTTAAGGGAATTTTAGTAGGATGATTTTCTATTTGGACATAAGAGGATTACAATGGAGAGCGAAGTAAACGTAGTGTGGAAAACGGTATTAACAGTAAGTTATGAGGAAGTAATGACGGAATGTATTTTTGGACGAACGTGCAATAGAGCTATTGAGTAGTCGTTTAGGCTCAAGTTAAGGAAGTGAAATCAAAGATGGTTCACCCATGGGGACCCTAGTGGTCTGACGTGGAATGAGAAAAGTTACACCTAGGTATTAAGACTGAGCGTAGTGGTAGCACCAAGTGAGATGGGACGTACTCTGTGGAACAGTGAATATTGTATTTTAAGAAGTAAGATTGTGGTAAAACAACGAGAAGCAAATTGGGAATTATTACGGACTAAGTGTAAATGATGGGACGGTTCATACCGGAAAGGTCTTGTAGTTAGTTAATGAGAATTTTTGGATGCTAGTATTTCATTAAGTGACTTAAGTGTAAGTGAGGTGTACAATGGATAGTGGGAAGTAAGGAATTCCGGTAAATGTGTACGAAGTGATGGAAAGGTTCTTCAAGAGGATGCATTGCCCCGATTTATTTTCAAGTGTAGAGAAACTTCTGTATTGGTGAATAATCGGAATAATTGGAATCTACCTTTTGTTGGACTAAGAACGTTGTTGTCTTATTTCTCACCAAGGAGTTCAAGTGAGAGAATAAGGTGGTATGCTTGATATGAGATGTCCATCAATTTTGTGGTACCGTTTATTGGTTATGTGTTGAGTTTTGCTTATGGACGAATCAAGTGGGAGTTGTAGCTTAAACCCTAGAATGTCGTTATTATTGACTTCCCGCAAGTGTAGTTGTTTGAGCAGAAATGAACTATCCCACTAAAGTTTTGTGGTGTGATCGTGTTAGAATTTGGAATTTTGCCTATCACTTGGTTGGAGTGTGTCGTCTGCATGTTTTGATTTTGTCAGTTTTACCTTGAGTGAATCATGGTTAGTGAATGTAACACAAGTTAAGGAGCCACCAGTTGATAAAGATACTCTAAGATAGAACAAATCGGATTGATGGTTCGGGTAGGGGTGGCTTTGAATTATGAGAAACTGGTTTTGTTTCTGCAGCAGTGTTAACCGATTAACACGTGCATGAAAGGTGTTTTACGTTGAATTTTGAGAGTGTTAGAGTTATATATGTTATGGTTGTAGCAGTGTAACTCTTGTGTCTTTATCGTCTGGAGAGTGTTGGACAGATGTTAAGATACTGTGTGTTGGCGAGGAAATTGTTCTACTATAAGACATCAACAAGTTTCTTGTACCGTTGATTAGTAAGGATCCTAGTGGATAAGTGTGTTTCTCCGTGGACTATTAGTTACTTGGTAGTGCTTAAGAAATCGTGGTGTTCTACTGTTAAAAATTTGGATTTTGCGGAGTTAGGTGACAGTTGAAAGAGTTAAGTCAGAATAATAAGGATTCGAGGGATTGTTGCTCATACGTTTGGAATAAGAAGATCTCCTTCTAAGTGATTTACCTTTTGGTGTGATAGGAAAGAGATGAACTATCGGATGTAATGGTTACAATGTTTAGTATCAGACCAGATGGAACTAGTAAAGAAGTCGTTGACTAGTTATGAAGTGGTTCGAATGTAAAAGCATTTACAGAAGAATAGTTGCCGGTAATTGTATGAAGTTAAGAAATCACTGAATTACATCGCGAAGATGTGTTGAGTGTTGTTGTCCTAATTTGAGATAAGATGTTACGGTCTTGTGGTGACTCGGTAGAGGAATGTAAAATGGTACATTCTTTCCGAAGGTAGAATGCGACCAAGTATTTTAGTATGTAACCACACATGATGTATGGAAAAAGTAAAGTTCAAGGTTAACCCAATATTGGAATAAGAGTATACTAAAGTCACGAAGTTTGATGAATTGTGAAAATACAGATTTTTGGTCTATGAAGTCAAGTTGGAATTGATTACATCAGAAATTTTAACGGAAGTAAAGTTGAGTGTGGAATTAAGACCATGATACAAGTTGTGGTTATTGCCGAATAGAGGAAATTCGGGGGACAATTTCAATTTAAGGGGGGGGGGGAGAGTGTAATACCCCGTATTATCTAAATGCTCAATTAGATATCAGATGAGATCAGATGAATATCTATGTGCTCTATCTTTGGGTAATTGGATTTATGGAATCCTCTAAGTACTTTAAGTATTGACATTTGGGATCAACAGAGCAACTAGTGAACTCTGAAGAGATCAATTATTTTAACTTGAGAAAGGATATTAAGGCAACTCTAATAACTGGTCCATTGGTTTGAGACGATAAAATATCAATTGGAGATATTTTACCCTGTTGGATTTATATTTTATAATAAGCATTATATATATATATATATATGTTAAGAAAAGAAAGAAAAAGATAGAAAGAAGAAAGAAAAGGAGAAAGAAGAGAAAGGAAGAGAAGAAGAAGAGGAAAAGAGGAAAATGGAAAAGAGGGAAGAAAACTTGGATCATTGTTCATCATCTTCTTCAAACTCCTCTTCGATTATCAGGTGGGTTCTAGATAGAAACTCTAAGTTCTAGAAATCTATGATTTGAACTTAGGTTAGTTTTGAGAGAAAATGATTAAACGGATAAAAAAATGGAATCTAACGGATGAAATTCGATATAAATTGTGTAGTATGATCAATATATGTGTAGAATCATCTATTGATAATTGTTATGATGTTTGGTATTGATTTGAAGGAGTTTGAAATGGAGTGGGATTTGAAAATGTTAGGGTTTTTGTGAGAAATCATGTTTTATGAAGTTTGTTGGATAACCCATGTTAGAACCATGATAAAATACCTTTATTGGTTGTTTGGGTATGGTGTTGAGGATGAATTGGTGGGATTTGGAGGTTCTGTCAAAAGGTTATTTTTCTGCATAACGCAGAGCGCGCTTAGCTCGGGTCTGCGCGCTTAGCGCGATCCGGAGAATTTTCGCCCCTTCCAAGCAGAGACTAGCGCGCTTAGCGCGGGTGAGGCCCGCTTAGCGCGACCTGGAACAA
Source organism: Lathyrus tuberosus (assembly GCA_022829125.1). Classification (NCBI taxonomy): domain Eukaryota; kingdom Viridiplantae; phylum Streptophyta; class Magnoliopsida; order Fabales; family Fabaceae; genus Lathyrus; species Lathyrus tuberosus. The sequence continues at coordinate 3,336,841 of JALAZF010000569.1, read as the reverse complement.
AGAAAAAACTATTTTTCTAAACTCCATAACTTTTGATCCGTAACTCGGATCAAGACGTTCTTAGTACTGTTGGAAAGCTATGACAAGTATGTGTCAGACGAAGAGTAGGAGATGAATTGTGTATCTTCAGTTGTGAAGAGAGATTAAGTTCGAGATGATACATCAGGATTTCTGTTTTCAATAAGAGACCAATTGGGAATTGTGAAATTACCTAAGGGACAATATAAGGTATTGTGTCGAAGAAAGTTTAGACTTTATTTAGTAACAGAAAGTATAGTGATACGGACCGAAAAAGTTTATGTCAAGAAACGGAGTAAGTGCCTTGAATTTAAGGAAATGTTAGTATGGTGGTTTTATATTTGGACCTAAAGGGATTACCATGGAGAGCGAAGTGAATGTAGTGTGGAAAATGGTATTAACAGTATGGTATGAGGAAATGACAACGGAAATGTATTTTGGACGAATGTGCAATAGAGCTATTGAGTAGTTGTTGAGGCTTAAGTTAAGGAAGTGTAATCATAGATGGTTCATCCATGAGAACCCTATTAGTATGACATGGAATGGGAAAAGTTACACCTTGGTATTAAAAATAAGCGTAGTAGTAGCACCGTAGTCACAAGTGTAAGTGATGGATTCTTATTCTTAAGACAAGTGTGAAGGAACGTACCTTGTGGAGCAGTGAGTATTGTATTCTAAGAGGTAAGATGCGGTAAATCAACGAAAAGCACATCAGGACTTATTATGGACTAAGTGTAAATCATGGAATGATTTATACCAGAAGGGTGTTGTAGATAGTTGATGAGAATTATGGGTTGCGATTCTTCCATTAAGTAAGTTGGTGTAAGTGGGATATTCCATGGATAGTGAAGGGTAAGTAATCCCGGTTAATGTGTACGAAGTGATGAAAAGGTTCTTCAAGAGGATGCATTGCCCCAATTTATTTTCAAGTATAGGGAAACTTCTATATTTGTGAATAATCGGAATATTTGGAATCTACCTTTTGTTGGACTAAGAACGTTGTAGTGTTATTTCTCACTAAGGGAGTCCAAGTGCGGGAATGAGGTGGTATGCTTGTTATGAGATGTCCGTCGTTTTGTGGTACCGTATAATAGTTGTGTGCTAGTTTTGTTTATGTACGAATCAAGTATGAGTTGTGGCTAAAACCTTAGAATGTCGTCATTATTTGTTTCCCGCTAGCGTAATTGTTTGAGCAGGAAAATGAACTATCCCGCCAAAGTTTTGTAGTGTGACTGCGTCAGAATTTGGAATTCTACCTTGTCACTTGGTTAGAGTGTGTCATCTGTATGTTTTGACATTGTTCGGTATTACCTTGAGTGGATCATGGTTGGTGAATGTTATATAAGTTATAGAGCCACGAGTTGAGAATGATATTGTGGGTTAGAGCAAGACGGATTGATGGTTTTGGGTAGGGATGACTTCGAATTAAAAGAAATTGTTCAATTTCAGTTTCTGCAGCAGTGTTAACCGATTAACACAATGGGGTTAACCGATTAACACGTGCATGAAAGATGTTTTACATTGAATTTTGAGAAGTTAACCGATTAGCTCAGATGTGTAATCGATTAACATGTGTGTAAATTGTGAAATCCCTTAGGAACCATCATCTGTGTCCTGTTACCTATGTTTCTCCGATGGGAGAGTGTTGTGTTAATGGAAAATGGAATTGCAAGTAAATGAAAGACGAATTTGTGTTTTGAAATCGTAACTTTTGGAAAGGTGTTGCATAGTTGACCACTTGTTCAGACGATGAGGGAGTTTGACTTTTGGGAATGTAATCTTGTGAATTGTGTTGAGTATGAGAAAGTTATAAGTGTATTACTATTGAAAGCCTTGAGGGCGAAGTTAGAGAATACTCACGAAGCATTGATCTTATAAAGATCGTTTTGGTAAGTTAATTATTGGTGTTGGTAAGGTATGAACGGCTAGTTAGAGTTAGTATTTGTTATCTTTTGTGAGTTCATGGCATCAGATTTAGACTCCGTGAGAGTAGTACCAATTGTGTACACTTGTACTTTAATCAGAAGTATGAAATTTGAAGGTTATCCTTCCAAGTAACAGTGAGAATTGGGAGTTCCGAAATTAAGCATGTAATTGAGATTGTATGTGAAACAAAACAATTGAGAGAAGTAGATTCAACTGAGAAGCGTGTTATGGTCTTCGAAAGTGTGAGTATATGTGGAGTGTTGTATGGGAATTGGTGAGTAATATGGAACCTCACAATTGTGTTTTGGATGGTTTAAGTTTTGATAAGTGGTGATTCGCGTATGATGGAATCTCGTGATAGTGTTCCATGTGATTGATTGAGATCTCGAAATCATCAAGAAACCTTGAATAAGTCGGAAAACCTTAAGAAGAATTGATATGGAATGTGGCAACCAGAACCGAAGGTTGTTAAGCTATTTTTGGATATATTATTTCGAGTTTAGAATGAATATGGAGTTATAAATGTTATGGTAGTAGCAGTGTAACTCCTGTGTCTTTATCGTCTGGAGAGTGTTGGACATATGCTAAGATATTGGGTGTTAGCGAGGAAATTGTTCTACCATATGACGCCAGTAAGTTTCTTGTGCGGATTGGTTATTAAGAATCCCCGTGGATAAGTGTGTTTCTCCGTGGATTGTTAGCTACTTAGTAGTGTTTAAGAATCCATGGTGTTCCACTGTTAAAATTGGATTGCGCAGCGGAAGGTGACAGATGAAAGAGTTCAGTCAGTCTAATAAGGATTAGAATGATTGTTACTTATAAGTATGGGAATAAGGAGATCGTGTTTTAAGTGTGTTACCTTTTGGGTGTGACACGAAAGAAAGGAAATATCAGATTGAATGAGTACAGTGTATAGCATCAGACTTGATGGAACTGGTAAAGAAGTCGTTTGAATAATTATGAAGTGATTTTGGACGTTGAAAGATTTATGGAAATATAAATCGTCGTTGATTGCATGAAGTTAAGAAATCACTGAATTACATCGCGAAGATGTGTTAAGTGTTGTTGTCCAAATTTGAGATAAGATGTTACGGTCTTCTGGTGACTCGGTAGAGGAATGTAGAATGGTACATTCTTTCCGAAGGTAGAATGCGACCAAGTATTTTAGTATATAACAACAGATGATATATGGAAAAAGTAAAGTTCAAGGTTAACCCAATATCGAAATAAGAGTATAACTAATGTAATGCCCTGTATAATATATATCTAAAATAATACAATACAAGCATTTTATTTGGTACTGACACCATCATAAGTGCCTAACGGCGTAATTCACATACTTGCCCATTTCTAAAACATAAACATAATCTATGGCACAAGACATGGACACAAGCCAAAAATAAAAAAACTAAGATCAATATACAATATCCTCAATTGTATACAACAAAATAATACACAGCGGAAATACTAAAGCCAAGATTTTCTTGAAACATCCAAGCATCGTTCCACTTGTAAATCAAACCTACAAACCACACCTGAAATATAGCAACTATAGTGGGGTGAGATACATCAAATACCAGTGAGTTCCCTATCTTATAGATTCTCTCAGCTTTACAAGGTTATAGCCAAATCCTAACTCAAGTCAAAAGGGAAGGGAAATGACCTTGAGTTCTCAATCTCACAAATTCATAATATCACACTATATGGAAACATGTCATGAGTCTGTTAACTCATAAATATGTCCTGAGCCTGTTAACTCAAGAATCTCACTAATCAATAACTGTACCAAGGCATCCCTTTTTCCCGTCCTCTTCTACGTCTAGAAATCGGCCCGAGTCATGGATCCTTGTAATTTACTTGACATACGACATGGATTCGGGAACATCGGCCTGTTAGCCATGAACCGTCGCTTCACATGGGCTATTAACCATCACAAGTCTCTACCCGTAGGTTCCATTCGTACTACACGTGGGAATCAAACCTGCCAAGTAATCATGCATACGTTTCAGAGGAGCTCGAGACTCATGAAACTGCAACTCAAGTGAAATGGTTACGATTATGTGATCATATACACAACGTGATTGTATTCGACAATCACAATGTAATGCCCTGTATAATATTTATCTAGAATAATACAATACAAGCATTTTATTTGGTACTGACACCATCATAAGTGCCTAATGGCGTAATTCACATACTTGACCATTCTAAAAACTTAATACAATCTATGGTACAAGATATGGAAACTAGCCAAAACAATAAAAACTAAGATCAATATACAATATCCTCAATTGTGTACAACAAATACACAGCGGAATAAGCTCAACTAAGCTTCTCTTGAAACATTCAAGCAAAGCTCCAGTTGTAAATCAATTTGCAAACCGCACCTGAAAAATAGCAACTATAGTGGGGCGAGATACATCAAATATCAGTGAGTTCCCTATCTTATGGATTCTCTCGGCTTTACAAGGTTCTAACCAATCCTAACTCAAGTCAAGGGGAAGGGAAATGACCTTGAGTACACAATCTCACAATCTCACACTATATGGAAACATGTCATGAGTTTGTTAATCCATAAATATCACACGGAAGGAATTACGTCCTGAGCCTGTTAACTCAAGATTCCTTACGAATCGATAACCTTACCAAGGCATCCCCTTTTCCCGTCCGCTTCTACGTCTAGAAGTCGACCCGAGTCATGGATCCTTGTAGTTACTTGGCATACGAAATGGATTCGGGATCATCGGCCTGTTAACCGTGAACCATCACTTCTCATGGCTTGTTAACCATCACAAGTCTCTTTACCATATAGGCTCCATTCGTACTACACGCGGGAATCAAACCTGCCAAGTAATTGTCCATACGTTTCAGAGGAGGAGCTCGAGTCTCATGAAACTACACCACAAGATAAATGGTTACGATTACGTGATCATATACACAACGTGATTGTATTCTACAATCACAAGGCCACAATGCCTTAAGGCCACATTCGCCATTTCTCAAAGAACACAAAGGTTCACACACATGTTCCATACTAGTGTCTCACACTCTCCTAGACCAATCTCGTCACGGATGTACCTTCCTACATCAGGTGCCCAAGCCTTGCCATCTAGGTTTTCTACTCCAGGCCAGAACTCGCCAATGAATGCACGAGCATCGCCATCCAGAGTTTCTATCAATTTTTAATCACAACCTAGAATCATATCATTATGTTTGGGGTAAGTATTCTCACTCTTCCTAATTCATTTTAACATTCATATTTCTTTCATTCACAATTCACAATTAGATAGACATGGCATAACACAAATATTACAAGTAAACACATATAATCACACATCACATAAAACATCACTTTTCAAATAGTAGTTCACACACATTTTAAGGCATACAAGCCACTACTATCGTCTACCAAGCATCCTTGGTTAAATCATGGTCTCTCATTACCATTCTCTACCTTATTGGATTATCTTTCCAAAGGCTTTGGACTCGTATCAATCGGATTCCTGATTCTTGAGTTTTGGTGGAAACGGGGATAACAATATTCACACCTACATTACTTTCCCATATTTTTCTTATCAATCCATAGCATATCACTATGTTTCTACCTCACCACCACAAAGAGCATTGAAATAGCTTTCAAACGCTTCGAACGGGGACCAAAACGGACTTACGGTTCAAAAGTTATGAAGAAAACAAAATCTGACATTTTGGAAAATTCGGTGACCATGCGCAGACGCATAAACCTGGGGATTTTGCCCGGGTCAGCACACACAGATCATGCGTCGACGCATAATCCTACGGGTTAGCGCATAAATGCGCAGATTCTGCTAAAAACTCAGTTTTCGACCGTTAAATGCCTTCCGGACCTCCGATTTCGATTCCGTGAAAAGCCTCGGTCTCAGAATTCGGCACACTATGATATTTTCTCCATAAAGAGGCCATCCAACATGATTACAAAATTCATACCAATTTATCAAATAGGAAAAGTTTAGGTTTTCCAACCAAACCCATTCAATTCAACTCAATCCAACATACCCAGTCCCTACTGTATCAATCAAAGCATGTTCCAAACATAACAACAAGTATTCTACACAGTATAATCGGATTTCATCCGTTAGATTTCATTGATCTATTCGTTTAATCATTTTCTCTCAAATCTAACCTAAGTTCTAAACATATATTTCTAGAACTTAGAGTGTCTAACTAGAACCAACCTGAAAATCGAAGATGAGGTTGAAGAAGATGATGAATAGTGAAGATGATCCATGAGTTTCTTCTTCTTCCTTGAGCTTTTCCTCTCTTTCCCTGTTCTCTTCTCTTCCTTTCCTTCTTTCTCTTTTTCCACGTTTTTTCTTTTTCTTCTTCTCACCCACTTTCTATTCTTTCCCTTTACAAATATATATATATATATATATATATATATATATATAACCAATATTATATAATATAAATCCAATAGGGTAAAATATCTCCAATTGGTATTTTATCTTCTCACACCAAATGATCACTTATTAGAGTTACCATAAAATCTTCTCTTGGACTAATCCCTTTAATAAAATAATTGATCTCTTCAAAGTTTATTAGTTGCTCTATTGATCCCAATTGGTAATAATTAAAGTACTTAGAGGATTCCATTAATCCAATTATCCAAAGACAGGGCACATAAATACTCATCTGATATCCAATTGAGCATTTAAATAGTATGGGGTATTACACACAAGGCCACATTCGCCTTAAGACCTCTTTGTCTTTCACAAAACCAAAAAGGTTTACAAACATGTTCCATACTAGTGTTTCACTCTTTCTATGACATTTGTATCGGACACACGCCTCGGCCCCGTACGCACGAGCGTTGTCACTAAGTTATCAACTCTAGGCCAGAACTCGTCAATGAATGCACGAGCGTCGCCATCCAGAGTTTATCACAATTCTATTCACAACCTAGAATTATAACAATCTTAACTATGCCATTTGTTTTGGGGTAAAGTTTCCTCACTCTTCCTAATTCCTTTTAAGCATGCATGTTCTCTCATTCATGTTTTACGACACTTTTAGGCAAAGAATATAACCATTGTACATTTTAGAATTTCATAGAATAATTCAATCATACATCATACAAAGCATTTTACAATTGTATAATAGACACATGTAGTGAAACAATTATAATTGCATTCAACATCTCTAGGTCTCTCTTGCCTTTAACAATAAACATAAGATTTACACGTTTTGGGTTTTCCTCCAATTATTTAATCGGGCATCAAAGCCGATATTTTACACCTTCATTATGTAGAATATCCCCGTAGCTTTCCATTGGTACCAAAAACTCCTCGATCGGAAACACGATCTAAAAGAGATGGTTTTACAACATATCGTATAAACATTATTTTCATTCATTTCCCACTAAATAATTTATCCCACATCATACTCAATCTGATAAACGGGTCAAAAGATATGGATTTTAGAAAATATTTTATTTTTGGATTCTAGGTCATGCTAAGCGGGCTCCACCCCGCGCTAAGTGCGCTACTCCCTGCCTGGAAGGGTTGCAAATTCTCCAGACCGCGTTAAGCACGCGTCTGCGCACTAAGCGCATACTGCGATTTTCAGAAAAATAAATCTTTTGACAGCAGAATTTCCAACCCCCAATTCACCCTCAGTCCATACCCAAACAACCAATAGAGGTATATTATCATGTTTCTATCATGGTTTATCCCACAAACCTCACAAACATAATTTCCAACACTAAAACCTAGTTTTCACACAAAACCCCAACATTTCCAAACTCACTCCAAATCAATATCAAGCATCATAATCATTATCTATAGATGTTTCTACATGTATAATGAGCATGCTACACGATTTATATCACCTTTCAACCGTTAGCTTACACTGATTAGCAATTTAAGCATTTTCTCTCAATTTAACCTAAGTTCCAAAACAACTTATTTCTAGAACTTAAAGTATCTAACTAGAACCCACCGGATAATCGAAGAGGAGTTTGAAGAAGATGGTGATGATGATGATCCATGGGTTTCTCTCTTCTTCCTCTTTTCTCCATTTTCTCTCTTCTTCTCTTCCTTTCTCTTCTTTCCTTTCTTTACTAACTTCTTATTTTTCTCTTTTTCTTTCTCTTTCCAAATATATACATATATTATACTATTATTATGTAATATAAATCAAATAGGGTAAAATATCTCCAATTGATCAATTATTAGAGTTATCTTCAAATATTCCCTTAAACTGATAAATATCACTCTGTCTTTTTAATAAAATAATTGATCTCTTCTGATATCCAATTGAGCACTTAATTAATACGGGATATTACAACTAAAGTCACGAAGTTTGATGAATTGTGAAAATACGGATTTTTGGTCTATGAAGTCAAGTTGGAATTGATTACATCAGAAAGTTTAACAGAAGTAAAATTGAGTGTGGAATTAAGACAATGATACAAGTTGTGGTTATTGTCAAGTAGAGGAAATTCGGGGACGAATTTCAATTTAAGGGGGGGAGAGTGTAATACCCCGTATTATTGAAATGCTCAAGTGGATATCAGATGAGTGTCTATTTGCTTTATCTTTGGTAAATTGGATTAATGAAATCCTCTAAGTACTTTAAGTATAATCAATTGGGATCAATAGAGCAACTGATGAACTCTGAAGAGATCAATTATTTTATTTCTAGAAAGGATTTTAAGGTAACTCTAATAATTGATCAATTGGTGTGAGACGATAAAATATCAATTGGAGATATTTTACTCTATTGGATTATATTATATAATAAGTTATATATATATATATATATATATATATATATATATATATATATATATATATATATATATATATATATATATAGGAAACGTATCATATGAGAATGCCAATTTTATGTGAGAACATGAGAATGAATCTGAACCATTAAATTTTAAATCAAATGGTGGAGATTATATGTCAATTTTTTTCTCTCTCCTCCATCAGGGAACATATCATATGAGAATGCCAATTTTATGTGAGAACATGAGAATGAATATGAAACATTAGATTTTAAAATAAATGGTGGAGATTATGTGTCAGTTTTTTTTCTCTCTCCTCCATCATTTATTTTAATAATGGAGGAGAGAGAAAAACAAAAAGCACACATAATCTCCACCATTTATTTTAAAATCTAATGATCCAAATTCATTCTCATGTTCTTACATAAAAATAGCATTCTCATAGGATATGAACCCCCTCCATCATTTATTTAAATAATGGAGGAAAGAGAAAAACAAAAACCACACATAATCTCCACCATTTATTTTAAAATCTAATGACTCAGATTCATTTTCATGTTCTTAAATAAAAATGGCTTTCTCATAGGATATGAACCATATATATATATATATAAGATATATGAAAAAAAAAGAAAAGTAGTAGGAAGAAGAAGAAGAGAAGAGGAGAAGAAAGGAAAAGAGAGAAAGAAGAGAGGAAGAAACTTGGGAAGAAGAAAGAAGCTTCGATTCATCATCTTATTCAACCTCCTCTTCAATTATCAGGTGAGTTCTAGATAGAAGCTTTAAGTTCTAGAGTTAGAAGTGATTTTTAGCTTAAGTTAGGTTTTGTGAGAAAATGCTTATTTTGCAAATCGATGAAATCTAACAGATGAAGTGAGCTATAAATTGTGTAGCATGATCAATATATGTGTGGAATCATCTATTTATGATTGTTATGGTGTTTGATCATGTTTTGGTTAAGATTGATTTGGAATTATATCAATAAAAACAGAGCTTTTGGGATTCTGCAACAGGGTTAACCAATTAACCATTTTGGTTAACCGATTAACCAGTGAGAAATATTTTGCCCTGCGCTGAAATAAGACCGGTTAACCAATTAACCATTCTGGTTAACCGGTTAACGGAAAGTGTCTCAAAACTTCATTTTGCCACTGGAATTTGGTTAATCGATTAACCAAATGTGTTAACCATTTAACACTGTAACTTTTTGGAAAAACTATTTTAAAAAATTCATAACTTTTGACTCGGGTGTCCGTTTTAAGCGTTCTTTATATCGATGTAAAGCTATGAAAGTATCCTACACGATAAAAGTGAAAATTATTGTTTTTGATACCCGATTAAATGAATCGGGTGGAACCCGAAATGGGTGTTTTATGTGAATCGGAGGGAACCCGAATGGGGTGTTTTATGTGATGTGCTATTAAATGGTAATGTGATACCATGATTTTAACTAAGGATGCTTGGTAAAGGAAAGTAGTGGCTTGTATGCCTTAAAAATGTGTGTGAACTACTATGTAGATTATGTTTAACATGTTATGCTATCTTGTGTGTTTATGTGATTCTATTATGCAATTGTAATATGCTTTGCCTAATATTAATGTTAAACATGATGAGAGAATATGCATGCTTAAAATATGAATTAGGAAGAGTGAGGAAACTTTACCCCATAACAAAGTGATAATGGAACCTAGTAATGAGCTAGGAAATTGATAAATAACGTAATGACAACGCTCGTGCATGAGAGGCCGAGGCGTGTGTCCATTACCGAATGGTATAGAAATGAGTGAAACACTAGTATGGAAAGTGTGTAATTGTTATGTTTTTTTGTTAAAGGCAAAAGAGGCCTAAAGGCAAAAGAGGCCTAAAGGCATGAGAGGCCTAAAGGCTAATGTGGCCTTGTGATTGTCGAATACAATCACGTTGTGTATATGAAATCACGTAATCGTAACCATTTTCTTTTGTTTGCCCTTGAGAGGCCTTCATGAGTCTCAAGCTCCTCTGAAGTACGGGCATGACTACTTGGCAGGTTTGATTCCCGCGTGCAGTACGAATGGCGCTCAAGGAGCGTATGCTTGTGACGATTAATGGCCCGTGTGAAGTGATGGTTCATAACGGTTAATGGCCTGTAGAACCCGAATCTATTCGTATGTCAAGTAGGTTTCAAGGATCCATGACTCGGGTCGACTTCTAGACGTAGAAGCGGATGGGAAAAGGGGATACCTTGGTGAGGTTATCGATTAGTGATATTTTGAGTTGATGAACTCGTGACATGTTTCCATATAGTGTGAGATTGTGAGATTGTAACTCAAGGTCATTCCCTTCCCCTTGACTTGAGTTAGGATTGATAGAACCTTGTAAAGCCGACAGAATCTATAAGATAGGGAACTCACTGAGATTTGATGTATCTCACCCCACTATAGTTGCTATATTTCAGGTGTGGTTTGCAGGTTTGATTTTCAAGTGGAGCGATACTTGGATGTTTCAAGAGAAGCTTGGCTTTAGTATTTCCGCTGTGTATTATTTTGTTGTATACAATTGAGGATATTGTATATTATTCTTAGATTTTTATTTTTGGCTAGTTTCCATTTCTTGTGCCATAGATTGTGTTTATGTTTTAGAAATGGGCAAGTATGTGAATTACGCCATTAGGCACTTATGATGGTGTCAGTACCAAATAAAATGCTTGTATTGTATTATTCTATATATATATATTATACAGGGCATTACATTTAGCGTGCAACCGTAGATCCACTGTGCCAAAATGGTTTAGTAGAGTCTTTTAATAAGTTGCTTATTACACAGAGAAAGGAATCAAGTCACCAATTGACAACTTTGGATTTCAAAATTCCATGTTCTTCGTAAACTATTAACTATCAAATTAAGCAAACGTCTTCTACAGTGATTGACGGTTCTTTTTAAAAGTAAGTCGGACGATGACATATAATTTTCGATTATGTTTGTTCTATATTTTGTTCTAAATCATTCTCAACCTGCCAGTTGATCACATACTTATCCAATTCATTGCTACTCGATCTAAAGAAATTTTGTTGCACTAATTCACTGAATGTTGGTCTGGTATTTGAGGAATATTTATTTTTAAATAAAATAAGAGTTTTATATATAATTCATAATTTTTTAAAAATAGAAATTAAAATTAGAATTTAATTTAAAAAGGTCATTTTATTAAAGAAAAAAGGATTTATTATAAGATATAACAATAAATTAGTTTTAAAATATTATTTTATTTTTAAAAAGAAAATTTGATGTAAAAAAGGGATTTTTTTAAAAAATAGAATTTACTAATAGAATTTATGTATATAATGCTCTAATTGTTTAAAAATTGAATGCAATTTAAAATAAGGAAATTTAATTTTAAAAAAAAGTAATTTGTTAATATATATATATATATATATATATATATATATATATATATATATATTTATATGTGTTTAAAAATATATTCAACATCATGTTGTGATCAATCCAAAATCTCTCGATTGTCTCTCCTTTTGTTAGATTTAAATAACCATTTTCTCACCATCAATATTCATCAATTTGAATGTGAACATGTTTGGCTTTCTTCCTTTCTCTTTTATTGCAATACGCAACATTATAGAAGACTCCACTAAACCATTTTTGCATAGTGCATCAAGGATTGCACATCTTTTCATATCTTTGCATTGATTTATAGCTTTGTCTAAACAAATTATGTAACATACAATGCTCCACTATAGGCATACGAAAGGGCATGTACGCTGAAGTTTGAACACTATTTGAATATGATGGCAAAAAAAAAATTTAAACACACTGCCATACTCTACAATTTTTCACAACTTCAAGAAAGGTGAAATGTTTTAGGAAGCGACCGATGTTTATCTAGAATTCAAGATGTCGCGATTGACTTTTAGCGTGCAATCGTAGATCCACTGTGCAAAAAAGGTTTAGTTGAGTCTTTTATTAAGTTTCTTATTACATAGAGAAAGGAATCAACCCAGATGTGTCCTCTTTCAACTCTAAAATAGAATCAAATCACCAGTTGACAACTTTTGATTTCAAACTCCATGTTCTTCGTAAACCATTAACTATCAAATTATGCAAACGTCTTCTACAGTGATTGACGGTTCTTTTTAAAAGTAAGCCGGCCATAACATATAGTTTTCGATTATGTTTGTTCTATATTATGTTCTAAATCATTCTCAACCTGCCAGTTCATCACATACTTATCCAATTCATCGCAACTCGATCTAAAGAAATTATGTTGCACTAATTCATTGAATGTTTGTCTGGTATTTGAATTAAAAAATTGAATTTAAAATTAGAATTTAATTTAAAAAGGTTATTTTATTAAAAAAAAAGGATTTATTAATAGATATAACAATAAATTAGTTTTAAAATATTATTTTATTTTTATAAAGAAAATTTGATGTAAAAAATGGATTTTTTTTTAAAATAGAATTTATTAATAGAATTTATGTATATAATGCTCTAATTGTTTAAAAATTGAATGTAATTTAAAATAAGGAAATTTAATTTAAAAAAAAAGTAATTTGTTAATATATATATATATATATATATATATATTAAAGAAATTTAAAATTAGAATTTAATTTAAAAAGCTAATTTTATTAAAGAGAAAAGGATTTATTAATAAATATAACAATAAATTAGTTTTAAAATATTATTTTATTTTTAAACAGAAAATTTGATGTAGAAAAGGAATTTTTTTTAAAAATAGAATTTATTAATAGAATTTATGTATATAATGCTCTATTTGTTTAAAAATTGAATGTAATTTAAAATAAAGAAATTTAATTTTTAAAAAAAGTAATTTGTTAATATATATATATATATAGATTTGTTTATAAATATATTCAACATCATGTTGTGATCAATCCAAAATCTCTTGATTGTCTCTCCTTTTGTTAGATTTAAATAACCACTTTCTCACCATCAATATTCATCAATTTGAATGTGAACACGTTTGGCTTCCTTCCTTTCTCTTTTATTGCAATAAGCAACATTATAGAAGACTCCACTAAACCATTTTTGCATAGTGCCTCTATGATTGCACATCTTTCCAAATCTTTGCATTGATTTATAGCTTTGTCTAAACAAATTATGTAACATACAACGCTCCACTATAGGCATACAAAAGGGCATGTACACTGAAGTTTGAACACTATTTGAATATGATGGCAAAAAAAAAATTCAAACACACTGTCTTACTCTACAATTATTCACAACTTCAAGAAAGGTGAAATGTTTCAGGAAGCGACGAATGTATATGTAGAATTAGAGATGTCGCGATTGACTTTTAGCGTGCAACCGTAGATCCACTGTGCAAAAATGGTTTAGTAGAGTCTTTTATTAAGTATCTTATTACATAGAGAAAGGAATCAACCAAGATGTGACCTCTTTCAACTCTAAAATTGATTCGAGTCACCAATTGACAACTTTGGATTTCGAAATTCCACGTTCTTCGTAAACCATTAACTATCAAATTAAGCAAACGTCTTCTACAGTGCTTAACGGTTCTTTTTAAAAGTAAGTCGGGCGATGACATATAATTTTCGATTATGTTTGTTCTATATTATGTTCTAAATCATTCTAGACCTGCCAGTTCATCACATACTTATCCAATTCATCGCTACTCGATCTAAAGAAATTATGTTGCTTCAATTCATTGAATGTTGGTCTCGTATTTGAGGAATCTTTATTTTTAAATAAAATAAGAATTTAATATATAATTCAAAATTTTTTTAGAATTAGAATTTAATTTAAAAAGGTAATTTTATTAAAGATAAAAAGAATTTTTAATAGATATAACAATAAATTATTTTTAAAATATTATTTTAATTTTAAAAAAGAAAATTTGATGTAAAAAATTGATTTTTTTTAAATATAAAATTTATTAATAGAATTTATGTATATAATGCTCTAATTGTTTAAAAATTGAATGTAATTTAAAATAAGGAAATTTAATTTTTAAAAAACGTAATTTGTTAATATATATATATAAATTTGTTTAAAAAAATATTCAACATCATCTTATGATCAATCCAAAATCTCTCGATTGTCTCTCCATTTGTTAGATTTAAATAACCACTTCCTCACCATCAATATTCATCATTTTGAATGTGAACACGTTTGGCCTCCTTTGTAACGCCCCGGTTTTGTCTTATTTATTTAATTGAGTCGATTTAATTATTTTTGTTTTATATTATCTTATTTTTTGACTTTTATTTGACAATATATTATTTTTCATCGCTGTTTATGTTTTATCGCATTTTGAGAGCGTTCGCGAGATATTTGAGTTTAGGGGTAAAATAGTCTTTTTAGGGGTTTAGATATTTATATGAATAGAAAGTGGAGAGAAAAAGAGAGAAAAGAAAAGGAAAGAAAAAGAAGAGAAAGTGTAATACCCCATAATTTTGTGAACATTTTTTAATAATATTAGTATGATCAACTGGGTTCCAGGGTACTCTGAGCAATTATTGGATAAGTAATTAGAGTAAACTGACGAACTCGGAATTTGATTTGATTAATATTATTTAACTTGGAGTTTTATTAATTGGTGCAATGGAGATAATTTGGATAATTAGTAGTATTACCAATTAATGTTCCTATGTCTATTTTCTTTTCCTTTTCTTATGTGAAAAGTTAGAAATTTGAAGAAAGAAAAGTGAGAGAAGGAAAAAGGAAGGAAAAGGAAGGGAGAAGAAGAGGAAAAATTTCTCAAGAGCTCAAGGACTAGGATTATCAACCAATCTTCATCTTTTCATCTCAGCATCAACCTCCTCATCTTGTAATCTATGTGGGTTCTAGTTAGATGCTTTAGAGTAGAGTTTTATTGAGTTTTAGAGTTAGTTTGACATTGTTAGGAAATGAGAAATTTTGCACCAAAATCATGTTTTAATGTTCCTTATGATTGATACTTGTTAAATATGTGTTGTTGAGTATCCAATTGGTATTTTTCTGGTGTTTAGAAGTGAATTGGAAGGGAAAATGGACCAATTTTTGCAAACTCATTATGCAGGAAATTTTCTGGTTTTCACGCTGCCTATACGCGTATCACCCAAGGCAATACGCGTATTGGTTAAGGCAATACGCGTATGGCTGTGCAGGAATGTGGGCAATACGCGTATGAGGTTCCATTTTCTCGGCCATCTGCCCCTTTGCGTATTGGTACGCGTACGGTTTTGGGCAATACGCGTATGAGGTAGGGTAGTACACGTATTGGGGTTTTAAAAGGAATTTTTAGGAAAAATCAGTCTCTGCCCATACGCGTATGACTTTGGGCAATACGCGAATGGCTGGGTGAGCCAGCTGGGCAATACGCGTATGGCAAAAGGCAATACGCGTACGGCCAGGAAAGTGCAGAATTGTGTTTTTTCGCGATACCATTTCTCGTTATGTCCATAACTTTTGACTCGGTTATCCGTTTTTAACATTCTTGATGTAAAGCCCACATATACATACATACATCAACGACATATATCATACATGAATAATACGTTTGGTACTGAAATATATATGTACAAGTTCCTAGTTAACACATTGTATACATTAAATGCCCTAAATACTAAATTCTAAAGTCTACGGCACAAAATATACAAGATGTCCAAAAGACACTAAGAACTAGATCAATACAATGATCTCAAAAATAAACGCCATAGCGGAAGCCATGCCATCTCAAAAGCTACGATCCGTAAGGAAAAGTCAAACCACTTTGCCCTTACCCTTCGCCGAACCTGCAGAACTTGTGATGTAAACAACAACAGTGGGGTGAGATACATCAAATCTCAGTAGTTCGCTATCTTATAGTCCTCTCGGCTTTACAAGGTTCTAACATCCTAACTCAAGTCCAAAGGGAAGGGAAAAGACTTTGAGTACACACGCACTACAAGGATCCATGCTCGTGAGTCTCACTAACTCACAGTATCGCTAATCGGTAACCCATCCCAAGGCATCCCCTTTTCCCGTCCGCTTCTACGTCTAGAAGACGACCCGAGTCATGGATCCTTGTAATTACTTGGCATACGAATGGATTCGGAATTAAGGGACGCATTATCACCTTAATTCGTCACTTCTCATGGCCTCTCATGCCATCACAAGTCTCTACCCGTAGGTTCCATCGTACTATAACATTGGGAATCAAACCTGCCAAGTAGTAATGCCTGCATTTAGAGGAGCCCGAGACTCTTAAATGCCTCTCAAGGGCGTTGGTTACAATTACCTGATCATAAACATAAATGGGATTGTATTCGACAATCACCCGACCATATTAGCCTAAGACCTCTCTTGTCTTATCTATTCAAACACAAAATCAACATGATCCATACTAGTGTAATTCTTTCCATACCATTCGGTAATAGACGTCCGCCTCGGCCTCTTGTGCACGAGCGTCGTCGAAATTGTTAATTCACACTTTCCGACAAGGGTTCCGATAATATTCCTCACACTACCTATTTCATATTTTAACATGCATACATATTCAAACAAGTTTAACAGTACGAGCATAGGCATGTAATCATTAATCACACAATGGAACACCAAAAATTCAACATACCACAATTTATTCCAATTTACGGTTCCCTCCGATTCATTTAATCGGGCAATACACAGGTATTTCTCACTGCCATTAGCTAGAATACGTTCCTAGCTTCACAACGACACCAAGAATACTCAAAACAGATAAACGAGTCGAAAATTATGCAAGAAACAAAAAGGATGCTCTGCTATGTTCGCATTGCGAAGAAGCCAGCGAATGCTCGCTACTTCATTCGCAGTGCGAAGCGTCCAGCGAACGCCTAGCCAACACTTGTTCACTGTACCATTCGCAGTGCGAACTCTGGCGAACCAAGGCAGTGGCAAAAACAACGTAAGGTTCGCAGTGCGAACCACTGGCGAAGGTTCGCCTTCGCATTCGCAGTGCAAGCTGCCAACGAGTGCACGATTTCCCCCTTCGCTGGGGGATTCGCAGTGCGAATATGGGAATTTCAGAAGGGTCATTAGCGTAACATCTGATCTTCCATGGTTCCAAAACCCCACCAAAACATATCCAAACCTCCCACCATCAAACATAAACGATTCTACACGCATATAACTCATACTACTCAGTTTATAACCCATTCCAACCGTTACTTTTCAAGATTTTCCAATTTAACCAATTCCTTTACCACTCTAACCTAAGTCTTGGAAACCAAGAAAATCTAAAACAAAAGCATCTATCTAGAACCCACCTTGAATAGATGAAGATGGTGAAGATTTGAAGATGATTGGATGAAGATTTGATGATGTTCTTGATCTTGAGCTTTCCTCTTTTTCTCTTCCTTTCCTTCTCTTTTCTTTCTCTCCACTTCTTTCTATCTTTTTCTCCCTTTGCTTCTAAAGGGGAAAATGAGAGGAAAAGGAAATGATATAGTAAAACATCATCAAATACCAACACTACTAATTGTCAAAAAAGTCTCTAAAGTCCAAATACTTAAATATCTCAGAGTCAGATAATATTAATTGGATTTACTCTAAGTTCAACAGTTACCCTAATTATCTCTGCAGATAATTTATCAGAGTACACTGGGACTCAGTTGATCACAACTAATATTATCCAAAGTAACAGAATTCACGGGGTATTACATCCTCCCCCCCTTAAATAGAAATTCGCCCACGAATTTAAAACAATTACCTGAAAAGATGAGGATAAACCTCCCGCATCTCTGATTCCAATTCCCAAGTTGCATCACCCGAATGCGTCTCATCCTACTGGACCTTAACAAGAGGAATCTCTTTATTCCTTAACACTTTAGTTTCTCTTCCGGTGATACGACTCGGTTGAGGCTCAAAGGTCAAGTCTGCTTCTATCTCTATTGTATCTGGTAAAATTGGCTGAAGAGGATCTGGGACAAATTTCCGAAGCTGAGACACATGAAAAACGACGTGCATCTCCGACAGAGAAGGCGGTAAGGCCAATCTGTAGGCAACTTTCCCAATTCTTTCCAAAATCTAATATGGTCCCACATATCTCGGACTTAACTTCCGCGATTTAAATGGTCCTTTCAACCTCAATCTCGGAGTAACTTTCAAAAACACGTGATCGCCTTCTTCAAATTCTAAAGGTTTTCTTCGATTATCCGCATAACTCTTCTGACGATCTTGGGCTTGTTTAACTTTTTCCCGAATCATTCTGATCTTTTCTGTAGTTTCATGAATAATCTCGGGTCCCAACATCCTATCTTCACCAACCTCCGCCTAACACAACGGCGTTCTCACTTCCTCCCATATAATGCCTCATACGGTGCCATACCAATACTTGCGTGATAACTGTTATTATAAGAGAACTCAATCAATGGTAAAAGTTCTATCCAATTTCCTCCACTTCCAAGGACACAAGCTCTCAACATATCCTCCATGGTCTGTATTGTCCGTTCCGTCTGACCATCCGTTTGCGGATGATTCGACATACTCAAACACAACTTCGTCCCCATAGCTTGTTGAAAAGCTCTCCAAAATCTCGAAGTAAACTTTGGATCTCTATCTGAAACGATAGTAGTAGGAATACCATGCAACCTTACTATCTCCGAAATAAACAACCTTGCGAGATGACTCGTCTTATAAGTAGTCTCTACGGCCAAGAAATGAACAGACTTCGTCAATCGATCCACAATCACCCAAATCGAATCATAGCCACCTTGGGCACGGGGTAATCCCACTGTGAAATCCATCGAAATACTATCCCACTTCCACACCAGAATTTCTAAAGGTTTCAACAAGCCACGCGGCCTTTGGTGCTCGATCTTCACATTCCGACACATACACCGCAATATCCCTTTTCATTCCGGACCACCAATAGTCTCTCTTTAAATTTTGATACATCTTCGAAGATCCCGGATGTATAGTAAAAGCACCCTTATGCGCTTCTTCCAAAATCCTCCTTTTTAACTCCGTGTTGTCCGAAATACAAATCCTTTGGTTAAATACTATAACCCCGTCGGTAGCTCGCACAAAACCCGGTTGCAATAACACTTCTTGTAACTTCTCATCTAACTCTTGCTCTTGTTGAATTTTTCCCGAAGAGTAGAAGTGATATTCAAATTTCCCATAATCAGACAATTAGGAGTCCAATTTAATTGAAGATTTAGATCTCTAAACTTTTCCATTAAGTCATACTCTAACATCATCAAGTTGGCACTGTGCAACATTTTCCTACTTAAAGCATCCGCCATCTTATTCGCTTTACCCGGATGGTATCTTAGTTCTAAGTCATAATCTTTCGAATATTCCATCCACCTCCTTTGACGCATGTTCAACTCCTTTTGATCAAAGAGATACTGTAAGCTCTTATGGTCGCTAAACATCTCAAAACGTACACCATACAAATAGTGACGCCACACTTTCAAGGTAAATACAACTGCCGCCAATTCTAAATCATGCGTTGGATAATTCTCTTCATGGACTTTCAACTGTCGTGAAGCATAAGCCACTACATGTCCATCTTGCATTAGCACCCCTCCTAATCCCATCTTTGACGCATCACAATATACCTCATACGACTTGCTAGGATCATAAATAACCAAAACAGGAGCGGTCGTCAACCTTTCCTTCAAATTCATAAAACTTTGCTCACAAGCCGAATCCCATTCATAAGAACAATCCTTCCGAGTAAGTCTCGTCATCGGTAAAGCCAGTTGGGAAAAACCTTTAATAAACCTTCTATAATAACCTGCTAGTCCCAAAAAGCTTCTAACTTCAGACACATTCTTCGGTCTCTCCTAATTTATCACTGCTTCCACTTTTGATGGGTCAACCACTACACCCCCTTGAGATATGACATGTCCAAGGAAATTCACCTCCGACATCCAAAAATCACACTTACTTAGCTTGGCAAAAATTTTTCTCTCTTGCAAAATGGATAAAATGATTCTTAGGTGTTCACCGTGCTCTTGAGGGTCACGGGAATAGATAAGAATATCATCAATGAAAATCACCACAAATTGGTCCAAATAAGGTTGAAATATCCGATTCATATAATCCATGAAAACTGCCGGAGCATTCGTCACACCGAAAGGCAACACCAAAAATTCATAATGACTGTAACGTGTTCTAAACGCAGTCTTCGGTACATCCGAACTCTTCACCCGAATCTGATGATAACCCGACCGTAAATCAATCTTCAAGAACACACAGGCTCCTTTCAATTGATCTAACAGGTCGTCTATCGTTGGCAATGGGTATTTGTTCTTGATGGTGACCTTATTCAACTGACGGTAATCAATACACAACCGCATTCCCCCATCCTTCTTCTTTACCAACAACACTGGAGCTCCCCAGGGTGAAACACTGGGTCGAACAAAATGATTAGCCAACAACTCTTCCAACTGGTCCTTTAATTCTCTTAATTCAAGTGGTGCCATCCGATACGGAGAAACGGATATTGGAGCCGTTCCCGGTATCAGGTCAATAGAGAATTCCACTTCCCATTCTGGGGGAAGAGAAGTGATATCCTCGGGGAAGACTTCGGGAAAGTCACAAACTACCGGAATACTCGCAACTTGACGGTTACTACCCTCCTCCTTAGTAAGAATCAAAAGAACAGATTTTTCCTCCTCAAACAAGAAATTAATCATTCCATTTGTACCTTCTAAAATAGTAGTTAACACATCCTTCGGAGTAGCTTCAGTAGATGGAATAATAATTAGTTTTTCTTCACACCCGATAAATACCAAATTAGCTGAAAGCCAATCCATTCCCAGAACAACATCCACTTTCTTAAGCGGCAAACAAATAAGATCAATCTGGAAGACTCTCTCATTCACCGACAATACAAAATTTTCACACATCAACGGTGTTTCAACAATTTCATCCATGGCAGTAGTAACCACCATGGGTGGAGACAAAGGAACAGCTTGCAACCCAAGTCGCTTCACGCATCGCGTGGACACAAAAGAATTCGTTGCCCCACAATCAAATAAAACAAAACAAGGATTTCCATTCACAAAACACATACCCGCAATCAAGGAGTTATCACCCTTTGTCTTCCTTGCATCCAAGGTATATACTCGACGGTATTCTTTTCTTGTGCTACAATTCGACCCTGAGGGCAATCCCTCACCAAATGACCCATCTTATGACACTGATGACACTCCACTCCTTTGAAATGGCATCTACCACCATGCCTCTTCCCACAAAAACGGCACACCGAGGGTGCGCTAGATCTAGAACCCTGAAGTTGCTTTCCTTTGAAAGCTTGTTGCCTTGGTCTAAATTGTTGATTCGATCGCCCACGATCACTTTGATTCACCCTACTTAGTTCTCCTTCCGCTTGTACCTTCTTTAAACTATGCTCTGCCACATAACACTGTCGTAAAAATTCCGCATAGCTAGTAATTTCTCTCTGAGACACACTATGTGAAATTTCAGCCCTTAGACCAAACAGAAACTGATCAATCTTCCACCTTTCATCAGGAGCATACATGGCTTGTCTAGAATAAGCAGCCATAACCTCAAACTTTTCCGCATAAGAAGCCACTGTCAAGTTACCTTGTCTCAGCTGCTGAAATTCGAATTCCTTCTGAGACCTCAAGGAACTTGGAAAATGCTTCTCCATAAAAATCATCTTAAACTGTTCCCACACTTTCGGTACCTCTTGAATTGTCATGAAGCGTTTTTCCACCATCTCATAGCAGGACCCTTTAACAAGTGAGAAGCAAAGACAACCTTATTTTCTTCACTACACTGGACGATCAAGAAAATCCGCTCCATACCGGATATCCATTCATGAGCCTTTACTGGATCTAACCCTCCCAAAAACTCCGGAGGATACATACGAATGAAATCCCTAAAGGTTCCCCCTGCAGCTTCCGGAACAACCACTGGAGGATGCACACCACCAGCCACTTGTTGGACCATTTGTTGCACAAATTGATTCTGATGTTGCGGCATCTGCTGCATGAATTGATACAGAGGGGTATTCCCTTCGTCCCCTGGCGGATTTGTCCCTGCTCGAGTAGTTATCGGTCTACCACAGTTGTTTCTGTGTCGGTCGGCCATGTTCCTAAATGTCATACAGATAGGATTAAGTTGATCAGACTCAATACCATAAATATAACACGTAAGACCAATGGCGACACAACACATATGAAACGGAAAGAAACACTTATACTATTTCATGGCTAGGTCGAGGATACGACCTGCTCTGATACCAACTGTAAAGCCCACATATACATACATACATCAACGGCATATATCATACATGAATAATACGTTTGGTACTGAAATATATATGTACAAGTTCCTAGTTAACACATTGTATACATTAAATGTCCTAAATACTAAGTTCTAAAGTCTACGGCACAACATATACAAGATGTCCAAAAGACACTAAGAACTAGATCAATACAATGATCTCAAAAATAAACGCCATAGCGGAAGCCATGCCATCTCAAAAGCTACGATCCGTAAGGAAAAGTCAAACCACTTTGCCCTTACCCTTCGCCGAACCTGCAGAACCTGTGATGTAAACAACAACAGTGGGGTGAGATACATCAAATCTCAGTGAGTTCGCTATCTTATAGTCCTCTCGGCTTTACAAGATTCTAACATCCTAACTCAAGTCCAAAGGGAAGGGAAAAGACTTTGAGTACACACACACTACATGGATCCATGCTTGTGAGTCTCACTAACTCACAGTATCGCTAATCGGTAACCCATCCCAAGGCATCCCCTTTTCCCGTCCGCTTCTACGTCTAGAAGACGACCCGAGTCATGGATCCTTGTAATTACTTGGCATACGAATGGATTCGGAATTAAGGGACGCATTATCGCCTTAATTCGTCACTTCTCATGGCCTCTCATGCCATCACAAGTCTCTACCCGTAGATTCCATCGTACTATAACATTGGGAATCAAACCTGCCAAGTAGTAATGCCTGCATTTAGAGGAGCTCGAGACTCTTAAATGCCTCTCAAGGGCGTTGGTTACAATTACCTGATCATAAACATAAATGGGATTGTATTCGACAATCACCCGGCCATATTAGCCTAAGACCTCTCTTGTCTTATCTATTCAAACACAAAATCCACATGATCCATACTAGTGTAATTCTTTCCCTACCATTCGGTAATAGACGTCCGCCTCGGCCTCTTGTGCATGAGCGTCGTCGAAATTGTTATTTCACACTTTCCGACAAGGGTTCCGATAATATTCCTCTCACTACCTATTTCATATTTTAACATGCATACATATTCAAACATGTTTAACAGTACGAGCATAGGCATGTAATCATTAATCACACAATGGAACACCAAAAATTCAACATACCACAATTTATACCAATTTACGATTCCCTCCGATTCATTTAATCAGGCAATACACAGGTATTTCTCACTGCCATTAGCTAGAATACGTTCCTAGCTTCACAACGACACCAAGTATACGCAAAACAGATAAACGAGTCAAAAGTTATGCAAGAAACAAAAAGGATACTCTGCTATGTTCGCATTGCGAAGAAGCCAGCGAATGCTCGCTACTTCATTTGCAGTGCGAAGCGTCCAGTGAACGCCTAGCCAACACTTGTTCGCTGCACCATTCGCAGTGTGAACTCTGGCGAACCAAGGCAATGGCAAAAACAACGTAAGGTTCGCAGTGCGAACCACTGGTGAAGGCTCGCCTTCGCATTCGCAGTGCGAGCTGCCAGCGAGTGCACGATTTCCCCCTTCGCTGGGGGATTCGCAGTGCGAATCTGGGAATTTCAGAAGGGTCTTTAGCGTAACAGCTGATCTCCCATGGTTCCAAAACCTCACCAAGACATATCCAAACCTCCCACCATCAAACATAAACGATTCTACACTCATAAAACTCATACTACTCAGTTTATAACCCATTCCAACCGTTACTTTTCAAGATTTTCCAATTTAACCAATTCTCTTACCACTCTAACCTAAGTCTTAAAAACCAAGAAAATCTAAAACAAAAGCATCTATCTAGAACCCACCTTGAATAGATGAAGATGGTGAAGATTTGAAGATGATTAGATGAAGATTTGATGATGTTCTTGATCTTGAGCTTTCCTCTTTTTCTCTTCCTTTCCTTCTCTTTTCTTTCTCTCCACTTCTTTCTATCTTTTTCTCCCTTTGCTTCTAAAGGGGAAAATGAGAGGAAAAGGAAATGATATAGTAAAACATCATCAAATACCAACACTACTAATTGTCGAAAAAGTCTCTAAAGTCCAAATACTTAAATATCTCAGAGTCAGATAATATTAATTGGATTTACTCTAAGTTCAACAGTTACCCTAATTATCTCTGCAGATAATTTCTCAGAGTACACTGGGACTCAGTTGATCACAACTAATATTATCCAGAGTAACAGAATTCACGGGGTATTACACTTGATATCGTTGGAAAGCTAACAAAGTGTACTTTCTTATTAAAATGGTTTTAAGATTGTTGGCCGATTTAATTATGTCGGGATTTTTGGAATAGTGTTGTTTTGTCGACTTTTATCGTTTAATGGTGGGTAATTGTTGTTGAATATGTATGCATGTTAAAAATACGAAATAGGTAGAGTGAGGAACATTACCATAAATAATGTCGGAAAAATATAGAATGAATAAACACTAGTATGGAACATGTGTGTTAACCGTTTGGTTGTGATAAGGCATAATGGCCTTGTGATTGTCGAATACAATCACGTCTGTGTGTGATCACATAATCGTAACCGGTTATTTTTACGAGTGCGTTTCATGGGTCTCAAGCTCCTCTGAAACAATTGCACAACTACTTGGCAGGTTTGATTCCCGCGTGCAGTACGAACGGCGCTCTGGGAGTGTATGCTTGTGACGGTTAATGGCCCGTGTGAAGTGACGGTTCATAACGGTCAATGGCCTGTAGAACCCAAATCCATTCTTATGTTAAGTAGGTTACCAGGATCCATGCCTCGGGTCGACTTCTAGACGTAGAAGCGGACGGGAACAGCGGATGCCTTGGTGTGGTTACCGATTAGTGATATTGTGAGTTGATGAACTCATGACATGTTTCCATATAGTGTGTGTGTGTACTCAGAGTCACTTCCCTTCCCTTTTGACTTGAGTTAGGTCTATTAGAATCTTGTAGAGCCAAGAGGACTTTAAGATAGGGAACTCACTGAGATTTGATGTATCTCACCCCACTGTTGTTATTTACATCACAGGTACTGCAGGTTCCGCGAAGGGTAAGGATAAGGCCGTGTGATTATCCTTACTTATCTGATGGCTTTGCTTCCGTTGTGGAGTTTTTTTTGAGATCATTAGTGATCTAGTTCTTAGTATTTGTCTTCGGAACATCTTGTAGATATACTATGCCGTAGTTTTTTGTATTAGGTTTTTGGGCATGTATATGTATAATGTGTTTACTAGGAACTTATTGTATATTTCAGTACCAAAGGTGGAATTCATGTATAATATATGATTTGATGCATGTATGTATATATGGGCTTTACAGTTGGTATCAAAGCAGGTCGTATCCTCAACCTAGCCATGAAATAGAATAAGTTTTCTTTCCGTTTCATATGCGGCGTGTCGCCATTGGTCTTGTGTGTTATATTTATGGTATTGAGTCTGATCAACTTAATCCTATCTGTATGAAATTCAGGAACATGGCTGACAGGCGCAGAAACAACCGTGGTAGACCAAGAACCGCTCCAGTAGGGACTAATCCGCCAGGTGACGAGGGAAATGCTCCTTTATACCAATTTATGCAACAGATGCAGCAACAGCAGAATCAGTTTGTGCAACAAATGGTACAGCAAATGGCTGGTGGTGTGCATCCTCCAGTGGTGGTACCAGAAGCTACAGGGGGAACCTTTAGGGATTTCATCCATATGAATCCCCCGGAATTTCCGGGACGGTTAGATCCAGTAAAGGCTCATGAATGGATATCAGGTATGGAACGGATTTTCCTAATAGTTCAGTGCAGTGAGGAAAACAAGGTGGTCTTCGCTTCTCACTTGTTGAAGGGTCCTACCATGAGGTGGTGGGAAAGCGCTTCAGCCTTAATGACAATTCAAGAGGTACCAAAGATATGGGAGCAGTTTAAGATAACTTTTATGGAGAAATATTTTCCAAGTTCCTTAAGGTCTTAAAAAGAATTCGAGTTTTAACAATTGAGGCAAGTTAACTCGACTGTGGCTTCTTATGCGGAAAAGTTTGAGGTTATGGCTGCTTATTCTAGACAAGCCATGTATGCTCCTGATGAGAGGTGGAAGATTGATCAGTTTCTGTTTGGTTTAAGGGCTGAAATTTCACATAGTGTGTCTCAGAGAGAATTCACTTGCTATGCTGAATTGTTCCGACAGTGTTATGTGGCAGAACATAGTTTGAAGAAGGTACAAATGGAAGGAGATTTGGGCAGGGCAACTCAAAGTGACCGTGGAAGATCAAATCAACAGTTTAGGCAAAGGCAACAAACTTTTAAGGGAAAACAGGTTCAGAATTCTAGGACCAACGAACCTCCGGTGTGTTGTACTTGTGGTCGGAATCATTACGGACGGTGTGGTATCGAAGGTGTGAGGTGTTATCAGTGCCAGAAAGTGGGCCACTTGGCGAGGGATTGTCCTCAGAGTAGGAATCAAGCACAAGGGAGAACTACCGTGCGAGTTTACACGATGGATGCACGGAAGGCAAAGGGTGACAATTCCTTGATTGCGGGTACGTGTTTTGTAAATGGACATCCTTGTTTTGTTTTATTTGATTGTGGGGCAACACATTCTTTTGTTTCCACGCGTTGCGTGAAGCGACTTGGGTTGCAAGCTGTTCCTCTGTTTCCTCCTATGGTGGTTACTACTGCCATGGATGAGATTGTAGAGACACCGTTGATGTGTGAAAATTGTGTATTATCAGTGAATGAAAGAGTTTTCCAGATTGACCTTATCTGTTTACCGCTTAAGAAAGTGGATGTTGTTCTGGGAATGGATTGGCTTTCCGCTAATTCGGTGTTTATTGGGTGTGAGGAAAAGCTGATCATTATTCCGTCCGAAGAGGCTACTCCGAAGGATGTGTTAACTACTATTTTAGAAGGTACGGTTGGAATGATTAATTTCTTGTTTGAGGAGGAAAAGTCTGTTCTTTTGATTCTTACTAAGGAGGAGAGTAGTAACATCCAAGTTTTGAATATTCTGGTAGTTTGTGACTTTCCTGAAGTTTTCCCCGAGGATATCACTTCTCTTCCTCCGGAGCGGGAAGTGGAATTCTCTATTGACCTGATACCGGGAATGGCCCCAATATCCGTTTCTCCGTATCGGATGACACCACTTGAATTAAGAGAATTAAAGGATCAATTGGAAGAATTATTGGCTAAGCATTTTGTTCGACCAAGCGTTTCTCCCTGGGGAGCTCCAGTGTTATTGGTAAAGAAAAAGGATGGTGGAATGCGGTTGTGTATTGATTACCGTCAGTTGAATAAGGTCACCATCAAGAATAAATACCCATTACCAAGGATAGATGACCTGTTGGATCAATTAAAAGGAGCCTGTGTGTTCTCGAAGATTGATTTACGGTCGGGTTATCATCAGATTCAGGTGAAGAGTTCAGATGTACCAAAGACTGCGTTTAGAACCCGTTATGGTCATTATGAATTTTTGGTGATGCCTTTCGGTGTGTCAAATGCTCCGGCAATTTTCATGGATTATATGAATAGAATATTTCAACCTTACTTGGACCAATTTGTAGTGATTTTCATTGACGACATTCTTATTTATTCTCGTGATCCTCAAGAGCACGGATAACACCTAAGGATTGTTTTATCCATCTTACAAGACAAGCAACTTTTTGCTAAGTTAAGTAAGTGTGAGTTTTGGATGTCTGAGGTCAATTTTCTTCGTCATGTCATATCCCAGGAAGGTGTAGCGGTCGATCCATCAAAAGTTGAAGCAGTGATTAATTGGGAGAGACCGAAGAATGCTTCTGAAGTTAGAAGTTTCTTGGGATTGGCAGGGTACTATAGAAGGTTTATCAAGGGATTTTCGCAACGGGCTTTACCACTGACAAGACTTACTCTGAAGGATTATTCGAATGAGTGGGATTCGGCTTGTGAAAGAAGTTTTAGGAGTTTGAAGGAGAGATTGACTACCGCTCATGTTTTGGTTATTCCTGATTCTAGCAAGTCGTATGAGGAATATTGTGATGCATCGAAGAAGGGATTAGGCGGGGTGTTAATGCAAGATGGACATGTAGTGGATTATGCTTCATGACAGTTGAAAGTCCATGAAGAGAATTACCCAACGCATGATTTAGAATTGGCGGCAGTTGTATTTACTTTGAAAGTATGGCGTCACTATTTGTATGGTGTACATTTTGAGATGTTTAGCGACCACAAGAGCTTAAAGTACTTATTTGATCAAAAAGAGTTGAACATGCGTCAGAGGAGATGGATGGAATATTTGAAGGATTATGACTTGGAGTTAAAATACCATCCGGGTAAAGCAAATAAGGTGGCGGATGCATTGAGTAGGAAGGTGTTGCATAATGCCGAGTTAATGATGTTAGAGTATACCTTAATGGTAAAGTTTAGAGATCTCAATCTTCAATTTAACTGGACTCCAAATTGTTTAATTATGGGAAATTTGAATGTCTCTTTTACTCTTAGGGAAGAAATCCAGCAAGAGCAAGGGTTAGACGAGAAAATTCAGGAAGTGTTATTGCAACCGGGTTTTGTGCGAGCTACCGACGGAACTATTTTGTTTAACCAAAGGATTTATGTTCCGGATAACACGGAGTTAAAACGAAGGATTTTGGAAGAAGCGCATAAGGATGCTTTTACTATACATCCGGGGTCTTCAAAGATGTATCAAGATTTAAAGAGGGACTATTGGTGGCCCGGGATGAAAAAGGACATTGCGGTGTAAGTGTCGGAATGTGCGGTGTGCCAACAAGTGAAGATTGAGCACCAAAGGCCGGGTGGCTTATTGCAACCTTTAGAAATTCCGATGTGGAAATGGGATAGTATTTCGATGGACTTCGCAGTGGGATTACCCCGTGCGCAAGGTGGTTATGATTTGATTTGGGTAATTGTGGACCGGTTAACGAAATCAGCGCATTTCTTAGCTGTGAAGACTACCTACAAGGCGAGTCATCTCGCAAGGTTGTTCATTTCAGAAATAGTGAGATTGCATGGTATTCCTACTAGTATCGTTTCGGATAGAGATCCAAAGTTTTCTTCCAGATTTTGGAG
This sequence comes from Lathyrus tuberosus, assembly GCA_022829125.1. Classification (NCBI taxonomy): domain Eukaryota; kingdom Viridiplantae; phylum Streptophyta; class Magnoliopsida; order Fabales; family Fabaceae; genus Lathyrus; species Lathyrus tuberosus. The sequence goes on along the minus strand of JALAZF010000569.1, from coordinate 3,306,925 downwards.
AGCTTTTCAACAAGCCATGGGAATGAGGTTGTGTTTGAGCACGTCGAACCATCCGCAAATGGACGGTCAGACGGAACAGACAATACAGACTATGGAGGACATGTTGAGAGCTTGTGTACTTGAAAGTGGAGGAAATTAGATAGATCTTTTTCCATTGATCGAATTCTCTTATAATAACAGTTATCATGCAAGTATTGGTATGACACCTTATGAGGCGTTATATGGTAGGAAGTGTAGAACGCCATTGTGTTGGGCGGAGGTTGGCGACGATAGAATTTTGGGACCTGAGATTATTCACGAGACCACGGAAAAGATTAGAATGATTCGTGGAAAATTTAAACAAGCCCAAGATCGTCAGAAAAGCTATGCAGACAACCGTAGGAGACCGTTAGAGTTTGATGAGGGTGATCATGTATTTTTGAAGGTTACTCCGAGATTGAGATTGAAAGGACCATTTAAATCGCGGAAGTTAAGTCCAAGATACTTGGGGCCGTATCAAATCTTAGAAAATATTGGAGAAGTAGCTTACATATTAGCCCTACCGCCTTCTCTGTCAGAGATGCACGACGTTTTCCATGTGTCTCAGCTTCGGAAATTTGTCTTAGATCCTTTTCAGCCAATTTTACCAGATACAATTGAGATAGAAGCTGATTTGACGTTTGAGCCTCAACCGAGTCATATCACCAGGAGAGAAACTAAAGTGTTAAGAAATAAAGAGATTCCTCTTGTTAAGGTCTAGTGGGATGAGACGCATCCAGGCGATGCAACTTGGGAATTGGAATCGGAAATGCGGGAGGTCTACCCTCATCTGTTCAGGTAATCTTTTAAATTCGAGGGCGAATTTCTATTTAAGGGGGGGAGGATGTAATACCCCAAAATTTTGCGAACATTTTTTAATAATATTAGTATGATCAACTGGGTTCCGGGGTACTCTGAGCAATTATTGGGTAAGTAATTAGAGTAAACTGACGAACTCAGAATTTGATTTGATTAATATTATTTAACTTGGAGTTTTATTAATTGGTGCAATGGAGATAATTTGGATAATTAGTAGTATTACCAATTAATGTTCCTATGTTTATTTTCTTTTCATTTCCTTATGTGAAAAGTTAGAAATTTGAAGAAAGAAAAGTGAGAGAAGGAAAAAGGAAGGAACAGGAAGGGAGAAGAAGAGGAAAAATTTCTCAAGAGCTCAAGGACTAGGATTATCAACCAATCTTCATCTTTTCATCTCAGCATCAACCTCCTCATCTTGTAATCCAGGTGGGTTCTAGTTAGATGCTTTAGAGTTGAGTTTTATTGAGTTTTAGAGTTAGTTTGACATTGTTAGGAAATGAGAAATTTTGCACCAAAATCATGTTTTAATGTTCCTTATGATTGATACTTGTTAAATATGTGTTGTTGAGTATCCAATTGGTATTTTTCTGGTGTTTAGAAGTGAATTGGAAGGGAAAATGGACCAATTTTCGCAAACCCATTATGCAGGAAATTTTCTGGTTTTCACGCTGCCCATACGCGTATCACCCAAGGCAATATGCGTATTGGTTAAGGCAATACGCGTATGGCTATGCAGGAATGTGGGAAATACGCGTATGAGGTTCCATTTTCTCGGCCATCTGCCCATTTGCGTATTGGTACGCGTACGGTTTTGGGCAATACGCGTATGAGGTAGGGTAGTACGCGTATTAGGGTTTTAAAAGGAATTTTTTGGAAAAATCAGTCTCTGCCCATACGCGTATGACTTTGGACAATACGCGTATGGCTGGGCGAGCCAACTGGGCAATACGCGTATGGCATAAGGCAATACGCGTACGGCCAGGAAAGTGGAGAATTGTATTTTTTCGCGATACAATTTCTCGTTATGTCCATAACTTTTGACTCGGTTATCCGTTTTTAACATTCTTGATATCGTTGGAAAGCTAACAAAGTGTACTTTCTTATTAAAATGGTTTCAAGATTGTTGGCCGATTTAATTATGTTAGGATTTTTGGAATAGTGCTATTTTGTCGACTTTTATCGTTTAATGGTGGGTAATTGTTGTTGAATATGTATGCATGTTAAAAATACGAAATAGCTAGAGTGAAGAACATTCCCATAAATAATGTCGAAAAAATATAGAATGAATAAACACTAGTATGGAACATGTGTGTTAACCGTTTGGTTGTGATAAGGCATAATGGCCTTGTGATTGTCGAATACAATCACGTCTGTGTGTGATCACGTAATCGTAACCGGTTATTTTTGCGAGTGTGTTTCATGGGTCTCGAGCTCCTCTGAAACATGTGCACAAGTACTTGGCAGGTTTGATTCCTGCGTGCAGTACGAATGGCGCTCTGGGAGCGTATGCTTGTGACGGTTAATGGCCCGTGTGAAGTGACGGTTCATAACGGTTAATGGCCCGTAGAACCCGAATCCATTCGTATGTCAAGTAGGTTACCAGGATCCATGCCTCGGGTCGACTTCTAGACGTAGAAGCGGACGAGAACAGGGGATGCCTTGGTGTGGTTACCGATTAGTGATATTGTGAGTTGATGAACTCATGACATGTTTCCATATAGTGTGTGTGTACTCAGAGTCACTTCCCTTCCCTTTTGACTTGAGTTAGGTCTATTAGAACCTTGTAGAGCCGAGAGGACTTTAAGATAGGGAACTCACTGAGATTTGATGTATCTCACCCCACTGTTGTTGTTTACATCACAGGTACTGCAGGTTCCGCGAAGGGTAAGGATAAGGTCGTGTGATTATCCTTACTTATCTGATGGCTTTGCTTCCGTTGTGGAGTTTTTTTTTTAGATCATTAGTGATCTAGTTCTTAGTATTTGTCTTCGGAATATCTTGTAGATATACTATCCCGTAGTTTTTTGTATTAGGTTTTTGGGCATGTATATGTATAATGTGTTTATTAGGAACTTATTGTATACTTTAGTACCAAAGGTGGAATTCATGTATAATATATGATTTGATGCATGTATGTATATATGGGCATTACAGAAAGAAAAGGAGAAGAAAGAAGGAGAGAAGAGGAGAAAGAGGAAAATCGGGAAAACTCCGTTTCAAGCGCGAATAATCAGGTAAGGGTGAGAAGTTTCAATTATATCTTGCTTGTATATGTATATGTGTATGTTTTCTTAGATTGTTTTGGTGATTTTCTTCTAGTTTTCATTTTAGGTCGAAATTAGATAAACGAGTAGAAGTCGATGTTTTCACAGTTGGAAATCGATATAAACTGTATTGTATGATCACACTGTGTGTATGAACAATTGTTGATATTTGTTTTGCTGTTGGAATTGAGTTTGGGTGAAAAATAAGATTTTTGGGTTGGATTTTCGAAGAGGGATTTTTCTGAAAATCGCAGAGCCCGCTCAGCGCGCAGATGCCCGCTCAGCGCGCTTCTGAAAAAATGCAATCTCACGAGTCAGAGCGGAGCCCGCTCAACGCGGTAGGAGCCCGCTCAGCGCGGTCTGGGCAAAAATGAAAAATTTCCGAAACTTCAAAAATTCATAACTTTTGATCCGTAAGTCCGTTTTGGTCCCCGTTCGAAGCGTTGGGAAGCTAGTAAAATATTCTTTATGTTAAAAATGGTTTGGAGGGTAAAAGATGATTTAATTAATCCGTGTTTTTGAAAAATAGTCGGGTTGTCGGGTTTTTATAGCGTTAAATGAGTGCGGTTGGTGTTTTATAGTGTGTTGTGCCATTGTTACATAACGTGGAGCTTTTATGTGGTTTATATGATGTTGATGCATGTGATAATGATGTTGTTGGGTGGTAAAATGCATTGTTTGATTGAATATCAATGTATGTTGTTATGATGTGTTGTGGGTAGCCTTTGTGGTGTGAATCCCTTGTGGAAGTAATTGTGATTCCATGATTGTTGTGGTTTGTGGATTATGATGAAATGCATTGTTTGGGTGAAGTTCAATATATGTGGTTTGGTGGCCTTTATGGTTTGAAATGCATTATTTGAATTAGTTTCCAATGCATGAATAATGATGATGAGATAATTCATATGGTTGAATTGTGAAGATGCATTTGATTGTCATGAGTTCTTGTGTGTCAAGCATCATGATATGCATCTTGTGATGTCATGTGCCCTAGTGGGTGTGAGCGACGAAATGGTTCCAGGGGGAATCCGCTATAACATCGTGAGCCTTAAAAAAATAAGAGGACCTAAAGAAAAGGAAAGAACCAGAATCAGCACCCGAGTTCTCCTCAAAGAGGAATCGGGACCCACTAGCTTTGGTTTCTATTTCCGCACCTTGTAATCTACTGTATTTTCATTTCCGCAATCCTTTGAATTCAATAAAATGGGGGTTTCCCCACTGTTTGATATTTGCAATCTAATTGTCGAAGTTTATTTTGATTAAACCAAAAAAATAATTAATATAATCATTGCATTCATCATTCTCACGTAACGTATTCTTCTTACCTACGAATCTCACGTTTGTGTCTCGGTTCTAGAGTCAAACTGTCTCATTCGTACAATACTCGGGCCAATCATCAGAAAAGGATGGATGATCTCGAGGAAGAGAACAACGAGTTGAAAGAAGAGATCGACGCTCTAAGAGAGGATATGAGAAAGCTTCGTAACGACATGCAAGCCATGGCAGAAGCTCAACAACAAAGAACTGTGATCTCAGAGATCACCTCAATGCCCATAGTGGAGAAGTATGATCCTAGGTATAAAATGCCGAAAGATCGTCCTTGGGGCATGCCTGTTAACTATATCCCGGTAGGATATGTTCCGCCGATCACTGAAGATCAGGGAATCACAACAGAAGTCGTTGGGCCTGAAGGTTACAAACTTCGGGAAAGCAAGGATGCCAGAGGCATACTGAGGACTCCTAAAGGTTACAAACTTCGGGAAACGCAAAGATTTGTTGCCGTAGTCACGGTACCACCCCCTGTGGTGCACACTGTCCCAGAAGGACAGATTCCACAGATACCTTCTGGTAAAAAGGAAAGTATGTTTGATAGAATGGATGAGTTCTAGGAGCAGTTCCTGGAAATGCAGAAGGAACTGCAAGCCATTCGCGGTCAGGATTTATTTGGAAAGGACGCCGCAGACCTTTGTCTGGTCCCCAATGTGAAAGTTCCACACAAGTTCCAAGTGCCCGACTTTGAAAAGTACAAGGGTAACTCTTGCCCTCAGAGTCACTTGGTGATGTACGCTCGACGAATGTCAGCTCAGACAGAAAATCAGGACCTACTGATTCACTACTTTCAAGATAGTTTAATCGGTACCGCATTAAATTGATACATGGGTTTAAACCGCGCTACGATCAACACTTTCAGAGATCTTGGCACTGCCTTCGTCCAGCAATACAAATACAATTTGGACATGGCGCCAGACAGAGATCAAATCAGATCAATGTCACACAAGGACAAGGAAACCTTTAAGGAATATGTTGATTGCGGAATAGGGCAAGCAAGCAAAAATATTTATTTTCGGAAGAATTCCCTCCGGGATTTATGTCGTGTCCACAGAGATCGGTTCGAGGGAAAGAATGTCGTTCGACAATCTCTCGCGTTTATGAGTTTGGATTAAAATGGTTTACAAGTAAAAACAAACAGAAAAGTAAAGATGAACATAAAAAGAGTACATTCTTTGAAGAGAAGAAACCTATCAAGCGTGAATATACACTACTCAGAACAAACGTAAACCTATCAATCGGTCGCATTCAACATACAATACTCATCAAAATCATCACGTATCGCTCACAACAAAGGTTATGTCTAACGCACAATTGAGAGAGCAACCGTATTACTCTCGTCGATGCTCTCGCGCACGACGCCTCGAAACACGGAAGACATTAAGTTCCGACACCATAAAGATTATTATCTAAATCTATCTCTAGAGTCTAGACAATAGATATCCATCCTTAATCAAGATTCATGATGTTTATCTCTAACACAACACAAATCCAAACATAAATGCAAAAAGATCATGGAAGACATCGATAATGATTTGTAAAGCATCTATATTATACAACCATGATCAATACATGTACATAGGTTTAGAGTAACAATACAAACATAACCCACAAAATAGAGAAATACATAGAGAAGAAATGGAGAAAAACCAAACATCTCAAAAGTTGTCGGCTCTGATTCATGAAGGATTCAACTCCGGATAATCCTAATTCATGCTCTAATGTGTTTTTAGCCTAATTCTGGTCAAAAAATGCTATTGGATGGATTTGGAACTAAAAATATCAAACCCATAACTAAAAAATGATGAAAAATGGCTTAAATGGGCAATTCTGACTTTCCAGGTTCGCCTAGCGAGTCCCCGTTCGCTAGGCGAACGTAAACCGCCTTTCTGTTGAGTTTTTTCACGATTCTGGAACTTTTCGTTCGCCCCGGTTCGCCTAGCGAACAAGCTAGCGAGTGCTCGCTACGGGGGCTCGCCTAGCGAGCATGACAGAAAACCAAAATTTGTTTTCTTCATAACTCTTGAACCGTAACTCCGATTGACGCACGATTTAAAGCGTTGGAAAGCTTATTCAATGCTCTTTATGAATATGGAAACATCCCATTGCTGGAACACCTACAAAAATAAATGAAAATCGATTAAACTCAATGATATTTACACGGTAACGCACTATACACCGAAAACGTAAAGTAAACGTATTTACACATAAAGTGGGGTTTATTCAACCAATTTTAACACAAAGTAATGATAAGTGCAACAAAACCTATATACAAAAATAGGTACATTTTGCACTTATCAAACTCTCCCCAACTTACATAGTTGTTTGTCCACAAACAAGAATCAAACAAACTTGAAAATGCGCAAGAAATAACCAAAGACAGAAGAATCAACAGGTTTTGAAAAACGGAACGAATGAATGGTTCAAATGCAAACGGTACACACAAAAAGTAAATACTTACCACTAAACTGCAACGATAACATAGTCACGAAACAAAAGCAAAGTACAAAAGTCATGCCAAAAATTCTAAAATAACACAAGTTCAAATGTGAATCACACCTAGCAAAAACAATCATCGGTAGATGAAAAACACAAAATAAGGTACTTTACACTCACACAACACGCATGCAAACAAAAGACTAAATTATGCATACATCCACAAATTCACATTGAAAATACAAAGGCAAGAATCACAAGGGCTTTTCAAGGTTGTAGCGTGGTCGGGTAAACAAACAAGGGGAAATTTCTAAAGGTAATTGAAACAAAAACTTGCCTAAACCTAAGGGAGTGAAAACTCACAAAGATTCACACACAAAATTTCAACCAACTTCTTCCAAAATCCCAAATGCTACACAACACACAATACTTATTTAGCACAATTATTGCAACTCCTTTTGTTTCCTTTTTCAAGGATTTTTCTTTTTTCTTTCTTTTTCACTTTTTTCTTTTCTTTTCTTTGTCATATTTTTCTCTTTTTTCTTTTCTTTTTCAATCCTCATAGAATCCAACCAATGAGTAAACAACCATTCTCTCCCCAACTTGAATTCAACCACATCATCATGTGAATACTCCCTACTTTCTAAGGCAAGGAAAAAAATCCATACAACAAAACATAGTTGAGGTCCAAGAAAAAACAAAATCCATTAAAAAATAAGTGAACTAAATACTCATAGACAAGCATTAAGTTCAAATAAAAACATGGATCAAAAAGCTCAAAGGGGTTACGAATTCTCACACACTCACAAGGTGAATTAACTATTTGGCTAAGGTAGTTGTGCTCAAAATGAAACAATTGCCTTGATCCTTTTCATGCATTCATATAATTAACACAAATAAAAGATTCAACATAATAAAATCCAGTTAGAACAAGAATGTTGGTACTCCGCGCATATATGAACAATGGAAAGCCACCTCACAAAAAGGTTGGGAACTAAAGTGATTCACAATAGAACAAGTATACAAAAGAATGAATGGCATGGAAGTTTGTAAAATGCCTAAGTATATGAATATGCTAAAGTATAGAAAGCGATAAATACATACCTCGGAGGTGTACAAAACTTAACAAGATCATTACCAAACATCCGCAAGTTGAAACGAACCAACTTGGAAAATCACAAAAGCATCCTCAAATAAGTCGACCAAGACTTGCAACCAAACAAAAAACAAAACTTTAGAAAAGAAAAACTATAAAACATGCTTGTTTTACGTCGTAAGCTCGACGCCTTTACGATGCTTAATTAGAAACTTCCTCTCTTCATGACATGGTGATGTCTCACCGCGCAACCAAAAGCAAGCGTCCTAACCAAACACTTGAACAAACGTTAATCTACAAGTATCAGTATAACAAGTGAAAATATACAATATGTACGATATCTACAAAACTCAAAAACAAAGAAACTATCGCAATGCGATTCAATATCAAAACCAATCCCCGGCAACGGCGCCATTTTGTTGGATTAAATTGGTTTCAAACAAGAAAACAGAAAAGTAAATATTAAAAAAAAAAGAAATCATTCTTTAGAGAGAAAAACTCGTCCGGCAATGCATACAAATCACTCCTCACAAACTTAAACTTACCGACCAGTTATACTCCACCTACAATACTCCTCAATATCACCCAGCATCGCTCACAACACAGGTTATGTCTAACGCACAGTTGAGAGAGCAACCGTATTACTCTCGTCGACGCTCTCGCGCACGACGCCTCGAAACACGGAAGAAATTAAGTTCTGACACCATAAAGATTATTATCTAAATCTATCTCTAGAGTCTAGACAATAGATATCCATCCTTAATCAAGATTCATGATGTTTATCTCTAACACAACACAAATCCAAACATAAATGCAAAAAGATCAAGGAAGACATCGATAATGATTTGTAAAGCATCTATATTATACAACCATGGTCAATACATGTACATAGGTTTAGAGTAATAATACAAACATAACCCACAAAATAGAGAAATACATAGAGAAGAAATGGAGAAAAACCAAACATCTCAAAAGTTGTCGGGTCCGATTCATGAAGGATTCAACTCCGGATCATCCTAATTCATGCTCCAATGTGTTTTCTAGCCTAATTCTGGTCAAAAAATGCTATTGGATGGATTTGGAACTAAAAATATCAAACCCATAACTAAAAAATGATGAAAAATGGCTTAAATGGGCAATTCTGACTTTCCAGGTTCGCCTAGCGAGTCCCCGTTCGCTAGGCGAACATAAACCGCCTTTCTGTTGAGTTTTTTCACGATTCTAGAACTTTTCGTTCGCCCCGGTTCGCCTAGCGAAACAAGCTAGCGAGTGCTCGCTACGGGGGCTCGCCTAGCGAGCATGACAGAAAACCAGAATTTGTTTTCTTCATAACTCTTGAACCGTAACTCCGATTGACGCACGGTTTGAAGCGTTGGAAAGCTTATTCAATGCTATTTATGAATATGGAAACATCCCATTGCTGGAACACCTACAAAAATAAATGAAAATCGATTAAACTCAATGATATTTACACGGTAACGCACTATACACCGAAAACGTAAAGTAAACGTATTTACACATAAAGTGGGGTTTATTCAACCAATTTTAACACAAAGTAATGATAAGTGCAACAAAACTTATATACAAAAATAGGTACATTTTGCACTTATCAGAATACACTCAGAGATGGCGTGAAATTGCCGCTCAATTTCAAATCTAACGTGCAAAAGCTTGTTAGGAGCGGGGTCTTATCTTTCAAAGATACGAATCCGAATGTTCTCACGAACCCGCTGCCTCAACATGAGAAAGCTGCAGTCAATCTGATAGAAGGAGAGTCTAACAATGTCTATCAAGTTCACGATGTACTTTTGTTGAGGACCAATTTGGTCAACATGCATTGTATACAGAGCGGATATGGCCATGTGCCACCTCATAATTATCATCAATGTGATGTCTGCTCTAAAAGCAATCGAGGGTGTTCTGTGGTGCAATCGGCTCTACAGGAACAGATGGATCTCAGATGGATCTAAGAGCATCGAGTTCGTTGATTTAACATGGTCTATACGAATTCTAACGTCATTCAAAACCACGACATCCGTGCGATGAATGTCAACTTAGTGGAAATGCACTCAAGGCAAAGCCCGTATCATAATTTGCCGCGACACGATTACAGTTCTTGTCTGACTTGCTCGGTAAACAAACATGGATGCTCTTTTGTACAAGAGGCCCTCCAGCGTCAGGTGGATCTTGGATGGATCCAGGACTACCATGATAGGAACCACGATCAGATCAACATGGTTCAGATCTTTGATATTCGCTTAATGAATACCAATCTAGTAGAGTTACATGCTGAGCAGGTCCGACTCGGATTCCTGATATCACATGACTATCAAAGTTGTACGGCGGGTTGCGAAAACGATCAAGGTTGTGCCCTTGTCCAGGAAGCACTTCAGCACTTGTTAAATCATTGGTGGCTTCCCATCTATATGGATGAAGACACTCAGCAGATTAGTATCGATGACAAGAACCCTACTCAGCGTCAAAGTCAGGATGTCCGATCTATAGAAACTAACCTAGTGAGGTTACATTGCATTCAAAGTGGGCGTGGCCAGGTGCCACCACACAATTATGAACGTTTTAGAGTCTGTTCAGAAAGTAACCAAGGGTGTTACCTTGTGCGAGCAGCTCTTCAGGGGCAGGTGGATCGTAGAGAAATTCGTCCATATCCGGGTTCCAGACCCATCAGCTGGACGCCAAACTACCTTGCCAATCAAATCGAGGATGTTGACGTAATCTCTGATCATCAGAGGACTAGGGATGTTTTTGCCATCATCACTCTACTTGACGAATCAAGAGTTCCTAACCAGGAATGGATCGAGATTACTTACGATGGTCAGAGAAATCAGAAGGCTCCCATACTCATCTTTCTACCGGGACCACTACCGTATGAATCAACTAAGGCTATCCCTTACAAATACGGTGCAACAACAGTCGAAAATGGAAAGGAAATTCCATTACCCTCCGTCGTGAATATTGTAGACATCAGTCGAGTAACACGGAGTGGTAGAATCTTCAACCGAGGGGTTGGAGAACCTATCAAAGAAAAGGAACCTCCGACAGAAGTTCCCAATCCATCAGTCAGTCAATCCAGTAATCCCGACCTTTCGAACGACAACGATGAGATGCTGAAGCTCATCCAAAGGAGTGAATACAACATTGTTGATCAACTATTACAAACTCCTTCAAAAATCTCTGTGTTGTCACTTCTACTCAGTTCAGAAGCGCACAGGGAGGCTCTACATAAAGTCTTGGAGCATGCCTTTGTGGAACATGATGTAACAATCAGACAATTCGATAGCATTGTCTCTAACATCACTTCCTGCAATAACTTGGGATTTAGTGATGAGGAATTACCTGAAGAGGGTCGCCGTCATAACATGGCGCTCAATATCACGGTCAACTGCCAGGACGATGCTTTGGCCAGCGTACTGGTAGACACAGGGTGAGCCCTGAATGTTATGCCAAAGTCCACCTTGACGCAGTTATCCTTCAAAGGACCCCCGATGAGAACCAGCAAGGTCGTCGTCAAGGTATTCGACGGATCCAAAAAAACGGTTATTGGTGAAGTCGACCTTCCCATAACTATTGGTCCTCACACTTTCCAAGTCACTTTCCAGGTCATGGACATCCGGGCAACGTACAAGTTTTTATTAGGAAGACCTTGGATACATCAGGCTGGTGCGGTCACCTTGACCATCCACCAAAATCTAAAGTTCATCCAGAACGGTCAACTCGTCACGGTCTGTGGGGAACAGGCTTTGCTCGTAAGCAATTTATCGCCATCCACTTATGTGGAACCGGAAGGGATAATTGGAACTCAGTTCGAAACGCTTTCGCTACACAGTGACAATCAATCCGAAGGAGGAACCTCGATTTCCTCATACAAAGACGCTCTCAAAGCGATCGAAAGGGCCAACACAACAGGATGGGGGCAGCTTGACATTCCTACTAACAATAAAACAAAGAAGGGTCTTAGTTTTTCTGCAACCTGTACTCAGACAGCTGCCAGCGATGAAAGCCTTCATCCCATTCAAAATTTCTTCCACAAAGGAGGTTTCCTTCAACCAGTGACTCAAGAAGTACACACTATCAATGAGGAGGATCCCCGTGACACGGATGAGGAATGGAAGTCCTGCCTCAATAAGGACGGTTATATCTCTCAGGAAGAGGTGCCTACGCCATTTTGCTATCCTACACAGAGTCCGAGATTTATACCAAGGTCAGACGTCGAAATGATATACGGAGATTGTGATCCGGAAGGATGTCGTGCTCCACCAAACTCATTAGAGGAAGACACTCTGATGAAGGACAACTTTGATCACAACTACTATGGCCCGATGGATGGTCTGCCAATGTGGCAGCCCTACCCAGGAGACTTGGGGCAAGAGAGTCAGCCGAACAACGAAAATCAGCTAAGCATCATTGAAAAGAATGCCTGTGTCCCCACCATGTCATGGGATCAACACTCAGGTCATTCAGAAAATACTCAACATGACGATGAATTTGCAACGTTTGCAGGAGTAGAATTCATTAACTATGCTTTTCCTGAGGTCAACGTCATTGAGAGAGATGACTTCTCCAATTCCAAAGAAGTGTGGGACACCCTGGGACAACCAAGTGGAAAATACGACTATATGGTCAAGTACACTGCTCCCGAAAGCTCTCGTATCAGGCTCGAAGACATCCAGCCAACTGGATGGGGAGATCTACCTGAGAGTACAAATACCATGCAAAATGCAACAGAGGAATCCTCCTACGATAACTCTGCTTGGGAGTCTGATTCCAATGATCCTGCTCCACCAGAAATCAGCGTTATTTCTGAAGACAAACCAAGGAAGGTGCCATACTTTGTGATTCATCGAGGAGTTCGCCGCCAATGGGTTGTTGTCAATGTTCCGAAGATTATTCATAAGTCAAAGTAAATGTTGTCTTTAACCTTTCACCCTGCCCAGGTGAAACGGATGTTTTGATAGGGCTCGCTTTCTGTAAATTTCCCTCTTCGCTTTGCCCAAAGCGACAGAGTTTTATTTTATAGGGCTGTAGTTTCAAGAATCGACTTGTTCGTTAATAAAATAACGTCGTTCTGTAATTTCTGTATTAATTGTTGTTTTCTCTTTTTGCTTTTCTTAAAAAATGGTAATCCTAAAAAACAAACTCAAATAATAAAAACAAGCAGTAAAAAAAATACACTGCACACACTCTTGCATTCTCTCTATCTCTTCTAAACACAAATCATCATGTCATCCAGATTGCTTGTTTTAAACCTCGTTGAAACATACGATCCGATGCCTTCTCCCGACTTTGAGTTCTTGGTATTTGGGGCAGAAGAAGAAGTTGACGACGAAATTCCAGAAAAGATCTCCCGACTACTCAGACAAGAGGAAAGGTCCATTGAACCTCACAAAGAGCCGTTGGAAACGATCAACGTGGGTTCGGAAGAAGAGAGAAAAGAAATTAGGATTGGGGCACTACTCAGTCCAACTGCTAAAGAGAATTTGACGAAGCTTCTCAAAGAATTTCCCAATGTATTTGCTTGGTCCTATCAGGATATGCCAGGGTTGGATACCAGCATCGTGGAACATCATCTACCGTTGAAATCGGAATGTCCGCCAGTAAAACAGAGGTTGAGACGAACCCATCTGGACATGGCCATCAAAATCAAAGAGGAGGTACAGAAACAGATTGACGCGGGCTTTCTCGCTACATCTTAATATCCTCAATGGTTAGCCAACATCGTACCCGTTCCCAAAAAGGACAAAAAAGTCAGAATGTGTGTGGAATACAGAGATCTAAACAAGGCTAGTCCAAAGGACGACTTTCCTTTACCGCACATTGACATGCTGGTGGACAGTACAGCAAAGTTCAAAGTTTTCTCCTTCGTGGATGGATTCTCGGGCTATAACCAGATCAAAATGGCGCCGAAGGACATCGAGAAAACTTCGTTCATTACCCCATGAGGTACCTTTTGTTATAAGGTAATGCCGTTCGGTTTGAAGAACGTTGGGGCAACCTATCAAAGGGCCATGACTACTCTGTTTCATGACATGATACACAAGGAAATCGAGGTATATGTCGAAGACATGATTGCAAAATCTAAAACAGAGGACGAGCATGTGACGCACCTATCAAAACTATTCGAGCGTTTGCGAAAGTATAAACTCTACTTGAATCCCAACAAGTGCACCTTCGGTGTCCATTCAGGGAAACTACTAGGGTTCATCATCAGCCAGAAAGGAATTGAGGTTGATCCTGACAAGGTCAAGGCCATTCAAGAAATGCCTTCTCCAAAAACTGAAAAACAAGTCAGAGGATTCCTGGGACATTTGAACTACATCTCCAGATTCATATTCCTCATGACCGCGACATGTGCTCCGATTTTCAAATTACTCAAAAAGAACCAGGATTGCATTTGGATAGAAGATTGCCAAACCGCTTTCGACAGTATTAAGGAATACCTGTTGAATCCGCCGATTCTGTTACCTCCAGTGGAAGGAAGACCACTAATCATCTACCTCACAGTCCTAGAGGACTCAATGGGATGTGTACTTAGCCAACACGACGAAACCATAAGGAAGGAGTTTGCCATCTACTATCTGAGCAGGAAATTCACCGACTGTGAGACTCGGTACACTATGCTTGAGAAAACTTGTTGCGCTTTGGCTTGGGCAACCAAACGTCTGCGCTAGTACATGATTCGTCACACTACTTGGTTGGTCTCCGAGATGGATCCAATCAAGTATGTCTTTGAAAAGCCTGCTCTCACGGGAAGGATTGCCCGTTGGCAAATGTTGCTATCAGAATATGACATAGAGTACCATGCTCAGAAAGCCGTTAAGGGGAGTATTTTAGCCGATCATTTGCCTCATCAACCGATTGACGATCAAGAATCAATCGGGTTTGACTTCCTAGACGAAGATGTCATGTATCTAAAAATGAAAGACTGCGATGAACCGCTACCCAATGAAGGGCCAGAACCAGGTTCCCAATGGGGACTTATCTTTGACGGAGCCGTCAATCATTATGGAAACGGAATTGGGGCAATCATTGTTACCCCTCAGGGAACCCACATTCCTTTCACCGCCAGACTTACGTTCAAGTGTATAAACAACGAGGCCAAATACAAAGCTTGTATTATGGGTCTCGAGAAAGCAATTGATTTAAGGATAAAAAACTTGGACGTATATGGAGACTCAGCCCTGGTTATCAACCAGATCAAAGGAGATTGGAACACATACCAATCAGGATTGATTCCTTACAAAGACTATGCAAGAAGTTTGTTACCCTTCTTCAACAAAGTCGAGTTTCATCACATCCCTCGTGAGGAGAATCACATGGCTGATGCATTAGCCATTCTCTCTTCCATGGTTAGCGTAGGTTAATGGAATGACCTACCTAAGATCGACATAATGCGCCTTGAACGGCCCGCTTACATCTTCACGATTGAAGCAGTCATAGACGACAAACCTTGGTATCACGATATCAAATGCTTCCTTCAGAAATAAGAGTACCCACCTGGGACACTAAGGAAGGACAGGAAAACCCTCAGAAGGCTGGCAGACAGTTTCTTCCTGAGCAGTGATACTCTCTACAAGAGAAATTTTGACATGGTCTTGCTCCGATGTGTAGACAGACCAGAAGCAAACATGCTGATAAAAGAAATTCATGTAGGATCCTTTGGCACTCATGCCAACGGGCACACAATGGCGAGAAAAATTCTAAGAGCATGGTACTATTGGTTGACAATGGAATCCGACTGCTACAAGTACATGAGGAGTTGTCACAAGTGTCAGATATACTCCGACAAAATTCATGTACCGCCAACGCATCTCAAAGTTCTTTCTTCCCCATGGCCTTTTTCCATATGGGGAATCGACATGATTGGCCTGATTGAGCCTAAGGCTTCAAACGGACATCGGTTCATCCTGGTAGCCATTGACTATTTCACAAAGTGGGTCGAAGCAGCATCGTACGCCAATGTAACTCGACAAGTGGTGGTCCGATTTATCAAAAACAATATCATCTGCCGTTATGGTGTTCCGAGCCAGATCATTACAGATAATGGATCTAACTTGAACAACAAGATGATGAAAGAGTTGGGTGCTGAGTTCAAGATCGAACACCATAACTCATCTCCCTACCGACCAAAGATGAATGGAGCGGTAGAAGCGGCTAACAAGAACATCAAGAAGATTGTTCAGAAGATGGTTGTAACCTACAAAGACTGGCATGAGATGCTACCCTTTGATCTTCACGGTTATCGCACATATGTCCGCACTTTAATAGGGGAAACCCCTTTCTCTCTAGTATATGGCATGAAAGCAGTGCTTCCCATAGAAGTAGAGATCCCATCAATCTGGGTATTGATGGAAGGTAAGCTAACAGAAGCTGAATGGTGTCAAAGTCGACTCGACGAATTGAATTTGATTGAAGAAAAGAGAATCACGGCGCTATGCCACGGTCAGTTGTATCAACAAAGAATGAAGAAAGCCTTTGACAAAAAGGTTCGGCCTCGCGTCTTCAGGAAAGGAGACCTTGTGCTAAAAAAGATACAATCATTTCTCACTGATTCTCGGGGCAAATGGACTCCGGATTAGGAAGACCCCTATGTGATCACGAAAGCTTTCTCAGGCGACGCCTTGAGACTTGCAACCATGGACAGAGAGGAATTTGCCTACCCCACGAATGTTGATGTAGCCAAGAAATACTTCGCCTAAACTAAAAAAAAAAGAGAAAAAAAAACGTCTCGGTGGATTGAAAAACTGAAAGGGCGGTCCTGGAAAAAATTAGAGACATGATCAAAAATCATCCCGGTGGATTGGAAATATCAAAGTACAATCCAGGAAAAAATTAGGGATAATGGCAAGTAACTACGTTCGACAAAGGGGCAAGTCCCTCAGCAGCAGTTACATCATCCGTCAGGAAAACTCTAGTCAAGGTCATCTTCGACAGAAGCTCAGGATGTCCAGAATTCAAAGTTGATAGAAGGATAGTGGTCGTTATGTTTCAATGTAGCCCTTTTCCTTGTAAATTACCATTTTTTAACTTTGTGTATACTCTTTGGAATCACGCGTTTGGCTGATTTCCATCCTATCAATAAAAGTTGAGCCCTTGTGCTTTTGTTTCCAATTCTTATTTGTTTTAGCTTTACAGAATGATGTTTTTGACATGATCAACGATTCTTGAAATAAAACAAAAATGAATTTACTTGTAAAAAATTTTCTGCTTTTAAAATAAAGTCGGCAATTTCTTTTGACTGTTGAACATCAGAAGAACATCGGCCGCTTCTCCAAAGGTGTTCGAGCCTCAAAGTGCATAATCAAAGTACTCCTTCCAAACCAGAATGCCTGAATGAAGGATCAGCTATGTCAGATGCGAATGCTCCATCTGACCTCTTCGGAAGAGCTCTTGCCTCCTAAGCCCGACCAACGGTTGTTCCCCGCAGGGACTATATCTCCTAAGCAAGGCAAATTTGCTATCTTAAACCAGCGATATATCTACATGCCCCACTGTGGCCGAGTATCCAGTCGTGTTCATCTTTTAGTTTGTATGTCGCGTCAGTTTTGTCAGCATATACATACATACATCATGCATTATTGATTTACATTCATATTCATACTATCACTCTAGTCGGTCTTGTCCCCTAGTGATAATAGTCCTCTCAATCGAGTTGTCAGTTCTTTCCTCATCGGGAAATGCTGCGTCTGAACAATATCTCTCCTCCAGTTTATTTCTAGAATGAAGTTGGCCCTCGACCACTTTGATAACTTGAACCTCTGAAAGACCAAAGAAAACATTCAACAAATATCACTCTTCGCCATTGAAGATGATATCCTTGCTTTCCTGGATTAAGGAAAATCCCCAGAGAAAGCATCTTAATCAGAGATTCGGCGGTACGGCAGTTTTTCTCTAAAAAAACCACTGGTGAAAAGGTCATCGGCACCTCAAAATTGGATCCCATCATATGGCATTTCCCCGGGAAGATCCCGAGAAAAGTATGATGTAAGACCCCAAGCGGAAGCAGTCTCTCAAAAGACTCACTTTCCCCGGTAGAAACAAATGGCATCCCCGATAGGGAAGTTTGTGCACCTCTACAACTCAGGCGAATGGGTTCCCCAGCAAGTCTGACGTCAAAAGTTTTTCTGTCAAATGGCATCTCCCCAGGAAAATTCGGCGAGAAGTTTGAGGAAAACCGCTATGAATAGCGTCCCTTGTCAAGAAAGTTTATTGACAAAAGAAACTGAGACCAGTTCCTTGGTAGGAAACCAGGATCGAGGGGAAGTTTACTTCAGAAACTTAGACCAGTTCCTTGGTAGGAAACCAGGATCGAGGGGAAGTTTATTTCAGAAACTGAGACCAGTTCCTTGGTAGGAAACTAGGATCGAGGGGAAGTTTACATCAGAAACTAAGACCAGTTCCTTGGTAGGAAACCAGGATCGAGGGGAAGTTTTTACCTTTTCTAAGCATCATTGCCTAGAAAAAGAAGATGAATGCGTAAGCTACCATTCATAATCACCATCAAAATTTCAGGTATTCCGATATTCAATCCTCTTGCACCCTGAATGCCCGAATACCTTCGCCATTCACACCTTCGGGTCCAAGATTAAATAGGGGCATCTGTCATACCCCAAATTTTGACCACTAAGATTACTCATCATTGTGTAAATCATGATCACAATATGGATGTACCTTCTTGCCTCACCAGTCTCCCCAAAGATGGGTGAACACTTACTACAGGTAAAATTAGGGTTTCAAGCCCTCTCAGAGTTCTTAGACAAAGGATCAATCAAGGAATGACATGATCTTCAACTTGTCTAACCTCCCAAATATCTACAATGGATCAAGAGGACTCCCACTTTAAGGATTAAGCACAAGGCTGCTCCCTTCCAGGTGGATCAAGCCTCAAGATCGCCAGTGTCACCAAATTAGGGTTTTGGTCGACCGGGGCCTCCAGATGGAAATTTTCCTCTGGGCATGAGCCAATGGTTCAAAGCATATCCTAATATACTCCATGGAACCTCATGGACCCAATCATCAAGTCAATTTGACCTCAGGGGATGCATCCATCAAAAATCAGGAATTAGGGTTTCTTGACCTAATTCACCCCTAAGTTGACTTTTGGGACAAATCATGAGCCAAGACCTCAAGACATTATTTGAAGGTCTCTAATATACTATATTGATCCATTTACAACAATGGGTTGATCCAAGAAGCTTGAACAACAAGTCTCAATTTCATCAGTACCACAATTAGGGTTTCGCGAAAAAAGTCAACTGTAACTTTGACTTTTGACCACAACATGCTCCCAAGCCCTAGGACATGATTCAATATACCCTATAACACCCATGGAACATGTCCATCAAGTTTGATTTAGGTCAAGGACATGATTTCCTAGAGGATCGCACAGTTTGGAATTCATCTGATATTAAGTCAACTGTGCACAAAAGTCAAACTTTGATTTTTTGAGATTTTTCACTTTTATGGTTTTTTAAACCTAAAATGATGTTAATGTGTGATTTGAATCATCATTCATCAAGAAAAATCAAGAAAAGTGGGATAGCTTGTAAAAGGGGTAACCATAAAAACTTAGAAAATTTTCTAAGTTATGAACAAAGTGGCAAGGGTACCAACTTTGGAGGATCATAACTCCTAAACCACAAAGCTATTTTTCCCCATCCAAAGCATGGTGTGTAGATCTCATTACCCTCTACAAAAGCTTAAAACTGACCACCCCTCCAAATTCCTCATGGAATTTGAGTTATGGAATGATCAAAATCACAAAAAGTGAAAATGTTACTTTTTTCCAACACTTAGTGAAATTTTCACTAAGCCAGAATCTACCTTCACTTTTTTCCAAATGTAGGGGGATTTTTCACTTGGATCCAAAAGGTATGAAAACCAAAAATGATCAGATAGTTGTTGTATCTTATGAGGGCTTTCCAAAATGGCCAAGAACATCACCAAATTTCACTTGGGCCATGAGATATGACAATGGCAATATGCGTTGCTGAAAACTGCCAAGGCTAGGCAGAATTTTGAATTTTTGCTCGATTTGGAAAAATCAGATAATTTCAAGCCTTGTCATCACTTTGGACACATCTGAGGATCAAATTTAAAGGGGACAAACACTGAGCCAAGCCTCCAAAGTCCTTGGAACAAGAAGTAGCATGCCAAACCTAGAATTGCCTAAAAGAGGGACAAGACTCCAATTTTGGATTGAAACATTCAATGCATACACCAAGGTGGCATGGACTGAGCCATTTGCAACTGAATTCAGTCAAGACTTATCCAAGACCAAGGGAACCACAACCCTGTACCCTAACCTCTAGTCAATGGCTAGAGGAGACTTGGATTCCAAAATGCAACCATTGGCCAAACCTCTGCTACAATTGCCATTCACTATTGATCCCAAAACAAACTTGCTCTACTATAAATAGAGCTCATTTGTGCTCAGTTTGAGTACACCAAAGCCATCAAACAGATGCTTTCCTCAAAATCACCTTCTCACTTCCAATTTTTCCTTCAAAGGCAAGTCACCGTCGGGTTTTGAGTTTGAGAGCAATTCCAATCAAATCAATCACACACACACCTCATAAACATCATATAGGAGTGATCCAAACACTTAAACAACATCTGGAACACTGATTTCTCAGAATCACCAGCCAGTTGCTCAAGGTTTTAACCAAGTTGCAGCTCAGATGCCATGAAGTGATCTAGCCATTTCCAATCAAGTCCAAGCATTCAAACACACTCCATAGGGTGTAGGGAAGCTGTTCAGATAATCACAACTCATCTGTAACACCTCCAACTCAAAAATCAAATTGCTCTTGCTGTCACGACCTTCAAGTAAGCCTAAACTTGGCCATCTCTTAATCTATGCATATTTCCCCACACAATACTTTTGCCAAATGTTCATAATCATGCATAGAATGTTTCTCCTTAATTAATTGCTTTGTTTGAGTCTTGTATCAAAATTCTCAACCTTCATGCAAATTTTAGGGTTCTTGAGGTTTTGTCTTGATTTCTTATTCCATGTTAAAAATGAATGAAATTAAAGACCATAGACATGATCGTGAGGTTGAAACGAGCATATTGATAGGTGGTTTGCATGATTCCATCAAGTATTTAGTGAGATTGGAGAGAAAATGCAAATCTGGGCAAAACTCAGAACACGCGCGTGTTCTTGGGTGTTCTTGGCGCCTTTTTTGAAAATTCAAATATTTGAATATTGTGATTTTATTTAATTGATTCAAAAATTAATTTCGCTCTGAGTTTTAATGATTTTGAGTTGATTCTTTTTTTAATAATTCACAAAAATGTTAAAATATTTTATTTTACCAAAAAATCCCAAAAATATTATTTATTTCATATAATTGATATTTTTGCCAAGAATTAATATTTTAATTGTTTTTGACATTTAAAATATTTTTTCCTTCTTGATTTTACAAATTTTTATGGTTTCTAATCATTTTGTAGGTCAAAACATGATTTTTGAAACATTAATCCAAGATCACAATTTGTTTTCCACATATTAAACAATTTTGACCATTTTAATTGAATTTTTTATTCAATTAAAGTACATTTTGGAAACAAATTAGGATTTTGATTAATTCAACCCTCATCAAACCTATTAAAAACACTTTGGGCCTCTAATAGAGTGTAAGACCCAATCCTTTGTAAATACAAACCTATTTTGGGCCTCACTTATTGTATAAGTCCCGTTGTATTTCAAAAAGTTCGACGCGATCATCGTCCGTTGAAAAACAAACCCTGGGCCTCTCCTCGAGCTATAAGACCCATTCAAAACTTTGGGCCTCTAATAGAGTGTAAGACCCAATCCTTTGTAAATACAAACTATTTTTGGGCCTCACTTATTGTATAAGTCCCGTTGTATTTAAAAAAGTTTGACGCGATCATCATCCGTTGAAAAACAAACCCTGGGCCTCTCCTCGAGCTATAAGACCCATTCAAAACAACTTTGGGCCTCTATTAGAGTGTAAGACCCAACCCCCTTTTAACCAAATCATTTTTGGGCCTCACTTATTGTATAAGTCCCTCTGTGTTAAAAGAAAATCTCGGCGCGATCGCCATTTCAAAACAAAATCATCTGGGCCTACCCTCGTGTTATAAGCATCATTCTTTTTCTTTAAAAACTCTTTGGGCCTCTTGAGAGAGTGTAAGACCCATCTCTTTGTACAGAAAACCTTTCTCGGGCCTCAGTCACTTGTATAAGTCCCTCTGTACAAAAACAACAGTGCGATCACTGACAAAACCGTGGGCCTCTCCTTGAGTTGTAAGCCCCAATATTTCTTTTCAAAGCACTTTCTCCTTTGATTTTGAATATAATATTGTTATCAAAGTTTTCTTTGTTGAACAACTAACCAAACAGCATGGAAGCTCTACAACCGAGTAAGTGTTTACCCGCTTTCGTTTACCGCTTTCATATGTATATAACTGTACTGTGGGGTTGTTTCACTGTAAGTCTTCTTTCATAAACTCATATCAATTGTGTAATACTAGTATAGATATTTAGAGTTTTCCCGGCAACTACGTCTAGCATTAAGCCCGTTGATCACTCTTAGAAGTAGACAAAACTAGATCCCCATAGGATTACCAGACACAGTCTTCCCTCCTCTTGGGGTTAAACAATATGGAGATGTGAAAGGCAGATTCTTTTTGAACCCTTTCTCAGACTATCACCCTTAGAAATCGTCAAAGAAACTCTACTCCACAGAGATGATCTTTTCTCCATGAATGGCATCTCTTGAGTTTCTTCCAAATTCTTGGACTTTCCTGGCTTGATCAATTCTTTGTGAATAGCCTGTCTTGAATTTCTCGGGGTTTGGGGACCCACAGGCTTCCTAAAAGCATCCCCGCCTCCTCTTGGGCATTGTACAAGGACCCGTCGGCTTCTCAGAAGTCTTCGTAGCCTCCTCTTAGGCTTCGTACATGGATTCTTCCTCCGGGAATGATAATCTCCTCTTGGGCTTCGTACAAATTGTCCCTCGGCTTCTTAAAAGTTTCCAGCCTCCTCTTGGGATTCGTACAAATTGTCCCGACGACCTCCTAGAGGTATAGGAATATAAAGTAGTCATCTTAATAGAAAAGTCTTTCAAAGAGTCTAGATCTTTCTACCAAGAACGTACTACCACTGTTTCTTTAAGCATAGTAGAAAAGATAAAACTCTAGACTTGGAAAGTCTAAGACCCTTGAGTCTCAAAGACATTCTCGATCACCTTTCAAGAATGGGAAGAACACCCGTAGACTTGAATAGTCTCCAATACCCTTCAGATTCCCCGTTTCCTTAAAGAACAGGAAATAACCCCGATCCTTAGAGGAAATCCATGGGTACAACATTACTCATATAAGAACTGATTTTCTCTTTGAACCAATATACTGGACCTGTCACTCAACTGAAACAGCACCATAGCCTCCTCTTGGGCTTTATACAATGATTCTCCCCAGCGGAGCTAACCTCTTTTAGCCTCCATCTCGGGCTTCGTACGAGATACAAAGACTATTTTGTCGAGTCAAAAATTTTAGCCTCCATCTCGGGCTTCGTACGAGATACAAAGACTCTCTTGTCAAGTCAAACTTTTTAGCCTCCATCTCAGGCTTCGTACGAGATACTAAAAGACTCTCTTGTTGAGTCAACCTTTAGCCTCCGTCTTTGGCTTCGTACAAGACACATATAAAAACACTCCCTTGTCGAGTCAACCCTTTTAGCCTCTTTCTCGGGCTTCGTACGAGACACATAAAAACACCCTCTTGTTGGGCCAATAGCCTCCTCTTAGGCTTTGTATAAGAAAAATCCCGGTTGAGTCAATCAACCTTTTAGCATCAAAACTGTGCCTCGTTCACAGGATACAAACATCAACAACTCCTTTCATCTAATTGCTGTAAGCGGCAAGCCTCTGGATTATTTACATCCATGCCATTGTCCCTCTTTTAGCATGAGAAATTCCTTAGGAAAGATGGCATTACTCTACACTGAGTTAAAGTCTTCTCCTTCAGGTTAAAACCCCCTATAAAGGAAATTATGGCATTGCTGGATTCACATATCCCAGTTAAAGTAATCCTCCTTTATAGTCAGTCACCCAACAGTTGTGACAAACAAACCCCTTTAGAGATGACAGATTCTCTCTAAAGACAACACCTTTTAGCTTCACATCTTGGGCTTTGAACAAGATATAAACCACCTTTTTAGCTTCACGTCTTGGGCTTTGAACAAGACACCAAAACACCATTTCCTCCCATAGAATAGGAGGAACTACGATCGCTCTGATTTCCCTGTTTCGGTAAACGGGAATACGTAGGCATAAGATTGAAAGAAAAAATCTTATCAACAACACCACATCAAAAAAGCCCCAGGTCACGAATCCTCACATATCCCCCCAAAAAACATCCCACTCCTAACATCCTCACAAATAGTTCCGACATTTCATTCTTAAAATAAGCAGAGAGAGGCCCCACATCCACATTTCATCACGAACTTTTTTTCAGGTCAAACTCGACTTGTTAGAAGTTCACGAATATCTCGGTTCAACTCGTTAGATTTATCTTGTTATGTTCAACTCGCTTATTTCACATACTTAAAAGTAATTTTTTAAAGTCTATTATATATATATATATATATATATATATATATATATATATATATATATATATATATATTTGACATTTTAAATTAATATTTTTTAAATAAAAAATATAGAAATAAAATAAAAGTTATAAGATTCGAATTTATACGATGTTAATTTTATTTGTATAATTATTCGGAGAAGTATTTTACTCACTTGAGAATATAAATTATCAGTTAAAACCGTTAGATTAAAAGAAAATATGAGACTAAGATTTAGAACAAATCTTTAAACCTACTCTTAAAGACAATATAATATATCTCATATATAATCGAATTGACTCATGAACCTAACGAGTCGAACTATGTATAGTTCAAGTTCAGATCATTTAGTTAATGAACTTAGTTTTTAACTCATATTCAGCTCATTTGGTTTATGAACCTAGTTCAACGATTTAATTTTCGAATCGAATTTCAAAAAAGAATGGAAATTTATTGAAATCTTGCATTGAATGCTTCAATTTGTTTCCTTTCATTGTTTTCCAACTTGTTTCTTTTCATAGTTTTCATTCCATATATGTTCTTAGCAATATGATTTTTTTTCTATATAAAATTTTGAATTATGAAAAAAAGTTAAATTCACATAAGCACATTTTGTTTTTTAATAATGAAAATGGTTTGGAAACATTAAAAAGTTTATCAGGTAAAAAACCCATTAATATAGTTAAATATTTATACTAAAAAGGTTAAATAATTTTTTTGTTAGTTTATTTTTACACAATCGTTTTTAAAGGGATATCATAAATATTCGGAATATGTTTTTTAAAGGAAAATATTTAATTAGAATATATTTTCCTAATATTTTTTAAATGTGAAATCATTAAATTTAGTACTTACAGTTTTTTAAAGTTTAATAATTTTCTATATTTTAAAATACTATAATATTATCTTGTTTTATATTAGTTTTCTTAAAAATAATAAACTATTTAGAATTTAGGAATTTATATTTTTTTGGATTGTAAATTTGAGTAATTAATAAAAAAATTAGAAGAATCATTAAAGTTTTGGGACCTCATAAATATGATGTTCAAAACGTTTTTAGAAATTTATCATATTTTATCCTAATATTGTAAACATATTTTTTAATGAAATTGACCTTTATAATTCATTAAAACTTTTTCCAAATCTCGTTTATGTGATTCCCCTTTTATTTCTTCCCATCACAGATTTTATCTTAACGATTGCACAATGATATTATTTTCTAATATTTGAGTTGTTAGAATATATTTGATAATTACATTTTTTTAATACCTTTGAATTGGTTTATTGTTTAAAATATAACATAATATAAGATACACGTATTTTAATAGATCATTAAAAAGTTTATGATAGAATCTTTTTTAACAGGTTATACGTAAAATTTAGATACAAAAATTTTAAATAAATTTTTATGATATAAAACTTATACATTTGTTTATCATGTTTATTATTTGTTTAGTAATTATTTAAAAACTCAGTAAATTTATATATTTTTTATTCTATACATACATATAGGTAAATTACATGGAAATTGTATGTATTTTATTAGAATACACATTTAGATTTTTTAAACAAATAAAAAAATAAAGTTTTAATAATAATTTTGTGAATAAATACATTTAACATATTTTGATGTAATTATATTTAATATAAATGTTTATTAAAATAAAAAATTATTTAGCATGTGAGAGTTCAAATGAATTTAAATTGTGAATTTGAAGAATATTTTAAAGATAATTAATATAACATTTTCTTTAATTAAAAAATGTTTAATGCTTTTAATTATTAAATTAAATTTGACTATAGTATTACTAACGTATGAACTTTTAATATATTTTACTTTTATGTGTAATTTTACTTAAACTAAAAAAAATAAAAAAATATTATCCTATTATTCCTAAAATATTACATAAATATCATTAAGGAAATAATTATATATTAAAAATTTACATTAAATACCAAAAACTCAAACATTCCAATATTAATTGATTATTTGGTTGTTAAATTAATAATAAAGAAATAAATAAAGTTCATTAAATTTTAAATAATACCTAATTTCTTTATGGTTTTCTTAAAATACGTAAATCTTTATTCTTCTTCAATAAAAAAACGTAACCTATTAATTTTCCAGCACGGTAGATATTCTTAAAAGAAAGTTAATTTCTATAATTACGCAACCTTTAAATGTGTATAAAAAAATAATGTGTAAGATCTTAAAAACATTTTTAAAATAGAAGAAAGATTAGACAATATTTACTCAGAAGTCAAGGATTGATTCTGCACGAAAACATATTAATAGAAATTGTTAGGTATAATTTTTTTATTATTTTGTTACCTACAATTTCAAGTATTTTTTAATTTTGAGCAAATTATTTTATATATTTTTTAGATAATTACGATTATTTCTTAAAAATTTATCTAGATTTAAATTTTTTAAATAATTTAAATGTTTTTTAAAAATTATATGACTACAAATCTTAAAGAAAACAAACAAAAAATATATATAATTATTTTAATTTCATGAAAAATATGTAATAATGTTATATTTTTCATTGGTTTCTTCCTATTTCAAAATAGAAATTTTATAAATGTTTGGTGAAAAATTGAGAATAATCAAAGATATATAAATACATAGGCGATGATTTTGATTTGCAAATGATGAAAGCAACACAAACTCAAAATCAGGATATTTACTAAAATAAAACATTGTGAATTTTAAATGTAAAATGTTGATAACAATAGTAGTACATTATGAGATAAAATATGCATATAAAAATATGAAGACAGAATATTGTGAAATTCATATGTTTGGATTTATCTCAATTGTAGTTCATTAGAAGTAAACTCCGACAATTTAACAACATTGTCCACAAGTAACATTAAAAACTTTGAAAGAAACATAGCGTTCTTGTGCTTCTAAATTCCAACAAAAAATTTACTTCGCATAATTCATCTCAAATTATATCAGGTCAAGAGTTTGATTTACCTTCTTGTAGGTTTCAAATACAATTATCCAGCTTAACATTAAGCAACACAAGAAATTGGGTTGTTCCTTAAAAGCAATATAGTAGAGAGATTTTAGAGACTTTCACAAATAATTCTATAGTAGTGCAATAAAATTGTAAAATTTAGGAAATAAAAATTTGGATCAATGGATCAAACAAATATCATTCATTAAATTTGTTCTCTGCAGTATGACAAAGAAATACTAGAAACTAAAAAGAGGCTTGTATCCTATGAAATACAAAGATCGGCATAGGCATGAACACAGAATGCATTATGATGACACTAACAAATAATTTGGTAAATAAATTTAAAAAATTAAATGTAATCGTGTATTACAACGAGACATGTCAGATGCCAAACACAAATTCAAGCATATTGGTGCTACATAGCTTCAATCGATCTAACAGCCAATAGTTGGATAATCATGTGATGGACCCCTATATTAAGAATGACTTAGAACAAAACATAGAAGAAGCTTATCAAAAACGTCAGATCGTCAACTTACATAGTCTTAAAAGCACCTATTTAAGTGTAGCAGAAGATTGTTCAATTGGATACTCAATGGATTGTAAAGAACGGTGAATTTCATACTCAAAAGTTGACGATTGTTGATACGCATTAATTATGAAGTTTAAAGTGACCAAATTTGGCTGCATTCTATTCTCTATAATTGCAATAAGCAACATAATAGAATTCTATACTAAATCATTTTTACATAGTTCATCTATTAACGCACTATAAAAGACAATATCAATTTCCAATCACGACATCTTGAATTCTCGACAAAACTTCACCGCTTCATAGAACATTCCGTTTTTCGTGTACACATCGATCATTTTAGAGTAAATTAGTGTATTTGGATAAATGTTTTACACTTTCATCTCTTCATATAATCTTCAAAATTCAGCATACGTTAGAGCATTTGAATTAAAAAGACTATTTGAAAATATGAAGCCCTAAAACATATATCCAAATATGCTAACTTACTCTACAATGATCGACGTGTACGAAAAGGCGAAATGTTCTAGAAAGCGATGAATGTTTATTGATAATCCAAGATGTCGCTATTGGAAGTCGATGTTGCTTTTGGTAATTCAGTCATAGATGCACAATGCAAATTTGTTTTAGTAGATTATTCTATTATGTTACAAATTTTTGTGATAGAGAAACAAATCAAGACAAATGTGGTAACTTTCAACTCCATAATACATGCATGATAACGAACTCCAACTTTGGAGTATGAAATTTATTATCAGTAGCAAACAAACGATATTCAATTGAAACATCATTATTATATGCGATATCATTACCTTCATTGTAGAGACTACAAAGTGCCTAGTCCGCATCATTTGTGTAAGGCGTAATTTTTTTCACTGTATAACATGTTGACCTCCTTCCTGAGAACTCAGGGGTGAGCTTCAATTATATGCCTTCTAAGAAACAATCCAATGTAGAGAAATTCACATCTCTGTCACTACCACTCCCACTGCTACTACAAGCAATAACATCAATATTTCTATATAATTTATCTAGAGGGGAATTATATATTGTTTATGTCTATTGTAATTACCATTGATGACTATTCTGGATAATGTCATTGTGATTATGATTTCGAAAAGGTCTTACTGAAGAGTAATAAGGTGGTGGGGCTGGAGTAGAAACCATTATAGATAAATAAAAATGAAGAAAAATTATCAAGGATTATCTAAATTCAACCCAAAGGTGAGAGAGCTTTTGGTTAAAGTGTATCTAAATTGAACAACAATAACGAAATTTTTTTGCTTCAATACACAAAAATCAATGACTTGTGTTGGTGTGAACATGTGTATTTAAATTTAACACAAAAGAGAGGAAAGAGATAGATTTTTTATTGATTACATGATGATGAATGTGTTGTGTGTGGTGTGAAGTGATAGGTCAAGGAAGAATGGGAATTTATTGAAATCTTGCATTTTTTTTAATAAGCAACTATATTCAAAATAAGGATACAATAGGGGTATCCGACCCATTTACAAAAGCCAACCGATCAACCTCCATTACAAAAAATCTATAGGCGATTTGAACCAATCATAGTAATTACATGTAAAATTGTATTTTCTACCAATCCACCTCCAAGCTATAATCATGATCTTATGCACTATTTCCTCTTCTATCCAAAACGCATCATTAAATAGAATATCATTCCTGACTTTCCACACATACCAACAAACTATAAGCCATAAGCCTGTTGCATTCTTTACAGTTACCCCCTCAATATTTAAGGAAGATATCCAACCTCTAAAGTGTTCCATCATTGATCCATTCAAGGATACCACAACACCAAGCCATCCAAGAATTCTCCTCCACAACAAGATAACTTTAGGGCAATGAAACAATAAATGAGAAACTGTTTTTGTGACTTGAAAACAAAAGGGGCAAACTGTTTCATGAGGAGAAGATATAACCCCACGAAGACGTAAGTTATCACGCGTAGGAAGCCGATCGTGAAATAACCGCCAACCGAATACCACCGTTTTGATTAGTGATGAAGCTAACCAAATCAATTTAAACGCTGCAGACATATCACGAGGAATATGGTGAGGAATAATCTTCCTATTATACAGAAATTTATACGCCGAATGTACCGAAAAAACCGCATCAGTCCCTGACTTAAGGTTCCAAGAAATTCCATCCTTATTCTCCTTGCAAAGCCTTTTACTGTGAATTAAAAGATTGAATCTATCCAGCTGATGTAATAATTGTTGATCCTCAATATCCTGACGAAATTCTACATTCCACAGCCAAACATCTTCATCCCACCTACCATTATCTATCACCAAGCTTCTGGGCATCGCTGCTATGTTATGAATATCCAGAAATAAAACAGCTAACTACCTGCTATCACACCAAGAAGCTTTCCAAAATGCAGTTGTTTCCCCATACCAACATCTACATCTAGATGAGAAAAGAAAGAGTCATTACCAAAATTATTTGCAAGGCGCACCATGTCCCGCCACCATAAGGAAGACATTCCATAACCTGCACTGAGTTCTCCACTCACTAACCTCTCCAAGACAGAACCATATTTAGCCTGCGGTATATCGCCCCAAATATAATCCTGCAAACTCAAGATTTTCCAAAGTCATTTCGCGAGCAATGCCTCATTCAAACATTGAACGTCCATAATGTTCAAACCCCCTAACTCCTTAGGTTTACAAACCGTCCTCCACGAGATCCAAGCAATGCCATTCTTAATAGTAGAACCATTCCAAAGGAATTTCCGCTGCAGTGAAGTTATAACTTTGGTAACTTTTCACGGCAACCGATAAAATGACAGGTAGTGAATACGCAAGTTTGTTAGCACTGATTTGATCAACGTAGCTCTACCCCCCATAGATAGAAATCTTCCTTTCCAAGATGCCAATCTAGCTTGAACCTTGAGAATCACCGGTTTCCAAAATGATAACAGCCTATGATTCCCGCCAATTTGGACACCAAGAAATTTAACCGGACACTTTTACCATTTGCACGCAAGGAACCTTTCACCAACTTTCAAAAAAGAATCTTCTACTCCATAGTCAATAATACTACTTTTGTTAAAACTAATCTCAAGTCCAGACGCTAGTTGAAATCCTCTCAAGATGACTTTGAAAGCCCAGACATTGAAATCTTGCATTGAATGCTTCAATTTGTTTTCTTTCATTGTTTTTCAACTTGTTTCTTTTCATAGTTTTCATTCCATATATGTTCTTAGCAATATGATTTTTTTTTCTATATAAAATTTTGAATTATGAAAAAAAGTTAAATTCACATAAGCAAATTTTTTTTTAATATTGAAAATGGTTTGGAAACATTAAAAAGTTTACCAGGTAAAAAACCCATTAATATAGTTAAATATTTATACTAAAAAGGTGAAATAATTTTTTTGTTAGTTTAATTTTACACAATCGTTTTTAAAAGATTATCATAAATATTCGGAATATGTTTTTTAAAGGAAAATATTTAATTAGAATATATTTTTCTAATATTTTTTAAATGAGAAATCATTAAATTTAGTACTTACGGTTTTTTAAAGTTTAATAATTTTTTATATTTTAAAATATTATAATATTATCTTGTTTTATATTAGTTTTCTTAAAAATAATAAACTATTTAGAATTTAGGAATTTATAGTTTTTTGGATTGTAAATTTGAGTAATTAATAAAAAAATTAGAAGAATCATTAAAGTTTTGGGACCTTATAAATATGGTGTTCAAAACGTTTTTAGAAATTTATCATATTTTATCCTAATATTGTAAACATATTTTTTAATGAAATTTACCTTTATAATTCATTAAAACTTTTTGCAAATCTCGTTTATGTGATTCCCCTTTTATTTCTTCCCATCACAGATTTTATCTTAACGATTGCACAATGATATTATTTTCTAATATTTGAGTTGTTAGAATATATTTGATAATTACATTTTTTTAATACCTTTGAATTGGTTTATTGTTTAAAATATAACATAATATAAGATACACGTATTTTAATAGATCATTAAAAAGTTTATGATAGAATCATTTTTAATAGGTTATACGAAAAATTAGATACAAAAATTTTAAATAAATTTTTATGATATAAAACTTATAAATTTGTTTATCATGTTTATTATTTGTTTAGTAATTATTTAAAAAATCAGTAAATTTATATATTTTTTATTCTATACATACATATAGGTAAATTACATGGAAATTGTATGTATTTTATTAGATTACACGTTTAGATTTTTAAAACAAATAAAGAAATAAAGTTTTAATAATAATGTTGTAAATAAATACATTTAACACATTTTGATGTAATTATATTTAATATAAATGTTTATTAAAATGAAAAATTATTTAGCATGTGAGAGTTCATATGAATTTAAATTGTGACTTTGAAGAATATTTTAAAGGTAATTAATATAACATTTTCGTTAATTAAAAAATGTTTAATGCTTTTAATTATTAAATTAAATTTGACCATAGTATTACTAACGTATGAACTTTTAATATATTTTACTTTTCTGTGTAATTTTACTTAAATTAAAAAAAATAAAAAAATATTATCATATTATTACTAAAATATTACATAAAGATCATTAAGGAAATAATTATATATTAAAAATTTACATTAAATACCAAAAACTCAAACATTCCAATATTAATTGACTATTTGGTTGTTAAATTAATAATAAAGAAATAAGTAAAGTTCATTATATTTTAAATAATACCTAATTTCTTTATGGTTTTCTTAAAATACGTAAATCTTTATTCTTCTTCAATAAAAAAACATAACCTATTAATTTTCCAGCACGGTAGATATTGTTAAAAGAAAGATAATTTCTATAATTACGCAAACTTTAAATGTGTATAAAAAAATAATGTGTGAGATATTAAAAACATTTTTAAAATAGAAGAAAGATTAGACAATATTTACTCAGAAGTCAAGGATTGATATTGCACGAAAACATATTAATAGAAATTGTTAGGTATAATTTTTTTATTATTTTTTTTCCTACAATTTCTAGTATTTTTTAGTTTTGAGCAAATTAGTTTATATATTTTTTAGATTATTACGATTATTTCTTAAAAATTTATCTAGATTTAATTTTTTTAAATAATTTAAATGTTTTTTAAAAATCAATGACAACAAATCTTAAAGAAAACAAACAAAAAATATATATAATTATTTTAATTTCACGAAAAATATGTAATAATGTTATATTTTTCATTGATTTCTTCCTATTTCAAAATAGAAATTTTATAAATGTTTGGTGAAAAATTGAGAATAATCAAAGATATATAAATACATAGGTGATGATTTGGATTTGCAAATGATGAAAGCAACACAAACTCAAAATCAGGAAGCCCTCGGAACCTTGATGAATATAGGCCTATCTCCTGTATTGGCTCGGTTTACAAAGTGGTAGCTAAAATCCTTGCTAACAGACTCAGGAACAAAATAGGGAGTGTAATCTCACAATCTCAGACGGCTTTCATTGGTGGGCGAAATTTACTTGACGGGGTGGTGACTTTGAATGAGGTTATTGATTTCGCAAAACGGTCCAAGAAAGCGCTACTAATATTGAAGGTCGATTTTAGCAAAGCATACGATTGCGTGGACTGGGAATACTTGCGTGAAGTCATGACATACATAGGATTCAGAGATAATTGGATGCGGTGTTGGATAACGGGGTTTTTAATAGTTTCACATCTGTCTTGGTGAACGGGAGTCCTTCGAAAGACTTTAGAGTTACAAGAGGGATCAAACAAGGTGACCCACTAGCCCCTCTTTTATTTACTATCGCTGCTGAAGGGTTGGCAGTTCTAATGAAAAGAGCAGTCGACAGTGGCAGCTTCTCAGGCTTCAAAGTGGATTCGAATACCTCCTTCCATCTTCTACAATACGCAGATGATTCCATAATACTGGGAGATGGTTCAATGAGTAATATATTGGCAATTAAGGCAATTCTGAAAGGCTTCCACCTTGTTTCTGGTCTAGAGATTAATTTCAGTAAAAGCTCTTTGTTTGGCTTTGGTGTGGATGACATAGTTCTTGCGGCTGCCGGTAATTTTCTCTCTTGCAAAGTCTCAGCCTGCCCTTTTAAGTTTCTTAGCATTCCAATAGGTGGTAATCATAGATTGGTTTCCTTTTGGAAACCTTTGATTAATACGGTCCGTGCAAGGCTAAACTCGTGGAAAGGTAGGTTTCTCTCTATGGGAGGCAGAGTAACACTGATCAACTCCGTATTGGCAAATATCCCAATTCACTATATGTCGTTCTTCAGAGTCCCAACCAAAGTTATTAAGGTATTAACTTCTATTCAGAAACGTTTCTTATGGCAAGGTTCTGTGGCGAAAAAAGGCATTGCTTGGGTCCGGTGGAACTTGGTGTGCAAACCGGTTGAAGAATGTGGGCTAGGAGTTAAAGATATAAGATTGTTTAATGCAGCTCTTATGTTCAAATGGACCTGGAAGATGTTGTCTCAGGAGGACAGGTTATGGAGAGGACTAATTCATAGCAGGTATCCTAATTATTTACAAGACTTGTATAGCTCTGTTGTATCTAAGAACCGCGTTCCTTCATCAACTTGGTGGAGAGATCTTGTGCAAGTATCTTCGTTCTGTGGCATTAATCTAGAAGATGGACTGATTACGCATAAACTTAGAAACGGTGAGTTTATTCCATTCTGGACATCTCGTTGGGCAGTAGACCGCACCCTGGCTGACGAGTTTCCTGGGTTATGGCATCTAGCAGAAAACAAAAATAGCATAATCATTGATAATGGTTTTTGGGAGGATGGCACATGGAATTGGAACATTAAATTTTCACATCAAATATTGCAGGAAGACATCACATTACAATATGATAAATAACTTCAGGTGCTGCAGGAACACAAGGTGGTCGAAGATGCACATGATTCGGTCATTTGGTCGCATGGCCATACTTCAGTTTTTTCTGTTTCGTCATTATATTACTTATTGCAGGTAAAAGAGAGCAGCTTAGTTTCGGTTGCTGTAGAGGATGTTAAATCTGCGCTGAGATTGAATTGGATGGTCGTCGCTCCACTTAAACTGAAAGTATTTGGTTGGAGATTGATACTCAATAGATTACCTACACGCGACAACTATGTTCGAAGAGGATTAATCACTAACGCCAATGAAAAGGTTTGCCCATTCTGTTTTTTAATGGAAGAAAATGCTGAACATCTCCTCTTTCAATGCTCCAATTCAAATCGTGTTTGGAAATTTTTATTCCGTTGGTTAGAAGTTGATGAATTTTGCGTTGGAGATATTTCGAACCATATTCTATGTTGGATAAATGAGTGTTTACTAAATTCTCTTAGTGTAGGTACTGCTATGGGTTTTTGGCTAATTGTGTGTTGGGTCATATGGTCGTCTAGGAACAATATTATGTTCAGAGATGAGTTTTGGGATGTAGATACGATTACCAATCGTATAGTCATGTATTCTTGGTGGTGGATTGGTAAAAAACATAAAAATGCACTTAACTTAATTTTTATAGACCTTGATTTTTTGTGGCTAGGCCTTGCATGTAAATGGGATTGGATCTCCCCTTGAGATTCCTTAATTTATAAACCACTAATCTTGCTTATTAAAATAAAAACTCAAAATCAGGATATTTACTAAAATAAAACATTGTGAATTTTAAATGTAAAATGTTGATAACAATAGTAGTACATTATGAGATAAAATATGCATATAAAAATATGAAGAAAGAATATTGTGATATTTATATGTATGGATTTATCTCAATTATAGTTCATTAGATGTAAACTCCGAAAATTTAACAACATTGTCCACAAGTAACATTAAAAACTTTGAAAGAAACATAGCGTTCTTGTGCTTCTAAATTCCAACAAAAAAATTACTTCTCATAATTCATCTCAAATTATATCAGGTCAAGAGTTTGATTTACCTTCTTGTAGGTTTCAAATACAACTATCAAGCTTAACATTAAGCTGTCAAACACAAGAAATTGGGTTGTTCCTTAAAAGCAATATAGTAGAGAGAATTTAGAGACTTTCACAAATAATTCTATAATAGTGCAATAAAATTGTGAAATTTAGGAAATAATAATTTGGATCAATGGATCAAACAAATATCATTCATTAAATTTGTTCTCTGCACTATGACAAAGAAATACTAGAAACTAAAAAGGGACTTGTATCCTATGAAATACAAAGATAGGCATAGGCATGAACACAGAATGCAATATGATGACACTAACAAATAATTTGGTAAATAAATTTAAAAAATTAAATGTAATCGTGTATTACAACGACACATGTCAGATGCCAAACACAAATTCAAGTATATTGGTGCTACATAGCTTCAATCGATCTAACAGCCAATAGTTGGATAATCATGTGATGGACCCCTATATTAAGAATGACTTAGAACAAAATATAGAAGACGCATATCAAAATCGTCAGATCGTCAACTTACATAGTCTTAAAATCACCTATTTAAGTGTAATGCCTTGTATAATATATATCTAGAATAATACAATACAATCATTTTATTTGGTACTGACACCATCACAAGTGCCTAATGGCGTAATTCACATACTTGACCATTCTAAAACATAATACAATCTATGGTACAAGATATGGAAATTAGCCGAAAATATAAAATCTAAGAGTAATATACAATATCCTCAATTGTATACTACAAATACACAGCAGAAATAAGCTTAACTAAGCTTCTCTATAAACATCCCAGCATAGCTCCACTTGTAAATTAAACCTGCAAACCACACCTGAAATATAGCAACTATAGTGGGGTGAGATACATCAAATCTCAGTGAGTTCCCTATCTTATAGGTCCTCTCGGCTTTACAGGGTTCTAACCAATCCTAACTCAAGTCAAGGGGAAGGGAAATGACCTTGAGTTCACAATCTCACAATCTCACACTATATGGAAACATGTCATGAGTCAGTTAACACACAAATTTATCACTAATCGATAACCTGTACCAAGGCATCCCCTTTTCCCGTCCGCTTCTACGTCTAGAAGTCGACCCGAGTCATGGATACTTGTAATTCACTTCCAATTCAAATTCCCATCAACCCTAAACATAACCCGACTATAATACACCTTTATATCACATTTTATCCGTTAGATTTCATTGATTTATCCGTTTAATCATTTTCTTTCAATTCTAACATAAGTTCCAAACATCTATTTCTAGAACTTAGAGTGTCTAACTAGAACCCACCTGATAATCGAAGAGGAGTTTGAAGAAGATGGTGATGATGATAATCCATGGGTTTCTCTCTTCTCCCTTCTTCTTCTCTTCTTCACTTCCTTTCCTCTTCTTCTCCTTTTACTATGTTTTTCTTTTCTCTTTCCACACACACACACACACACACACACACACACATATATATATATATATAAACCAATATTATATAATATAATCCAATAGAGTAAAATATCTCCAATTGATATTTTGTCATCTCAACCAATTGAACCATTATTAGAGTTATCTTAAAATACTCTCTCGTACTAAAAAATATCAATTTGTCTCTTTCATAAAATAATTGATCTCTTTAGAGTTCATTAGTTGCTCTATTGTTCCCAATGTCAATACTTAAATTACTTAGAGGATTCCATTAATCCAACCATCCAAAGATAGAGCACATAGATACACATCTGATATCCAATTGAGCATTTAAATAATACGGGGTATTACATTAAGTGTAGCAGAAGATTGTTCAATTGGATACTCATTGTATTGTAAAGAACGATGAATTTCATACTCAAAAGTTGACGATTGTTGATACGCATTAATTATGAAGTTTAAAGTGACCACATTTGGCTGCATTCTATTCTCTATAATTGCAATAAGCAACATAATAAAATTCTATACTAAATCATTTATGCATAGTTCATCTATTAATGCACTATAAAAGACAACATCAATTTCCAATCAAGACATCTTGAATTCTCGATAAAAATTCACCGCTTCCTAGAACATTCCGTTTTTCGTGTACACATCGATCATTTTAGAGTAAATTAGTGTATTTGGATAAATGTTTTGCACTTTCATCTCTTCATATAATCTTCAAAATTCAGCATACGTTAGAGCATTTGAATTAAAAAGACTATTTGAAAAGATGAAGCCCTAAAACATATATCCAAATATGCTAACTTACTCTACAATGATCAACGTGTACGAAAAGGCGAAATGTTCTAGAAAACGATGAATGTTTATTGATAATCCAAGATGTCGCGATTGGAAGTCGATGTTGCTTTTGGTAATTCAGTCATAGATGCACAATGTAAATTTGTTTTAGTAGATTATTCTCTTATGTTACATATTTCAGTGATAGAGAAACAAATCAAGACAAATGTGGTCACTTTCAACTCCATAATTCATGCATTATAACGAACTCCAACTTTAGAGTATGAAATTTATTATCAGTAGCAAGCAAACGATATTCAATTGAAACATCATTATTATATGCGATATCATTACCTTCATTGCAGAGACAACAAATTGCCTATTCGCATCATTTGTGTAAGGCGTAATTTTTTTTCACTGTATAGCATGTTGACCTCCTTCCTGAGAACTCAGGGGTGAGCTTCAATTATCTGCCTTCTAAGAAACAATCCAATGTAGAGAAATTCACATCTCTGTCACTACCACTCCCACTGCTACTACAAACAAGAACATCAATATTTCCATATAATTTATCTAGAGGGGAATTATATATTGTTTATGTCTATTGTAATTAACATTGATGACTCTTTTGGATAATGTCATTGTGATTATGATTTCGACAAGGTCTTAGTGTTGGAACTGAAGAGTAATAAGGTTGTAATGCCCTATATAATATTTATCTAGAATAATATAATACAAGCATTTTATTTGGTACTGACACCATCATAAATGCCTAATGGCGTAATTCACATACTTTCCCATTTCTAAAACATAAACACAGTCTATGGCACAAGACATGGAAACTAGCCAAAAATAAAAATCTAAGAATAATATACAATATCCTCATTTGTATAGAACAAAATAATACACAACCGAAATACTAAAGCCAAGCTTCTCTTGAAACATCCAAGCATCGCTCCACTTGTAAACCCAACCTGCAAACCACACCTGAAATATAGCAACTATAGTGGGGTGAGATACATCAAATCTCAGTGAGTTCCCTATCTTATAGGTCTTCTCGGCTTTACAAGGTTCTATCAATCCTAACTCAAGTCAAGGGGAAGGGAAAATGACCTTGAGTTCATAAATCGCACAATCTCACACTATATGGAAACATGTCATGAGTTCATCAATTCACAATATCACTAATCTATAACCGTACGAAGGTATCCCTCTTGCTCGTCCGCTTCTACGTCTAGAAGTCGACCCGAGTCCTGGATCCTTGTAGTTACTTGGCATACGAAATGGATTCGGAATTAAGGGACGCATTATCTCCTTAATTCATCACTTCACATGGCCTCTCATGCCATCACAAGTCTCTACCCGTATGTTCCATTAGTACTATAACATTGGGAATCAAACCTACCAAGTAATTCTGCCTGCACTTCAGAGGAGCTCGAGACTCATTAAGGCCTCTCAAGGGCAACTCAAAAGAAATGGTTACGATTAAGTGATCTTATACATAAACGTGATTGTGTTCGACAATCACCAGGGCACATTAGCCTTTAGGCCTCTCATGCCTTTAACAATAAACCATAACAATTACCCATGTTCCATACTAGTGTTTCACTCATTTCTATACCATTCGGTAATGGACACACGCCTCGGCCTCTCATGCACGGGCGTTGTCATTAAGTTATCTACTCTAGGCTAGAATTCGTCAATGAATGCACGAGCGTCGCCATCCAAAGTTTATCACAATTCTATTCACAACCTAGAATAATAACAATCTTAACTATGCCATTTGTTTTGGGGTAAAGTTTCCTCACTCTACCTATTCCATATTTTAACATGCATTTATGATCAATCAAGTTTAACATCAATTAGGCAAAGCATATGACAATTGCATATTTTGAATTACATATAATAATCCCATCACAAGCTATACAAAGACATATTACCACTGTATAATAGAATCACGCATAATGATTCATCACATAAAACACCCCTTTTGGGTTCCCTCCAATTCATTTAATCGGGTACTAAAATCAATACTTTTCACTTTTATCCCGTCGGATATTTTCACAGCTTTACATCGGCTATAATTATGCCTCGATCGGGTTTACGATCCAAAAGATATCAATTCCTAAACATATCACATATCATTATTATCATTCAAATGCCACTAATTAATTAATCCCACATCATACTCAATATTTTTAATGACACCAAGAACGTCCCGATCCGAGTTACGGATCAAAAGTTATGAAGGAAACAAAACTGCACAAACTGCCATGTTCGCTAGGCGAACCTCCCAGCGAGCGTTCGCTTCCGCCTTCGCTAGGCGATGCTCCCAGCGAGATCAACAATACAAAACATAACTGAAATGACCTAAAGTTCGCTAGGCGAATGTTGTTGGCGAACATTCGCTGACCTTCACTGCCCGGTTCGCTAGGCAAACCCTCGAAAGCTGTTCGCTGGGCTTCACCCCAGGTTCGCTAGGCGAATCCTGGAAAACTCAGAAATCTCAGCAACGTAACAGCTGGTCCTTTGGGGTCCAAAACTCATTCCAAACACCACCCAATGCACAAACAAGCATTAATAGATGATTCTACACACATATTGATCATACAACACAGTTTATAACTCATTTTATCCATTAGTTTCCATTGATTCAACAATTTATCATTTTCTCTCAATTTCTAATCTAAGTTTGTAACACCCCATATTATTTAAATGCTCAATTGAATATCAGATGAGCATCTATGTACTCTATCTTTGGTAAATTGGATTTATGGAATCCTCTAAGTGCTTTAAGTATTATCGATTGGGAACAATAGATCAACTAATGAACTCTGAAGAGATCAATAATTATTAGTTCAAGAGAGGATTTAATGGTAACTCTAATAACTGATCAATTGGGTTGAGACGATAAAATATCAATTGGGGATATTTTACCCTGTTAGATTTATATTGTATAATAAGGTTATATATATATATGTATATATATATATATATATATATATATATATATATATATATATATATATATATATATATATATATATATATATATATATATTTGGTAAGAGAAAGAGAAAGAAAAAAGGAAATAGAAAGAAGAAGAAGAAAAAGAGGAAGAAGAGAAAGGAGGAGAAGAGGAAAAGAGAGAAAAGCTTGGATCATCATCTTCTTCAAACTCCTCTTCGATTATCAGGTGGATTCTAGATAGAAACTCTAAGTTCTAGAAATCAATGATTTGAACTTAGGTTTGATTTGAGAGAAAATGATTAATCGGATAACATCAATGAATCTAACGGATGAAATATGGTATAGACTGTGTAGAATACTTATTGTTATGATTGGAGTATGTTTTGATTGTTATGGTGTGATTTGGAAGTGTTTGGATTGAGAAAATAATTGTTTTGGATGAATAACAGCGCTGCTGAGATGTTGAGTTTCCTAGGGTTCACCTAGCGAACCTGGGGCGAAGCGCAGCGAACAGCTTTCGAGGGTTCGCCTAGCGAACTCGGCAGCGAAGGTCAACGAATGTTCGCCAACGACGTTCGCCTAGCGAACTTTGTATCTTTTCAGTTCTGTTTGGTTTTGCCTTGGTTCGCCCAGAGGTTCGCGAAGTGAATGGCTAGGCGAAGGTTCGCCAAGGGGTTCGCCTAGCAAACTTTGTGTATGTTATGGTCAGGTTGTTGATTCGCCTGGAGCTTCGCCTAGCGAAGGCGGTAGCGAACGCTCATTGGGAGGTTCGTCTAGCGAACATGACAGTTGTGCAGTTTTGTTTCCTTCATAACTTTTGATCCGTAACTCGGATCGGGACGTTCTTGGTGTCATTAGAAATTTATGACGACCCTCTATCCGATAAATTATTTAGTTGAAAATAAAGGAAAGTAATGTTTTGTGAAATGTTGGAATTGACATCTTTTGGATCATAAGTCTGATTGCGGCGTAGGGATAGCCGTTGGAAAGCCGTGGAAATATCCTACGGGATAAGAGTGAGAATATTGATTTCGTTAACCGATTAAATGAATCGGAGGGAACCTAGGAATGGGGTTAACTACGTTGTTGAGTGAAAATAATGTTTATGTGATATGTTGTGTTAAATGTTTAACATTGTGTTATACCATATCTATTTAATTGTGAATTGAGAATGAAATAAATATGCATGTTTAAAATATGAATTAGGAAGAGTGAGGAAACTTTACCCCAAAACAAAATGGTATGATTCTAGGTTGTGACTAGAAATTGATAGAAACTCTGGATGGCAACGCTCGTGCATTCATTGACGAGTTCTGGCCTAGAGTAGATAAGCTAGATGGCGATGCTCGGGCACTTGATGTATAACTGTGCATCCGTGACGAG
This sequence comes from Lathyrus tuberosus, assembly GCA_022829125.1. Classification (NCBI taxonomy): domain Eukaryota; kingdom Viridiplantae; phylum Streptophyta; class Magnoliopsida; order Fabales; family Fabaceae; genus Lathyrus; species Lathyrus tuberosus. Next base: position 3,264,335 of record JALAZF010000569.1, on the reverse strand, counting down.
TATTGGTCTAGGAGAGAGTGAACACTAGTATGGAACATGTGTAATTGTTATGTTTTATTTTGAGAAAAAGCAAAAGAGGCCTTAAGGCGAATGTGGCCTTGTGATTTTCGAATACAATCACGTTGTGTATATGATCACATAATCGTAACCATTTATTTTGAGGTGTAGTTTCATGAGACTCGAGCTCCTCCTCTGAAACGTATGCACAATTACTTGGCAGGTTTGATTCCTGCGTGTAGTACGAATGGAACCTATATGGTAAAGACACTTGTGATGGTTAATAGGCCATGAGAAGTGACGGTTCACGGTTAACAGGCCGATGATCCCGAATCCATTTCGTATGTCAAGTAACCACAAGGATCCATGACTCGGGTCGACTTCTAGACGTAGAAGCGGACGGGAAAAGGGGATGCCTTAGTAAGGTTATCGATTAGAGGGATTCTTGAGTTAACAGACTCTGGATGTAATTCCCTTCGTGTGATATTTTATGAGTTAACAGACTCATGCCATGTTTCCATATAGTGTGAGATTGTGAAAATTGTGCAGTCAAAGTCATTTCTCTTCCCCTTGACTTGAGTTAGGATGGATAGAACCCTGTAAAGTTGAGAGAATTAATAGGATAGGGAACTCACTGAGATTTGATGTATCTCACCCCACTATAGTTGCTTTATTTTAGGTGCAGGTTTGGTTACAAGTGGAACGATGCAGAGATGTTTCAAGAGAAGCTTAGTTAAGCTTTTTCCACTGTGTATTATCTTGTTGTATACAATTGAGGATATTGTATATTATTCTTAGTTTTTATTATTTTTGGCTAGTTTCCATGACTTGTGCCATGTAGTGTATTTATGTTTTAGAAATGGACAAGTATGTGAACTATGCCATTAGGCACTTTTGATGTGTCAGTACCAAATAAAATGCTTGTATGGTATTATTCTAGATATATATTATACATGGCATTATAGTTGGTATCAGAGCAGGTCGTGTCCTCGACCTAGCCTTGAAACATCATAAGTAAATCTATTTCTGCCTCTTAAGTGTGTCTTGCCAGCATGACTCTTAATATCATACTATGTAGTGTTGGGCCTGATCAACCTAATACTATGTATGTGATATGTAGAATCATGGTTGAGCGACCACGAGGACTCCGTAGTGTTGTCGGAACTTGTGTTGTGAGGGAATGCTCAAGCCAAGAGTTAGTAGTGAGGAGTTTTGGTCAGCTCAGCTGAGATCTTGGTAGAAGTTGTGCATGGGTAGCATGGGAATGGAAGAGTGGTGTGTTGTTAAGCAATCCTTTGGAATGGATGGAGTCTGAAAGTTGAGGACCTCTATCGGGCGATTGGTCAAGGTATCAAGGAATATGTAAAATCGCTAGTAGAGCTGGATTGACCACTAATACGGATAAAGATTTCAAGTAATCTCATTCCGTGAAAAAGAAAGGTTGTTTTGTGGAACGCGTGGCGTAAGGTCCGGAAGTGAGATAAGTTTTGGTGCTTTAGTTCTAAGGTTGTTATGGTATCTTAAATGGACGAGAGTACCTTAAGGAATGTGTTCTGAACAAGGTCCTCCAACTGGAAAAAGTTGAGGGTTAAGGACGTCCGGCTTTTATGGGAACCTAAAGTAGTGGAGAAGTGTGTAAGGGAACACAAGGATGTGTTTTCATGCTTCAAGTGAAACAAGTATGTGCCGGGCGAAGAGTGGATGAGGAATTGCGTATATTCAGTTATGTAGAGAGAAATTAAGTTCTAGATACTACATCGGGATTTTTCTATATTCAATAAGAGACCAATTTGGAATTGTTAAATTACCCAAGGAACAATATAAGGTATTATGTTGGAGAAAGAATGAGCTTCACTTAGTAACGGAAAGTGTAGTGGTGCGGACCGAAAGGAGTTGTATTAAGAAATAGAGTAAGTATCTTGAATTTAAGGAAATTTTAGTATGATGATTTTATATTTGGACATAAAAGGATTACAATACAGAGTGAAGTAAACACGGTGTGGAAAATGGTATTAACGGTGTGTTAAGAGAAAGTGACAACGGAATGTAATTTGGACGAGTGTGCAATGGAATTCTAAGGTATTGATGAACCTATGGTTAAGGAAGTGTAATTACGGGTGGTTCACCTAAGGGAACTCTAATATTAGGACGTGGAACGAGAAAAGTTACACTTTGGTATTAAGAACAAGCTAGTAGTAGCACTGTGGTCACACGTGTACGTGATGGACTTCTAGTTTTGAGACAAGTGTAAAGGGACGTACTCTGTGGAACAGTGAATATTGTATTTTAAGAAGTAAGATTGTGGTAGAACAACAAGAAGCAAATTAGGACTTAGTACGGACTAAGTGTAACTCATGGAACGGTTTATACCGGAAGGGTTTTGTAACTAGTGATGAGAATTGTCGGTTACGAATTTTCCATTGCGTAATTTGGTTTATGTGGGATGTTCAATGGATAGTGAAGGGTAAGTAATCCCGGTTAAGGTGTGCGAAGCGATGGAAAGGTTCTTCAAGAGGATGCATTACCCCGATTTATTTTCAAGTATAGAGAGAATTTCTGTATTTGTGAATAATCGGAATATTCGGAATCTACCTTTTGTTGGACTAAGAATGTTGCTGTTTTATTTCTCACCAAGGAGTTTAAGTGAGAGGATAAGGTGGTATGCTTAACATGAGATGTCCATCATTTTCGTAGTACCGTGTGATGGTTGGGTGTTGGATTTTGCTTATGGACGAATTAAGTATGAGTTGTGGCTAAAACCCTAGAATGTTGTCATTATTGACTTCCCGCTGGTGTAGTTGCTTGAATAGAAAATGAACTACCCCACTGAAGATTTGTAGGGTGACCGCGAGAGAATTTGGAATTTTGCCTGTCACTTGGTTGGAGTGTGTCGTCAACTTTTCGGTTTTACCTTGAGTGGATAAGGGTTGGTGAATGTGATATAAGTTACGAAGCTGCGAGTTGAGAATGATATTCCAAGATAGGACAAATAGGATTGATGGTTTGAGTGGGGGATGGCTTTGAATTACGAAGAAACTAGTTTTGATTCGGCAGCAGTGTTAACAGTTTAACACATTGTGGTTAACCGATTAACATGTGCAAGGATGGTGCTTTGCACAGAATTTTGAGGAGTTAACCGATTAGCTCAGATGGTTAATCGATTAACATATGGGTAATTTGTGGAATCCCTTAAGAACTACCATCTGCGTTTTGTTACCTTATGCTGCTCCGAGGGGAGAGTATTGTGTGAGTGTAAAACGGGATGGTAAGTAAATGAAATATGGATTGCGTTTTAGAATCGTAACTTTTGGAAAGGTGTTGCCTAGTTGATCATCTATTTAGATGACAAGGGAATTGTCTTCGAGGAAGTAATCTTGTAAACTATGTTGAATATGAGAGGGTCTTAGGTGTTTTGCCGTTGTGAGTCTTAAGGACGAAGTTAAAGAATACCCACGAAGTATTGATCTTGTAAAGAATGGTTTGGTGTGAAATTTTGGTGTTAGTAAGATATGAGCGGTTGGTCAGAATTAGTAAGTGCTATCTTCTGTGAGTTCGTGGTATTGGATTTAGACCCCGTGAAAGTGGTACCAGTTGTGTGCAGTTGTGTTCTAACCAGAGAAGGAATTTGTAGGTTATCTTTCCAAGTACTAGTAAGAATTGGATGTTCTGAAGTTAAGTATGTAACTGAGAATAGTTTATGAAACGGAACGAATGAGAAGAGTTGATTTAACTGTGAAGTGTGGTATGGACTTCGAAAGTGTGTGTGTATGTGGAGTGTTGTACGTGAATTGGTGAGTAGTATGGAAACTCACAATTGTGCTTAGGACGGTTTAAGTTTTGATAGGTGGTGACTCTCATATGATTGAAGTTCTACATTGGTATTATGTTGTTATCGGTAGAGATCTCGTGTCAACAAGGAATCTTGAGTAAGTCGGAAAACACATAAGAAGAATTGATAGGGAATGTGGTAACTAGAAACGAAGGTTGTTAAACTGCTATTGGATGAAGTATTCGAGTTTTGAATGAATTTGGAGTTATATGTATGGTTGTAGCAGTGTAACTCTTGTGTCTCTATCGTCTGGAGAGTGTTGGACATATGTTAGGATATTATGTGTTGGCAAGGAAATTGTTCTACTATAGGACGTCAGTAAGTTTCTTGTACCGTTGATTAGTAAGGATCCCCGTGGATAAGTGTGTTTCTCCGTGGACTATCAGCTGGTAGTGCTTAAGAAATTGTGGTGTTCCACTGTTAGGATTTGAGTTGCGCAGTGGAGAGTGACAAATGAAAGAGTTTAGTCGGATTAATAAGAATCAGATGGATGATTACTTATAAGAATAGTAAAGAAATAAGGAAATCATGAAATAAGAGTGTTACCTTTTGGGTGTGACACGAGAGAAATGAAATATCGGATGTGATGGGTACGAGGTACAACACCAGACCAGATGGAACCGGTAAAGAAGTAGTTGACTAGTTATGAAGTGGATCGAATGTTAAAGGATTTACGAAAGGATAGTTGTCGGTAATTGCATGAAGTTAAGGAATCACCGAATTACCTCACGAAGATTTGTTGAGTGTTGGTTATCTTGAATCAAGATAGGATATTATGGTTTGGGTTGTGACTCAGTAGAGGAATGTAGAATGGTACATTCTTCCCGTAGTAAGATGCGACCAAGTGTTTGAGAATGGACCAACAGATAAATTACGGAAAACAAAGATAGCAATTAATCTAACATTGGACTAAGAGTATATCTAAGGAGACGAGGTTTGATAATTCGTGAACATAAGGATTTTTGGAAAATTGTAACATCAAGTTGGAATCGGACTATGTCAGGAACTTTAACGGAAGTAAAGTGAAGTGTGGATCAAAGACAACGATGCAAGTTGTGGTTATTGTTGAGCGAGGGAAATTCGGGGGAGAATTTCAATTTAAGGGGGGGAGAGTGTAACACCCCGTATTATTTAAATGCTCAATTGAATATCAGATGAGCATCTATGTACTCTATCTTTGGTAAATTGGATTTATGGAATCCTCTAAGTGCTTTAAGTATTATCGATTGGGAACAATAGATCAACTAATGAACTCTGAAGAGATCAATAATTATTAGTTCAAGAGAGGATTTAATGGTAACTCTAATAACTGATCAATTGGGTTGAGGCGATAAAATATCATTTGGGGATATTTTACCCTGTTAGATTTATATCATATAATAAGGTTATATATATATATTTGGTAAGAGAAAGAGAAAGAAAAAAGGAAATAGAAAGAAGAAGAAGAAAAAGAGGAAGAAGAGAAAGGAGGAGAAGAGGAAAAGAGAGAAAAGCTTGGATCATCATCTTCTTCAAACTCCTCTTCGATTATCAGGTGGGTTCTAGATAGAAACTCTAAGTTCTAGAAATCAATGATTTGAACTTAGGTTAAATTTGAGAGAAAATGATTAATCGGATAAAATCAATGAATCTAACGGATGAAATATGGTATAGACTGTGTAGAATACTTATTGTTATGATTGGAGTATGTTTTGATTGTTATGGTGTGATTTGGAAGTGTTTGGATTGAGAAAATAATTGTTTTGGATGAGTAACAGCGCTGCTGAGATGTTGGGGTTAGCAAGAGTCGCCACCGACTTTTCTTTTATCCAATTTATTTAGGAAAGGTGAAAAGAACAGGAAAGACCTTTTTGAAAAGATTTTGAGTTCGGGGGGTAAGTTATGAAAAGGGAAGGTGTTTGCACCCCTTTTCATCCGTAGTTATCTACGGGCTCCTAATTTCTTGCTCACTTTAACTTGCTTTTTTTTTTTAAATGTGGTGTGTGTTTAGAAAATATTTTGTAAAAGTTGACTTTGTAATAATTCGTGTAAGAATGTATACAAAGTGTTTGTTTTTGAAAATATTTTTGAAAGTGTGAGGTGTGAAAAGTATTTGTTTTTTTTAGTTGTGAGCAAACATTTAAAAGTTACTTACCCTTAATTTATAAGGTCTTTCTTGTACTTATCCTTTTCCTTGAGAGATAGTATTATCCATACCATTAGTGGGTAGGTAGTCCTATCTATTGGATGTGAAGGGACGGCGAAGAGTCATCGAATGGTCATAGAAGGAAACATGTAAGGATACCTTAGCAATTCGAAGGGACTACCATCATTTTTCCGTAGGGTCATCGAGGGACAAGATCATTTTTTTCGTAGGCAACTCGAAGGGTCATCTAGGGACTATGATCTTTAATCGAAGGGACTATGATGATATTATTCGTAAGCGTCTTTTGCTAAAGTACCCTTACTTTCGAGGGACATGACCAATGTTCGTAAGGCAACTAAGAGAGACTACCCTAGAGGTGCAAGTGTGATTGAGTGGATTAGTTTCAATTATTTATCTTGAATTAGGGTTTTCTAGATTGTTTTTTTAGTTTTGCTATACAAACCCTAATTACTACGCAGTTGTAAAATAAAATAGCGGAAAGTAAAGTGCAGAAAGTAAAATCCCTACGCTATTACAAGGCTTTGGGAGAGATACATAAGTATAACAAACCTTGCGGGAAATAAAACTACGGCTGTTACAAAAAAAAAACTGGGCGACCTATACAATTTTTCTAGGAATTTAAATAGCAAATAAATAAATAAGTGAAAAAAAATGTCAGAAAAACTTGATACGAACCCTTATTAGTTAAAAAAAAGAGGGAGGAGGTGGATCTCATACGGTTGTGTACGGACGACGAAGGAGCGGCGGATCTCGTACGGTTGTACGGTTGTACGGACTGTGGAGGAGAGGCGGATCTCGTACAATTGTACGGACTGTACGGTTGTACAGATTGTACGGACAATGGAGGAGCGACGATCGGAGGTAGTCCGGTGAGCGGCGGATCGGAAGGATAGAGTTGATCTTGAGAGGTTTTGTGATTTTTTACTTTTTTGTTGGAGAGTTGTGATGAATATTGATGAAGGATATATGAGTTTTGATGAACAATTGAAAGAGAAAAGTGTTGTTGTATGTGTGACTGAAATTGTGAGACTGTGGATTTTTGTTCCTTTCAAAACTGTGAAAATAGAGGGCTATTTATAGCATGGGAAAATCAGGTTAAAGGGCCAAAAGGTGAATGAAATTGACAAATAAGATCTTCCTTGGTTAGCAAGCTGACCAATCAGAAGTTGAGTATGACACAAACTGACAGAGATTGACCAATAGGAAACAAGTACTCAAGAAAGGAAATATTTTTTGTATTTATTATGATTTTTTTAATCCTTTTTGGTAAAAAGTGCATAAAATCAAAAAAATATATATATTTTTAAAAATTCCTTAAAATAAAAACGAAAATTAAAAATAAATAATAAAAAAAATACAATTTTGTGATTTTAAAGTGGAAATAAAGTTAGTAACAAAAAATTAAAAAAAAGTCAGATAATGGGATTCGAACCCGTGACCTTATGCATACAAGCTTTTACTTTTTACCAATTGTGCTATCTTGTTTATTTGAAATAAAAATGTACTTGAAAGCATATGAAGGTCAAACAACTATTTGTTATTTAAACAATTTAAAGTAAACTGTTACCTATTTTTGAATAAAAATTACTATTAAAATATTAGTGAAATTGAAACAAAAAAACTTATAAAAATCAAAGTTAAAAATAATTTAAATGTTAGAAATAGGGCGGGCAAATTTTGGGGTACAACAGCTGCCCTTGTTCAATCTTCTTAAACCTGAGGAGTTAGTTTGGCATGTCTGCCATTCGTGATCTGAAGGTGGAAGAGGATTGAACACTTAAGTGCCCAAAAATTTGCACTCACGGGTGCACGAAGTAACGCTTGTTGGTTGATTATATTGCTTGAATGGGCTTAAAAATGTCATTCGTAAAGATGACAGGATGGAGATGGTCTTATAGATGCCATCCAAAGTAACTGCTGATAGTAGTATCAGAACGAGTCTAGGTTTGACTGTATATAAGGAATATACTAGAATGAGTTTGTGTCCAACTGTATCTAGCAGACGTGCTGGGGAGTGCCAGAATGATTCTTATGCCTTGATTGTATCTGTATGATGTTCTAGAATGAGTTTATGTCTTGACTGTATCTATAAGGAAATCAGAATGAGTCTTTGCCTGACTGTATCTGAGAGCCGTATTAGAATGAGTCTACGCCTGACTGTATCTGAAAAATTAGTATTAGAATGAGTCTTCGATCGACTGTATCTAAAAGATGTACTGGAATAAGTATCAGAATGAATCTGTGTCTTGATTGTATCTGAACTGTGTCTAGAAGATGTACTGGAATGAGTCTACTCCTGACTGTATCCAAAGGAGTATCAGAATGAACCTTCGGCTGATTGTATCTGAAGGATGATAAACTGTTGACAATATTTGTCCGTTTGAGAACTAACCTGAAAAAACCAAGTTAGTTTTATGCAATGTCATGATATATGTAATGCATTGCGCAATGATGCTCTTAAAATAAATGAGAATGTTACATGCGTTTTGTATGCATATGCTATGATGTATTGTAAATGATGTATGGGTATGAAATGTCGTTGAAGGTAGCGGTGGCTTTGAATAGTAACGTCTGATTGGGGAAAATAAATCCCTGACTGTTGCTAGGGATGGAGAAAATAAATCTTCAGATCCTGTTTGGAATGACTCTACTGGGGATTCATACTTTCCGTTTGGGAATATTCCGCTGGGGATCTTTGACTTCCGCTTGGGGATAGAAGTATTCTGTCAGGAGAGTCGGTAGTCTGTTGTTCTTTTACTGTGGAAATTGATTGTATGTATTCTGATTGGGAATAAAAGAGATGGATAATTCTCCGATGCACTATCCGACTAGGTTTCAGATACGAGTGTCAACTCTTCTGGGGATAGCATCCTTGAATAAATTCTGCTGGGGGAGAGAATTCTATAGTGTTAGAGAAATAAACTCAGCTGAGGAATTGAATTCTATATACTACATAGAGGTAATAATCTCCAATGGGGATTATAATTTCATAGGCTGCGTTGAGGAAATTTCTGCTGTATACTGGGGAAATGATCAACTTCTTTATCTGCTAGGGGACCTATTAGGGGAGTCGATCATGCCAAGCTGTCCATCAAATATATAGAAGTGAACCACTGGAAGATGCCCCAATTTTTGTCTGAGGGCATACTAATTCTGTCGGGGAATATATCTCTGTTGGGGATGAGCTTGTGAAGATAGCTCTATAGAGATAGTTCCATGGAGACTGCTCTGTTGGGATATTTCCATGCAACTGGCTCTATGGGGGTTCGTGGACATCTTGAACATTATCCCAACTCCTAGAGTCCTTAGTAAATTCTATTCTTGTTTTCACGTATATTTTTGGTAAACTTCAATCATATTCAAGTGCATATGTTCATTCAAAGTACCCATTGGACGTTTACGCAAACAAAACAAGGCAAGTAAAAACAGTTTTGAATTTGAAAATAGACTTGTATTGATTTTGAAATTGGCCTATAAACATGCATTTTTGTACAAGGAGACAGAAATCCTAGTAAGAGGAAATTGTCGTAAAAATTAAAAAGGTGCAAAGTGATAAACAAAGAAAAACAATTATGTGGAAACGATCCCATTGAGTTTCAACTCTGCTATTGCCACTATATCTTCAAGCATCTCATCCCTTGTTGTCAGAAAGAAGATGACTGGATTGATCTGCGCCATTCGAACATGATAAAACTAAGCTGGAATCAGATAAGTGATCCAACGGGACATAGTCGTACGCTTTAATCCCTAACTTTTTCCCTGGACCGCCTTTTCAGGTTTTCAGTCCACCGGGATACCCTTTTTTGCCCAAGTCGCCTTTTCAGGTTTTCGACTTGCCGGGTGTACAGTTCTTTTGTATATATATCCCTAATTTTTGCCCGAACCCTTTTGGTTCGCCGGGATGCCCTTATTTTGCCTAGGCCAGTCAACCTAGCGGGTCTCTTTTTATGCGTAGTATCTTTTGATTATGTCCGCGTTCACAGGGTGCGGGAAATCTTCACCGTCCATAGTAGTAAGTATCATAGCGCCGCCAAAAAATATTTTCTTGATTACAAATGGACCTTCATATGGTCCAGGTTCTTCATAATCAGTAACAAGCATAATATCCTCATCTGGGAAGTCAAAATTCATAGACTGATAGTCATCTACCGCTTGATGAGCCAAATGGTCAGCTAGTACACTTCCTTTGATTGCTTTCTGCGTAGTGTACTGGATGTCGTATTCTATCAAGACCATCTGCCATCTTGTTATTCGTCCGGAGAGAGCAGGTTTCTCAAATATGTATTTGATAGGATCCATTTTAGAGATCAATAAAGTGGTATGAGTCAACATATATTATCTTAGTCGGCGAGCAACCCATGCCAAAGCGCAACAAGTTTTCTCAAGCAGTGAATATCTTGTTTCACAGTCGGTAAACATTTTGGTAAGGTAGTATATTGCATGCTCTTTTCGACTAGACTCGTCATGTTGCCCCAACACACACCCCATTGAATTCTCTAGCACTGTTAAGTACATGATTAGAGGTCTTCCTTCAACTGGTGGCATCAGAATCAGAGGTTCTTGGAGATAGTCCTTGATCTTATCAAAAGCTATCTGGCATTCGTCGTTCCACTTCACTACTTGATCTTTCCTTAGTAATTTGAAGATTGGCTCACAAGTAGCGATCATATGGGAGATAAATCTGGCAATATAGTTCAAACGTCCTAAGAAACCTCTGACTTCTCTCTCAGTACGGGGAGCGGGCATATCTTGTATAGCTTTTACCTTTGCAGGGTCGACTTCAATACCTTTACCACTGACGACGAAACCCAAAAGTTTACTGGATCTAACCCCAAAGGTGTATTTGTTTGGATTCAATCTCAACTTGTACTTCTTCAACCTCTCAAACAGCTTGTGTAGGTGGTCAAGGTGCTCTTCTTCATTCTGAGACTTGGCTATCATATCATCAACGTATACCTCTATCTCGTGATGGATCATATCATGGAATATAGCAACCATAGCGCGCTGGTATGTTGCCCCTGCGTTCTTCAAACCAAATGCCATTACCTTGTAACAAAAGGTGTCCCACTGTGTAACGAATGTAGTCTTCTCCATGTCTTCATGTGCCATCTTGATTTGATTATAACCTGAGAAACCATCCATGAATGAGAATATCTTGTGCTGAGCAGTGTTGTCTACCAGAACGTCAATATGTGGGAGAGGGAAGTCATCTTTGGGGCTTGCCCTGTTCAGATCACTGTAGTCCACACACATACGAACCTTACCATCCATCTTAGGCACTGGTACCATATTTGTAACCCACTGAGGATATGATGTGACAGCTAGGAAACCTGCATTGAACTGCTTCATAACCTCGGCTTTGATCTTTTCAGACATCTCAGGGCGTATACGACGAACCTTCTGCTTTATCGGAGGACAACCTTCCTTCACTGGTAAACGGTGAACCACGATATCGACATCAAGTCCTGGCATATCTTCATAAGACCAAGCGAAAATCTCAGCATAATCACGTAGCATCTGAATCAGTCTTTTCTTGACACGGTCTTCTAATCCAGCACCTATCTTGATTTCTTTCTTATCCTCCTCTGTATCTAGATTTACGACCTCGACTGGCTCTTCGTGCGGTTGTATAATCTTTTCTTCTTGCTCTAATAGTCTAGCAAGCTCTCTTGGCACTTCACAATCTTCCTCAACTTCGTCCTCGGCTTGGTAGATCAGATTTTCGAAGTCATAATTGACAATAGCAAAACCGTTATCAATGGGATCCAGAGTGGATGTGGATCTGCAATTTATCGCGTGGGTGTGTGTAAGAACACATAGCTATTTTGATGAATATAAAGTAAAAGAAAAGACAAAGAGCGCAAAATTTGAATGCAAAACGTCCATTGATTTATTAAATGAAAATATGCGATGAAATGACAACCCTAACAAATGGGCCATTATGCCCCGGGCAAGGCATAAGGCTTAAAAGTTTTATTGTTCAAATTACAAAACCAAACTTCGAAAATAAGAAAAACATAAAATCGCATTTACTCCTGACTAAAGGAGATAGGAATAATATCTTCAGTCTTCCAATTGTTGAGCCCACTACCAATGGTAGGAAAGATCCAACTATCTAGATCACAGTCACTATCAGCATCTTCCACAGCGTTGACCTGATCTTTATGAACTCCTTTGTTGGTGATACGAATAGCACGAGCACGACGTACAACTCTCTGACCCTCTGAAGTGAAGCCCAAACCAAATTTGTCAGACTTGTAAGGGATGTCAGGAAGCTGACCCCAAATGGTGCCACCACCTTCTTCGACCACAGCTCTAGCATCCTTTAGGGAAGCCATTGCAGGAGATACTCTAGTGACTTTGGGGACAGTAGGAACTGGTTTAGCAATAGGAATAGTTTGAGGAACCAATTCAAATGTTTGACAAAGAGTCTCGAGGAATTCGCCATCCATCTCAGCATACTTGAAAGTATTCAAATGACTAACCATGTACTCTTCTTCACCATAGACGGTGACAATCTTGCCTTTCACGGGAAACTTCAGCTTCTGATGTAAGGTAGAAGTCACAGCGCCTGCCCCATGTATCCAAGGGCGCCCAAGCAGACCGGAATAGGCGGGACGAATGTCCATTACATAGAAAGTAGAAACAAAGACTTGAGAACCCACTCTGATTGGAAGATCAACCTCTCCGTGCACTAATCTCTTTGAACCATCAAAAGCTCTCACCACAACATCGCTGGGTCTCAGCACAACCCCTTCACAGTCAAGCTTGTCTAGAGCAATCTTCGGTAATACTTTCAATGAGGAACCCGTGTCCACCAGTACATGAGATAGAGTAGTGTCCCTACACTGAATAGAGACGTGCAGGGCCTTATTGTGATTCCTTCTAGCGGGAGTCAGATCAGCATCAGAAAATCCTAGACCATTATCAGTTGTCAGGCTAGCGACACAATTTTCAAACTGGTCAATAGAGATTTCCTGCGATGATTTCAAGGACTTTAGAGTTTATCTTTGCAAACAAACAGAAACAAAAGGAAAACTTTTATTAGTAAACTCAAAATTCATTTTTTTATGCCTTTTGGGCTACAATGAAAGGAAATTTCAAAAAGCAAATTCAAAAACGCCTAAGACCTAGGACTCAAGACTTAAGTCTCCCACGGGCGCTTCCTCTTTGTGCCGATGTAAGCATTGATGCTCTGCTCCTCATGAAGTAATTTCGTCAACTCCAACACCTTCTTCTCACTAGCATAGAACTGAGTCTCAAAGGTGTCCCTTTCTTCTTTCATCTGAACCCAGGACTTCTGCAGCTCTTCAAGATCGGTAGGCATATCTGGATGGAGAATGACTTGAGGAACATCTCCCTTAAACTCAAGTTCAACAATCACTGGTCTGACAGCTAGATATGGCATAATAAGATCTCGAGCACGAGTGCGCACCCATCTGAGGTAAGGCTCCAAAGGAATGGAGTTCTTCTGTCCCAAGGTCCTGCTTTCAATCTTATACACCTTATTCCATGCGCGTATAAACCTTTGACGGTGACCTTGAGGATCATCTTCATAATCGAACACAATACCCTAAATAAGCATATCATGAGGACCATCCCTTCGAGCATAACCAAACTGGCGCAAGGCTAGCGAAGGATTACAAGTGATGCCTCCCCTAATGCCAAGGAGTGGTACATTAGTGAATTCCCCACAATGACCAATAAGAGTGAAGTCTTCAAGTGATCGGGCACACCAATAGATATCTGAATGGGAGAGTGACATTATCCTTCGAGACCACTGCAACCTTTGTTCATTCTTCAACACTGACAGGGGAAGGTGCGAAATAAACCACCTGGATAGTAAGGGTACACAACACATGAGAGTCCCTCGCTCCTTGATAGTACGAGTGTGAAGCGAGTGCAGAATATCCCCGAGCAAGGTAGGTATCGGGTTATGAGTCAGAAATATTTTGATAGCGTGCACGTCTATGAGTTGGTCTGGATTAGGGAATAACACCAACCCATAGATCAACAAAGGCAATACCTCCTCAAAAGCATGGTAACTCATAGCGCTTAGGAACAATTGAGCCTTCTCAATCAGGAACTTAGCAAGAAACCCCTTGACTCCACTCCTTGTTTCCCAATTAGACACAATGTCTGACCTCTTCAGATGTAAAGCATCTGCAATGACTTCAGGCTTTGGAACGTCTTCTAGACCGGTAAAAGGTATCTGATCGAGAATAGGTATTCCAAGTAGCTTAGAGAACTCCCCCATCGTGGGCACCAATTGGTAATCCGGGAAGGTGAAACAGTGGTGCTTAGGATCGAAGAACTGGAATAGGACTCTCATCATGTCTTCTTCAAAACCTGTGGTAACCAAGTTGAGTAGAAAACAATGTCTTTTGGTGAATCGAGAGCCATCGGGAACCTTTGAGACTAATTCTTTAAGCTGGGAAGGAACCCTTACAAAGTTGACTTGGATGAAATTTCTAGGAACGGAAGCCATGGCCTGCAACGACGAATAAAGATAAATTTCTTGGTCCTTGAAATGGTTAGTGAAAATGATATGTTATGATGTTATGATGTCATGTACACGTTAATAGTAAATAGGCTAAAATACAGTTTTGGTCCCCCTGTTTGTCAAAATTCACGGTTTTGGTCCCCCCATTTTGTTTTTTAACAGTTTTGGTCCCCCATCCCTCACTATTCATGTACGGACATGCACTGTTCATGTACGGACATGTACTATTCATGTACGGACCAGGTACTGTTCATCACTTTTTTGGGCCAAAATTGGAGTGGGGGACCAAAACTGTTAAAAAACAAAATGGGGGGACCAAAACCGTGAATTTTAACAAACAGGGGGACGAAAACTGTATTTTAGCCTAGTAAATAAGTAGTACACACAAACAAGTCATACAAGAGCCTTAGGTTTAAACGCTTGTATGAAGTCCATAGGCAAGTACCCTTCCCCACTGAGGTTTAGTTGGCTCAACCTATCCTAGAATAGTAACCGGGTTCTAAAGGACTCATATCACGGATCTTTCTCGAAGGCTTTATTTTAGTGCGACACTCGAGTGGCCGACCAAAACATCCCGAAAGTCTGATCTCAATGAGCGTAGCCTCGAGTATCAACCAACTTCGGTCTAAATCCAAAGTCGGCCATCTCACTACCTTCTAATGGCCAAAGATAAGTTAACTAAGGTTCTAAAGACTATGACCATCATATCAACCATATCGGTACATGCCGTAAAGTCTCCATGATCTATTGTCACTTACCTAAGGAATCACTAGGTCCGGGTGTAAGACCTTTCACACATGTACCCCCAAAACAAGGCCCATTAAAAAATAAAGCACATAAGTCAAACAATTTTAAGCAAGTGGTAAAGTGATCTAACTCTAAGGTAACCCCTCTTTTAAAAATATCCCTAGCAGAGTCGCCAGTTCTGTGATACGGTGGAGAACTGACTTTTTAATTTTGTTTTCGCAAAACATGTTGCGGTTAGCAAGAGTCGCCACCGAATTTTCTTTTATCCAATTTATTTAGGAATGGTGAAAAGAACAGGAAAGACCTTTTTGAAAAGATTTTGAGTTCGGGGGGTAAGTTATGAAAAGGGAAGGTGTTAGCACCCCTTTTCATCCGTAGTTATCTACGGGCTCTTAATTGCTTGCTCACTTTAACTTGCTTTTTTTTTTAAATGTGGTGTGTGTTTAGAAAATATTTTGTAAAAGTT
Organism: Lathyrus tuberosus; assembly: GCA_022829125.1. Taxonomy (NCBI): domain Eukaryota; kingdom Viridiplantae; phylum Streptophyta; class Magnoliopsida; order Fabales; family Fabaceae; genus Lathyrus; species Lathyrus tuberosus. The sequence continues at coordinate 3,248,647 of JALAZF010000569.1, read as the reverse complement.
GACTTTGTAATAATTCGTGTAAGAATTTATACAAAGTGTTTGTTTTTGAAAATATTTTTGAAAGTGTGAGGTGTGAAAAGTATTTGTTTTTTTTTAGTTGTGAGCAAGCATATAAAAGTTACTTACCCTTAATTTATAAGGTCTTTCTTGTACTTATCCTTTTCCTTGAGAGATAGTACTATCCATATCATTAGTGGGTAGGTAGTCCTGTCTATTGGATGTGAAGGGACGGCGAAGGGTCATCGAATGGTCATTGAAGGCAACATGTAAGGATACCTTAGAAATTCGAAGGGACTACCATCATTTTTCTGTTGGGTCATCGAGGGACAAGATCATTTTTTTCGGAGGCAACTCGAAGGGTCATCTAGGGACTATGATCTTTAATCGAAGGGACTATGATGATATTATTCGTAAGCGTCTTTTGCTAAAGTACCCTTACTTTCGAGGGACATGACCAATGTTCATAAGACAGCTGAGAGAGGCTACCCTAGAGGTGCAAGTGTGATTGAGTGGATTAGTTTCAATTATTTATCTTGAATTAGGGTTTTCTAGATTTTTTTTTTAGTTTTGCTATACAAACCCTAATTACTACATAGTTGTAAAATAAAATAGCGGAAAGTAAAGTGCGGAAAGTAAAATCCCTACGCTATTACAAGGCTTTGGGAGAGATATATAAGTATAACAAACATTGCGGGAAATAAAACTACGGCTATTACAAAAAAAAAACTGGGCGACCTATACAATTTTTCTAGGAATTTAAATAGCAAATAAATAAATAAGTGAAAAAAAATGTCAGGAAAACTTTATACGAACCCTTATTAGTTAAAAACGGAGGGAGGAAGCGGATCTCGTACGGTTGTGTACGGATGACGAAGGAGCGGCGGATCTCGTACGGTTGTATGGTTGTACAGACTATACGGTTGTATGGACTGTACGGACTGTGGAAGAGCGGCGGATCTCGTACGGTTGTACGGACTGTACCGTTGTACGGACAGCTTCGAGGGTTCGCCTAGCGAACTCTGCAGCGAATGTTCGCCAACGACGTTCGCCTAGCAAACTTTGTATCTTTTCAGTTCTGTTTGGTTCGCCCAGAGGTTCGCGAAGCGAACGGCAAAGCGAAGGTTCGCCTAGCGAACTTTGTGTCTGTTATGGTCTGGTTGTTGATTCGCTTGGAGCTTCGCCTAGCGAAGGCGGTAGCGAATGCTCGCTGGGAGGTTCGCCTAGCGAACATGACAGTTGTGCAGCTTTGTTTCCTTCATAACTTTTGATCCGTAACTCGGATCGAGACGTTCTTGGTGTCATTAGAAAGCTATGACTTATGATGTGGGATAAATTATTTAGTGGAAAATAAAGGAAAGTAATGTTTTGTGAAATGTTGGAATTGACATCTTTTGGATCATAAGTCCGATTGCAGCGTAGGGATAGCCGTTGGAAAGCCGTGGAAATATCCTACGGGATAAGAGTGAGAATATTGATTTCGTTAACCGATTAAATGAATCAGAGGGAACCTAGGAATGGGGTTAACTACGTTGTTGAGTGAAAATAATGTTTATGTGATATGTTGTGTTAAATGTTTTACATTGTGTTATACCATATCTATTTAATTGTGAATTGAGAATGAAATAAATATGCATGTTTAAAATATGAATTAGGAAGAGTGAGGAAACTTTACCCCAAAACAAAATGGTATGATTCTAGGTTGTGACTAGAAATTGATAGAAACTCTGGATGGTGACGCTCGTGCATTCATGGACGAGTTCTGGCCTGGAGTAGATAACCTAGATGGCGATGCTCGGGCACTTGATGTATAACACTGCATCCGTGACGAGTATTGGTCTAGGAGAGAGTGAACACTAGTATGGAACATGTGTAATTGTTATGTTTTATTTTGAGAAAAGGAAAAAGAGGCCTTAAGGCGAATGTGGCCTTGTGATTGTCGAATATAATCACGTTGTGTATATGATCACGTAATCGTAACCATTTATCTTGAGGTGTAGTTCCATGAGACTCGAGCTCCTCCTCTGAAACATATGCACAATTACTTGGCAGGTTTGATTCCCGCGTGTAGTACGAATGGAACCTATATGGTAAAGAGACTTGTGATGGTTAACAAGCCATGAGAAGTGACGGTTCACAGTTAACAGACTGATGATCTCGAATCCATTTTGTATGTCAAGTAACTACAAGGATCCATGACTCGGGTCGACTTCTAGACGTAGAAGCGGACGGGAAAAGGGGATGCCTTAGTAAGGTTATCGATTAGAGGGATTCTTGAGTTAACAGGCTCAGGATGTAATTCCCTTCGTGTGATATTTTATTTGTTAACAGACTCATGGCATGTTTCCATATAGTGTGAGATTGTGAAAATTGTGCACTCAAAGTCATTTCCCTTCCCCTTGACTTGAGTTAGGATGGATAGAACCCTGTAAAGCCGAGAGAATCTCTAGGATAAGGAACTCACTGAGATTTGATGTATCTCACCCCACTATAGTTGCTTTATTTCAGGTGCAAATTTGGTTACAAGTGGAACGATGCAGAGATGTTTCAAGAGAAACTTAGTTAAGCTTTTTCCGTTGTGTATTATCTTGTTGTATACAATTGAGGATATTGTATATTATTCTTAGTTTTTATTATTTTTGGCTAGTTTCCATGACTTATGCCATGTAGTGTATTTATGTTTTAGAAATGGACAAGTGTGTGAACTATGCCATTAGGCACTTTTGATGTGTCAGTACCAAATAAAATACTTGTATGGTATTATTCTAGATATATATTATACAGGGCATTACAAAGTTCCAAACATCTATTTCTAGAACTTAGAGTGTCTAACTAGAACCCACCTGATAATCGAAGAGGAGTTTGGAGAAGATGATGAACAATGATCCAAGTTTTCTTCCCTCTTTTCCATTTTCCTCTTTTCCTCTTCTTTTTTTCTTCCTTTCTCTTCTTTCTCCTTTTCTTTCTTCTTTCTATCCTTTTCTTTCTTTTCTTAACATATATATATATATATATATATATATATATATATAATACTTATCATATAATATAAATCCAACGGGGTAAAATATCACCAATTGATATTTTATCGTCTCAACCCAATTGATCAATTATTAGAGTTGCCATTAAATCCTTTCTTGAACTATCAATTATTAATCCGTGTCTTTGATAAAATAATTGATCTCTTCTGACATCCAATTGAGCACTTAAGTAATATGGGGTATTACACTCTCCCTCCCTTAAATTGAAATTCGCCCCCGAATTTCCTTTATTCGATACCAACCACAACTTGTATCCTGGTCTTAGATCTCCACTTAACTTTACTTCCGTTAAACTTCCTGACATAGTCTGATTCCAACTTGACTTTACAAATTCAAAAATCCTTAAGTTTACGAATTATCAAACCTCGGCTCCTTAGATATACTCTTATTCCAATGTTGGATTAACTGCTAACTTTGCTTTTTCCGTAAATCATCTGTTGGTCCATACTAAAAGACTTGGTCGCATCTTACTACGGGAAGAATGTACCATTCTACATTCCTCTACTGAGTCACAAACAAAACCGTGACATCTTATCTCAAACTAGGACAACAATACTCAACACATCTTCGCGATGTAATCCAATGATTTCTTAACTTCATGCAATCCCCAACGATTTATCTTTTCATAAATCCTTCAACATCCAAAATTTCTTCATAATTAGTCAAACGACTTCTTTTACCAGCTCCATCTGGTCTGATGCTGCACACTGTACTCGTTAAATCCGATATTTCATCTCTTTCGTATTACGCCAAAGGTAACCCACTTAAAACAAGATCTCCTTATTTCCATACTTACTAGCAATAATCTTCAAATTCTTACTATTCTGACTTAACTCTTTCATCGGTTACTTCCACTGCGCAATCCAAATTCTAACAGTGAAATACCACCAATTCTTAAGCATTACCAAGTTGCTATTAGTCCATGAAGAAACACACTTATCCACTGGGGTCCTTAATAACCAACGGTACAATAACTTACTGGCGTCCTATGGTAGAACAATTTCCTCGCCAACACACAATATCTTAACATTTGTCCAACAATCTCCAAACGATAGAGGCGCAGGAGCTACTCTATTACAACCCTAACATATACAACTCCGAAATTCCCTCTAACTCGAAATAATACATCCCAAAATAACTTAACAACTTTTGTTTCTAGTTACCACGTTCTATATCAAATCTTCTTATAGGTTTTCCGACTTACTCAAGATTCCTTGCTGATTCGAGATCTCTACCAATAACAACATAATACCAACATAGAACTTCAATCATATGAGAGTCACCACCTATCAAAACTTAAACCGTCCTAAGCACAATTGTGAGTTTCCATACTACTCATCAATTCACCTACAACACTCCACACTTTCGAAGTCTATGTTGTGTTTCTCAATTGAATCCACTTCTCTTAATCATTCTGTTTCAAATACAATCCAACTGACATGCTTAATTCTGGAACGTCCAATTCTTACTCGTACTTGTAAAGATAACTTCCACGTTTTATTCTCTTGGTAAAACACAACTGCACACCCCTGGTACCACTCTCACGGTCTAAATCCGATACCATGCACTCACAGAAAAACAATTACTAACTCGGACCAACCGTTCATACCTTACTAACACCATACTTACACACCGAAACATTCCTTGCAAGGCCGATGCTTCGTGAGTGTTTTCCAACTTTGTCCTTACGACTCACGATGGTAATACACTTAAGACCTTCTCATACTCAACATAGTTCACAAGATTTCATTCCCAAAAGTCAAACTCCCTTGTCCTCTGAAAAAATGGTCAACTATGCAACACCTTTCCAGAAGTTACTATTTCAAAACACAAATCCGTCCTTCATTTACTTGCAATTCCATTTCCCATTCACACAACACTCTCCCATCGGAGAGACATAAGGTAAAAGAACACAGATGATAGTTTACAAAGAATGTCACAGTTTATACACACATTAATCGATTAACCATCTGAGTTAATCGGTTACTCCTCAAAATTCAGTGCAAGCACCATCCTTGCACGTGTTAAACAGTTAACATCGCTGCAGAATCAAAAACCAGTTTCTTCTTAATTCAAAGCCATCCCCACTCAAACCATCAATCTGACTTGTTCTAACTCACAAAATCATTCTCAACTCGTGGCTTCTTAACTTATTTTACATTCACTAACCATGATCTACTCAAGTTAAAACCGACAAAATCAAAATATGCAGACGACACACTCCAACCAAGTGACAGGCAAAATTCCAAATTCTAACACGGTCACACTACAAAACTTCAACAGGATAGCTCATTCTCTGCTCATACAACTACACTAGCGGGAAACCAATAATGACGACATTCTAAGGTTTTAGCCACAACTCATGCTTGGTTCGTCCATAAACGAAACCAGCACACAACCATTATACTATACCACAAAATCGATGGACATAACCTGCAGCACACAACCTTATTCCCTCACTTGAATTCCTTGGTGAGAAATAAAACAACAATATTCTTGGTTCAACAAAAGGTAGATCCCGTATAATCCGGTTTTTCACAAATACAGAAGTTTCTCTATACTTGAAAATATATCGGGGTAATGCATCCTCTTGAAGAACCTTCCCACCCCTACGTACACATTAACCGGAATTTCTTACCCTTCACTATCCATTACACACCATACTTACACAAAATTACTTAATGGAAAATCCACAACTGACAATTCTCATCAACTATTTACAAAACCCTTCCGGTATAAATCGTTCCATGATTTACACTTAGTCCGTAATAAGTCCTGAATTTCTTTTCGTTGTTTTACCACAATCTTACTTCTTAAAATACAATACTTACTATTCCACAAAGTACGTCCCTTCACACTTATCTCAAGAATAATAATCCATCGCGTACACTTGTGACTACGGTGCCACCACTACGCTTGTTCTAAGTACCAAGGTGTAACTTTTCTCATTCCACGTTATATTATTAGAGTTCCTCTCAAGTGAACCACCCGTAATTACACTTCCTTAACTATAGGTTCATCAATGCCTTAGAATTCCATTGCACACTCGTCCAAATTATATTCCTTTATCACTTTCCTCATATCATACCGTTAATACCGTTTTCTACATCGTGCTTAATTTCACTCCCCATTGTAATCCTCTTAGGTCCAAATATAAAACCACCTTACTAAGATTCCCTTAGATCCAAGGTACTTACTCTATTCCTTAACACACACTTCTTGCGGTCCGCACCACTACACTTTCCGTTACAAAGTAAAGCTCATTCTTTCTCCAACACAACACCTTATACGGTTCCTTGGGGTAATTTAACATTTCCAAATTCCAATTTGGTCTCTTACTGAAAACAGAAAACCTGAAGTATTACCCTGAACTTGATCTCTCTACACAACTGAAATTGCGCAATTTACCTCCTACTCTTCGTCCGGCACATACTTATTTCACTTGAAGCAGGTAAACACATCCTTTTGTTTCTTCTCACACTTCTCCACTACTACTTTAGGTTACCATGAAAGCCGAACTTCCTTAACTTCCAACTTTTAACCAGTCGGAAGATATTGTTCCGAACGCATTCCTTAAGGTACTATCCTCCATTCAAGATACCATAGCGACCTTAAAAGATGAAGCACCAAGACCTATCTCACTTCCGGACTTACGTCACACATTCCACACAACAACTTTTCTTTTCCACGGAATGTGATTACTTGAAATTCTTATTCACATTAGTGGTCAATCCAGCTCTACTAGCGATTTTTACATATTCCCCAATACCTTAACCAATCGTCCGATAGAGGTCCTCAACTTTCAGACTCCATCCATTCCAAAGGATTGCTTAACAACACACCACTCTCTCATTCCATGCTACCCAAGCACAACTTCTACTAAAATCTCAATTGAGCTGACCAAAAACTCATCTCTACTAACTCTTGGCTTGAGCCTACCCTCACAGCACAAGTTCCGACAACACTTCGAAGTCCTCGTGGTCGCTCAACCATGATTCTACCTATCACATACATAGTATTAGGTTGATCAGGCCCAACACTACATAGTATGATATTAAGAGTCATGCTGGCAAGACACACTTAAGAGGCAAAAATAGATTTACTTATGATGTTTCAAGGCTAGGTCGAGGACACGACCTGCTCTGATACCAACTGTAATGCCCTGTATAATATTTATCAAGAATAATATAATACAAGCATTTTATTTGGTACTGACACCATCATAAGTGCCTAATGGCGTAATTCACATACTTGCCCATTTCTAAAACATAAACATAGTCTATGGCACAAGACATGGAAACTAGCCAAAAATAAAAATCTAAGAATAATATACAATATCCTCACTTGTATACAACAAAATAATACACAGCGGAAATACTAAAGCCAAGCTTCTCTTGAAACATCCAAGCATCGCTCCACTTGTAAACCAAACCTGCAAACCACACCTGAAATATAGCAACTATAGTGGGTGAGATACATCAAATCTCAGTGAGTTCAGTATCTTATAGGTCCTCTCGGCTTTACAAGGTTCTATCAATCCTAACTCAAGTCAAGTGGAAGGGAAAATGACCTTGAGTTCACAAATCGCACAATCTCACACTATATGGAAACATGTCATGAGTTCATCAACTCACAATATCACTAATCTATAACCATACCAAGGTATCCCTCTTGCTTGTACGCTTCTACATCTAGAAGTCGACCCGAGTCCTGGATCCTTGTAGTTGGCATACGAAATGGATTCGGAATTAAGGGACGCATTATCTCCTTAATTCGTCACTTCACATGGCCTCTCATGCCATCACAAGTCTCTACCCATAGGTTCCATTCGTACTATAACATTGAGAATCAAACCTGCCAAGTAATTATGCCTGCACTTCATAGGAGCTCGAGACTCATGAAGGCCTCTCAAGGGAAACTCAAAAGAAATGGTTACGATTATGTGATCTTATACATAAACGTGATTATGTTCGACAATCACCCAGCCACATTAGCCTTTAGGCCTCTCATGCCTTTAACAATAAAACATAACAATTACCTATGTTCCATACTAGTGTTTCACTCATTTCTATACCATTCGGTAATGGACACACGCCTCGGCCTCTCATCCACGAGCGTTGTCATTAATTTATCTACTCTAGGCCAGAACTCGTCAATGAATGCACGAGCGTCGCCATCCAGAGTTTATCACAATTCTATTCACAACCTAGAATTATAACAATCTTAACTATGCCATTTGTTTTAGGGTAAAGTTTCCTCACTCTACCTATTCCATATTTTAACATGCATTTATGTTCAATCAAGTTTAACATCAATTAGGCAAAGCATATGACAATTGCACATTTTGAATTACATATAATAATCCCATCACAAGCTATACAAAGACATATTACCACTGTATAATAGAATCACGCATAATGATTCATCACATAAAACACCCCTTTTGGGTTCCCTCTGATTCATTTAATCGGGTACCAAAATCAATACTTTTCACTTTTATCCCGTAGGATATTTTCACAGCTTTACATCGACTATAATTATGCCTCGATCAGGTTTACGATCCAAAAGATATCAATTCCTAAACATATCACATATCATTATTATCTTTCAAATGCCACTAATTAATTAATCCCACATCATACTCAATATTTTTAATGACACCAAGAACGTCCTGATCCGAGTTACGGATCAAAAGTTATGAAGGAAAGAAAACTGCACAAACTGCCATGTTTGCTAGGCGAACCTTCCAGCGAGCGTTCGTTTCCGCCTTCGCTAGGCGAAGCTCCCAGCGAGATCAACAACACAAAGCAGAACTGAAACGACCTAAAGTTCGCTAGGCGAACGTCGTTGGTGAACATTCGCTGACCTTCGATGCCCGGTTCGCTAGGCGAACCCTCGAAAGCTGTTCGCTGGGCTTCGCCCCAGGTTCGCTAGGCGAATCCTGGAAAACTCAGAAATCTCAGTAGTGTAACAGCTGGTCCTTTGGGGTCCAAAACCCATTCCAAACACCACCCAATGCACAAACAAGCATTAATTGATGGTTCTACACACATATTGATCATACAACACAGTTTATAACTCATTTTATCCGTTAGATTCCATTGATTCAACAATTTATCATTTTCTCTCAATTTCTAACCTAAGTTCCAAACATCTATTTCTAGAACTTAGAGTGTCTAATTATAACCCACCTGATAATCGAAGAGGAGTTTGGAGAAGATGATGAATAATGATCCAAGTTTTCTTCCCTCTTTTCCATTTTCCTCTTTTCCTCTTCTTCTTCTCTTCATTTCTCTTCTTTCTTCTTTCTATCCTTGTCTTTCTTTTCTTAACATATATATATATATATATATATATATATATATATATATATATATATATATATATATATATATATATATATATATATAATACTTATTATATAATATAAATCCAATGGGGTAAAATATCTCCAATTGATATTTTATCGTCTCAACCCAATTGATCAATTATTAGAGTTGCCATTAAATCCTTTCTTGAACTATCAATTATAAATCCGTGTCTTTGATAAAATAATTGATCTCTTCTGACATCCAATTGAGTACTTAAGTAATACGGGGCATTACAAAGGTGGTGGGGCTGGAGTAGAAACCATAATAGATAAATAAAAATAAAGAAAAATTATAAAGGATTATCTAAATTCAACCCAAAGGTGAGAGAGCTTTTTGTTATAGTGTATCTAAATTGAACAAAAATAATGAAGTTTTTTTGCTTCAATACATAAAAATCAATGACTTGGGTTGGTGTGAACATGTGTATTTAAATTTAACACAAAAGAGAGGAAAGAGATAGATTTTTTATTGATTACATGATGATGAATGTATTGTGTGTGGTGTGAAGTGATAGGTCAAGGAAGAATTGGAATTTATTGAAATCTTGCATTGAATGTTTCAATTTGTTTCCTTTCATTGTTTTCCAACTTGTTTCTTTTCATAGTTTCATTCCATATGTGTTCTTAGCAATATGATTTTTTTTCTATATAAAATTTTGAATTATGAAAAAAAGTTAAATTCACATTGTAATGCCCTGTATAATATTTATCTAGAATAATACAATACAAGCATTTTTATTTGGGGCTGACACCATCATAAGTGCCTAATGGCGTAATTCACATACTTGACCATTCCTAATACATAAATATAACCTATGGTACAAGACATGGAAATTAGCCAAAAAATAAAAATCTAAGATCAATATACAATTTCCTCAATTGCATACAACAAAAATAATACACAGCGGAAATACTGAAGCCAAGCTTCTCTTGAAACATCCAAGCATCGCTTCACTTGTAAATCAACCTACAACCAGAACCTGAAATATAGCAACTATAGTGGGGTGAGATACATCAAATCTCAGTGAGTTCCCTATCTTATCAGTCTTCTTGGCTTTACAAGGTTCTATCAATCCTAACTCAAGTCAAGGGGAAGGGAAATGACCTTGAGTACACAAACTCACAATCTCGCAGTATATGGAACCAAGTTCGTGAGTCTCGTTAACTCACTATATCACTAATCGATAACCTTTCCAAGGCATCCCCTTTTCCCGTCCGCTTCTACGTCTAGAAGACGACCTGAGTCATGGATCCTTGTAATTACTTGACATACGAATGGATTCGGAATTAAGGGGCGCATTATCACCTTAATTCGTCACTTCACATGGCCTCTGATGCCATCACAAGTCTCTACCCGTAGGTTCCATCATACTATAACATTGGGAATCAAACCATCCAAGTAGTAATGCCTGCATTCAGAGGAGCTCGAGACTCATAAATGCCTCTCAAGGGCTATGGTTACGATTACGTGATCATATACACAAACGTGATTGTATTCGACAATCACTAGGCCACATTAGCCTTTAGGCCTCTCATGCCTTTAGCGATAAAACATAACAATTACACATGTTCCATACTAGTGTTTCACTCATTTCAATACCATTCGGTAATGGACACACGCCTCGGCCTCTCATGCACGAGCATTGTCATTACGTTATCTACTCTAGGCCAGAACTCGTCAATGAATGCACGAGCGTCGCCATCCAGAGTTTCTATCACAATTTTATTCACAACCTAAAATTATAACATTTTGACTATGCCATTTGTTTTGGGGTAAATTTTCCTCACTCTTCCTAATTCATATTTTAAACATGCATCTTTCTTTCATTCATAATTTACAATTAGATAGGCATGGTATAATCAGAAATATTACAAGTAAACATCACTTTTCACATAGTAGTTCGCACATATTTCAAGGCATACAAGCCATTCCTATTCTCTACCAAGCATCCTTGGTTAGATCATGGTCTCACATCACCATTCACTACCTTATTGGATTACCTTTCCAAAGGCTTTTGACTCGTATCAATCGGATTCCCGATCCTTGAGTTTTGGTGGAAACAAAAACACATACATTACATTTCTATATTTTTCTTATCAATTCATAGCATATAACTATGTTTCTACCTCACTATCACATAGAGGATAAAATTAGCTTTCCAATGCTTTGAACGGGGACCAAAGCGGACTTACGGTTCAAAAGATACGCCCGTTTTAAATTTCATTTTTCTGTCAATAGCAGTGGCCGGTAACCGGTTACTCACCACACGTTAACCGATTACTTGGTTAAAAACAGCCCAGAAACATCATTTTTCAAAGGGTAACCGGTTACTGCATAACAGAACCCCAAAAATAACATTTTTCTTCATTCTAAACCATTCTAACTCATACCTAAACATGTTGGGACATCAAAACAATTATCAACAGATGATTCCACACATATATTAATCATACTACACAATTTATAGCTCATTTTATCCGTTAGATTTCATTTTCTCTCAAATCTAACCTAAACTCCAAACGTATAATTCTAGAACTTAAAGTGTCTAACTAGAACCCACATGATAATCGAAGAGGAGGTTGAAGAAGATGATGAATATTGAAGATGATCCATGAGTATTCTCTCTCTCTTCCTCTTTCTCCACTTTCCCTTCTCTTCTTTCTCTCTTTTTTCTGTTTTTCTTCTTCTCCCACTTTCTATTCTTTTTCCTTCTTTACAAATATATATATATATATATATATATATATATATATATATATATATATATATATATATATATATATTTAATAGTACTATTATATAATATAATCCAATAGAGTAAAATATCTCCAATTGAAATTTTGTCATCTCAACCAAATTGATCAATTATTAGAGTTACCTTAAAATCCTTTCTTAAATTAAAATAATTGATCTCTTCAGAGTTCATCAGTTGCTCTATTGATCCCAATTGATAATACTTAAAGTACTTAGAAGATTCCATTAATCCAATTATCCAAAGATAGAGCACATAAATACTCATCTGATCTCATCTGATATCCACTTGAGCATTTAATTAATAAGGGGTATTACACTCTCCCCCCCTTAAATTGAAATTCGCCCCCAAATTTCCTCTACTAGAAAACAACTGCAACTTGTATAATAGTCTTAGATCCAGACTTAACTTTACTTCCGTTCAACTTTTTGACATAATCCAAAATCCAACTTGACTTCACAGACCAAAGTCCGTATTTTCACAATTTATCACACTTCGTGTCCTTAGTTATACCCTTATTCCAATATTGGGTTAGCTTCAAACTTTACTTTTCCCATACTTCATCTGTTGATTCCTTCAAAGAGACTTGGTTGTATCTTACCTTCGGAAGAAGTATACCATTCTTACACTCTTCTATTGAGTCACAAAACAAGACCGTAACACCACCTCTCAAATTAGGACAACAACACTCAATACATCTTCGCGATGTAATTCAGTGATTTCTTAACTTCATGCAATTACCGACAACTATCCTTTCATAAATCCTTTAACCTTCGAACCACTTCATAACTAATCGACGACTTCTTTACCAGTTCCATCTGGTCTAATACTAAACATTGTAACCCTTACATCCGATAATTCATCTCTTTCGTATCGCCCCAAAAGGTAACACAATTAGAACGAGATCTTCTTACTTCCTTATTTACAAGTAACAATCATTCTAATCCTTATTAGTCTGACTGAACTCTACCATCTGTCACCTTCTACTTCGTAATACAATTTCGAACAGTAGAACACCGCGGATTCTCAAGCACTACCAAGTAGCCAACAGTCGGCGGAGAATACACTTATCCACTGGGATCCTTACTAACCAATGGTACAAGAAACTTACTGACGTCCCATGGTAGAACAATTTATTTGCCAACACACAATATCTTATCATCGGTCCAATACTCTCCAGACGATAAACGCAGGAGTTACATTGCTACAGCCGTAACATATACAACTCCAAATCCGGTCCAACTCGAAATAATATATCCAAAATAGCTTAGCAGCTTTCGTTTCTAGTTACCACATTCCGTAATAACTCTCCTCGCGGTCTTCCGACTCATTCAAGGTTTCTTGTTGATTTCGAGATCTTAACCAAATACGAATGTAAAACCAACATAGAACTACAATCATAAACGAGTCACCACCTATCAAAACTTAAACCATCCAAAACGTAATTGTGAGTTTCCATACTACTTGTCAACTCACATACCACACTCCACACGCACATATGTTGTCGAAGTCCATACCACGTTTCTCAATTAAGTCCTCATCTTTCAATCGTTCTGTTCCATATACGATTCAAGTTACATGCCTAACTTCGGGACGTCTAAATCCTTACTTGTACTTGGAAGATAACTTTAAAATTCTCTTCTCTGGGTAAAACACAATTGCATACAACTGGTACCACTCTCGCAGAGTCTAAATCCAAAACCATGAATTCGCGGAAGATAACAAATACTAACCCTGACCAATCGCTCATACTTTACTAACACCAAAACATTCCTTGTGAGATAAAACTTTGTGAGCATTCTCTAACTTCGTCCTTAAGTCTTCCAACAGTAATACACTTAAGACTTTCCCACATTCGGCACAATTCACAAGGTTACTTCCTCAAAAGTCAAACTCTTTTTTCGTTTGAACAAATGGTCAACTACACAATTCCGTCTTTCATTTACCTACAATCCCGTTTCTATTTGCACAATACTCTCCACTCGGCGCAACATAGGTAACAAAACACAGATGATTGTTCCTAAGGGATTTCACAATTGACACACACATGTTAATCTATTACCCGTCTGAGGTTAATCGGTTAACTCCTCAAAATTCCTTGCAAAACACCACCCTTGCACGTGTTAATCGGTTAACCAAGATGGTTAATCCGTTAACACTACTGCAGAATCTTAAACGAGTTTTCCTCTTAATTCAAAGCCATCCATACTCAAACCATCAATTCGATTTGTTCTAACTTGAAATATCATTCTACAACTCGCGGCTCCTTAACTTGTATAACATTCACTAACCATGATCCTCTCATGTAAAACCAACAAAGTCAAAACATGCAGATGACCCACTCTAACCAAGTGACAAGGTAAAATTCCAAATTCTGACGTGGTCACACGACAACTCTTCGGCGGGATAGTTCATTTTTCTGATCAAACAATTACACTAGCGGGAAACCAATAATGACGACATTCTGGGGTTTTTTGTCACAACTCATACTTGATTCGTCCATAAGCAAAACCCAACACTCAACCATTAAACGATACTGGAAAAGCGATGGATATCTCATAACAAGCATACCACCTTATTCTCTCACTTGAACTCCTTAGTGAGAAATAAGACAACAACGTTCTTAGTCCAACAAAAGGTAGATTCCGTACATTCCGATTATTCACAAATACAGAAGTTTCTCTATACTTGAAAATAAATCGGGGCAATGCCTCCTCTTGAAGAACTTTTCCATCACTTCATACACATTAACTGGGATTTCTTATCCTTCACTATCCATTGCACATCACACTTACACCAAATTACTTAATGAAATACTCGCATCCAACAATTCTCATTAACTAACTACAAGACCTTTCTGGTATGAACCGTCCTATTATTTATACTTAGTCCGTAATAATTCCTGATTTACTTCTCGTTGTTTACCGCAATCTTACTCCTTAAAAATACACTATTCACTGCTTCACAAGATACGTCTCTTCACACTTGTCTCAAGTATAATAATCCCTCATGTACACTTGTGACCACGATGCTACTACTACGCTTGTTCTTAATACCAAGGTGTAACCTTTCTCATAACATACCGTTAATACCGTTTTCCACATCGTGTTTACTTTGCTCTCCACGGTAATCCTCTTAGGTCCTAATATAAAACCATCTTACTAAGATTCCCTTTAATCCAAGATACTTACTCTGTCTCTTAATACGAACTACTTCCGGTCCATATCACTACACTTCTGTTACTAAATGGAGTTCATTCTTCCTCCAACATAATATCTCATATTGTTCCATGGGTAAGTTAACAAACTCCAAAGTGGTCTCTTACTGAAAATAGAAAACCTGAAGTATTATCTCGAACTTTATCTCTCTTCATATATAAAGACACACAATTTATCTCTTACTCTTCGTCCGGCACATACTTATTTCACTTGAAGCATGTAAACACATCCTTGTGTTCTTTCTCACACTTCTCTACTACTTTAGGTTCCCATTAGGTCGAACGTCCTTAACTCTCAACTTTTAACCAGTCAGAAGATATTGTTATGAACACACTCCTTAAGGTTCTCTCGTCCATTCAAGACACCATAGCAACCTTAGGAACTGAAGCACCAATGATTATCTCACTTCCGGACCTTACGTCACACGTTCCACGAAACAACTTTTCTTTTCCACGGAATGAGATTACTTGAAATTCTTATTCGCCCTAGCGGTCAGTCCAGCTCTACCAGCGATTTTACATATTCCTTGACACCTTATCCAATCGTCCAATAGAGATCCTTAACTTTAAGACTCCATCCTTTCCAAAGGATTACTTAAGCAACACACCAGTCTCGAATTCCATGCTACCCAAAACACAACTTCTACCAAAACCTCAACAGAGTTGACCAAAACTCCACACTACTAACTCTTGGCTTGAGCCTTCCCTCACAGTACAAGTTCCGACAACACTTCGGAATCCTCGTGGTCGCTCAACCATGATTCTACTTATCACATACATAGCATTAGGTTGATCAGTCCCAACACTACATAGTATGATATTAAGTTTCATGCTGGTAAGACACACTTAAGAGGCAGGAATAGATTTACTTATGATGTTTCAAGGCTAGATCGAGAATATGACCTGCTCTAATACCAACTGTAATACCCTGTATAATATTTATCTAGAATAATACAATACAAGCATTTTTATTTGGTACTGACACCATCATAAGTGCCTAATGGCGTAATTCACATACTTGACCATTCCTAATACATAAATATAACCTATGGTACAAGACATGGAAATTAGCCAAAAAATAAAAATCTAAGATCAATATACAATTTCCTCAATTGTATACAACAAAAATAATACACAGCGGAAATACTGAAGTCAAGCTTCTCTTGAAACATCCAAGCATTGCTTCACTTGTAAATCAACCTGCAACCAGAACCTGAAATATAGCAACTATAGTGGGGTGAGATACATCAAATCTCAGTGAGTTCCCTATCTTATAAGTCCTCTCGGCTTTACAAGGTTCTATCAATCATAACTCAAGTCAAGGGGAAGGGAAATGACCTTGAGTACACAAACTCACTATCTCACACTATATGGAACCAAGTTCGTGAGTCTCGTTAACTCACTATATCACTAATCGATAACCTTACCAAGGATCCCCTTTTCCCGTCCGCTTCTCGTCTAAAAGACGACCCAAGTCATGGATCCTTGTAATTACTTGACATACGAATGGATTCGGAATTAAGAGACGCATTATCACCATTAATATAGTTAAATATTTATACTAAAAAGGTGAAATAATTTTTTTGTTAGTTAATTTTTACACAATCGTTTTTAAAGGATTATCATAAATATTCGGGATATGCTTTTTGAAGGAAAATATTTATTTAGAATACATTTTTCTAATATTTTTTAAATGAGAAATGATTCAATGTAGTACTTACAGTTTTTTAAAGTTTAATAATTTTCAATATTTTAAAATACTATAATATTATCTTGTTTGATATTAGTTTTCTTAAAAATAATAAACTATTTAGAATTTAGGAATTTATATTTTTTTGGATTGTAAATTTGAGTAACTAATAAAAAAATTAGAAGAATCATTAAAGTTTTGGGACCTCATATATATATATGATGTTCAAAACGTTTATAGAAATTTATCATATTTTATCCTAATATTTTAAACATATTTTTTAATGAAATTGACCTTTATAATTCATTAAAACTTTTTCCAAATCTCGTTTATGTGATTCCCCTTTTATTTCTTCCCACACAGATTTGAATTTTTTACGTAAATACCCCTAATTTTAGAAAAAATTCCCTAAATAATCCATGTTTCAAAAATATTCCCAAAATGCCTCCATTAGGGTTTTGGTTTGAACTATGTCGCCAATTGCACTGGAGACTCCCTTGTAGAGGTTGAACCATGTCGCCAATTGCACTGGAGACACCCAACCAAGTCTCCAGTGCAATTGGCGACACAGTGTAATGCTTGAACTATGTCGCCAATCCAATTGGAGACACAGTGTAAAGCTTAAATCAAGTCGCCAATTCAATTGGAGACATGGTGTGTTTTGTGTTTTTTTTAAATATTGGAATATTATATTGATTTTGTTTGCACAATGATATAAAATTTTCATTAATTCAATAAAATATTACATTAATTAATCTTCGTGACCGGGTGCATCCAACCGGCCACCAGTTCCACATCCCTTAGGGACCCTCACTCGTTGCACTCGTTGCAGCCGTTGTGCCCGTTAGAATCTTCGTGACCGGGTGCATCCAACAACAAGGGGAACAAGGGGGGCGAGTACAACGAGCACAACGGCTGCAACGAGTGAGGGTCCCTAGGGGATGTGGAATTGGTGGCCGGTTGGATGCACCCTAATGATAGAATCTTTTTTAACAGGTTATACGAAAATTTAGATACAAAAAGTTTAAATAAATTTTTATGATATAAAACTTATAAATTTGTTTATCATGTTTATTATTTGTTTAGTAATTATTTAAAAAAATAGTAAATTTATATATTTTTTATTCTATACATACATATAGGTAAATTACTGGGAAATTGTATGTATTTTATTAGAATACACGTTTAGATTTTTTAAACAAATAAAAAAATATAGTTTTAATAATAATTTTGTGAATAAATACATTTAACACATTTTAATGTAATTATATTTAATATAAATGTTTATTAAAATAAAACATTATTTAGCATGTGTGAGTTCATATGAATTTAAATTGTGAATTTGAAGAATATTTTAAAGATAATTAATATAACATTTTCGTTAATTAAAAAATGTTTAATGCTTTTAATTATTAAATTAAATTTGACTATAGTATTACTAACGTATGAACTTTTAATATATTTTACTTTTCTATGTAATTTTACTTAAATTAATAAAAATAAAAGAATATTATCATATTATTCCTAAAATATTACATAAATATCTTTAAGGAAATAATTTTATATTAAAAATTTACAACATACCAAAAACTCAAACATTCCAATATTAATTGATTATTTTGGTTGTTAAATTAATAAAAAAGAAATAAATAAAGTTCATTAAATTTTAAATAATACCTAATTTCTTTATGGTTTTCTTAAAATACGTAAATCTTTATTCTTCTTCAATAAAAAAACGTAACCTATTAATTTTCCATCACGGTAGATATTGTTAAAAGAAAATTAATTTCTATAATTACGCTAACTTTAAATGTGTATAATAAAATAATGTGTTAGATCTTAAAAACATTTTTAAAATAGAAGAAAGATTAGACAATATTTACTCAGAAGTCAAGGATTGATACTGCACGAAAACATATTAATAGAAATTGTTAGGTATAATTTTATTATTATTTTGTTACCTACAATTTCAAATATTTTTTAGTTTTGAGCAAATTATTTTATATATTTTTTAGATTATTGCGGATTATTTCTTAAAAATTTATCTAGATTTATCTTTTTAAATAATTTATATATTTTTTAAAAATTATATTACAAAAAATCTTAAAGAAAACAAACAAAAAATATATATAATTATTTTAATTTCAAGAAAAATATGTAATAATGTTATATTTTTCATTGGTTTCTTCCTATTTCAAAATAGAAATTTTATAAATGTTTGGTGAAAATTTGAGAATAATCAAAGATATATAAATACATAGGCGATGATTTGGATTTGCAAATGATGAAAGCAACACAAACTCAAAATCAGGATATTTATGAAAATAAAACATTGTGAATTTTAAATGTAATGTAATACCCCGTAAATTATTTTACTCTAGATAATATTATTATGATCAACTGGGTTTCGGTTTACTCTGAGAATTATTTGGATGAAATAATTGGAGTAAACTGATGAGCTCAGAGCAGATCAAATTAATATTATCTGACTCTGAGGTTTTAACTTTTGGCGTTTGGGAGACTAATTGGACAATTAGTAGTGTTACTAATTAATGATATTTGTTATATCATTTCCTTTCCACCATTTTTCTACAATTGAAGCAAAGGAAGAAAAAGATAAAAAAAAGAGGAAAGGAAGGAAAAGGAGGAGAAAATTTCCAAAGAGCTCAAGATCAAGAATCATCATCCATTCTTCACCAAATCATCTCATCTTCTTCATCATCATCCTCTATTCAAGGTGGGTTCTAGATAGAGGCATTAGTTGTAGAAATTCTTGAGTTATAGAGCTAGATTAGATATTGTGAAAAATGAGAAATCCTGCTAATCTAAGAATCTAACGGATGAAATACGATTTAAACTGTGTAGAATACTTATTGTTTTGATTGGAACAGGTTTTATTTGTTATGGTGTGACTGGGAAATGTTTTGGGTGAGAAAATAATTGATTTTGACCCATAACAGCGCTGCTGGGATTCTGGGGTTCGCATGGTTCGCCTAGCGAACCTGGGGCGAAGGAGAAAGCGAATGGTTTGAGGGTTCGCCTAGCAAACCCGGCAGCGAAGGGCAAGGCGAAGGTTCGCCAAGATGTTCGCGAAGCGAACTTTGTGCCTTTTCAGTTCTGTTTGGTTTTGCCTTGATTCGCCCAGAGGTTCGCGAAGCGAAGGGCAAGGAGAATGTTCGGCCAGTTGTTCAGGAAGCGAACTTTGTATCCTTTTTGCTGGGATTCAGTTCGCCATGGGGGTTCGCCCGGCGAAGGGGAAAGCGAACATTCGCTGGGGACTTCGCCTAGCGAACATGACAGATTTTTTCCACCATGTTTCTTCCAAAACTTTTGAACCGTGACTCTGATCGGGGCGTTCCTGGTACCGATGGAGAGCTGTGAGAATACTCTATCTAATGGGAATGAGAAATACTAGTTTTGCTGCACAATTAAATAAATCAGAGGGAACCGATTTTGGTGTAACTTTGTGAAATGTTGAATTATGTGATTTCCATTATATATTCGACTTGTGTGAAATATTCTCTTGTTGTTAAGCATGTTTGAGAGTGTATGCATGCTAAAATATGAAATAGGTAGAGTGAGGAAACCTTACCATGAATTACGTTGGAACCTAGTAATGGCTAGGAAGTTGTTGAATAACATAACGACGACGCTCGTGCAAGAGAGGCCGAGGCGTGCATCTATTACCGAATAGTATGGAAATAATTACACTAGTATGGATCATGATTTATTGTGTTTATTTTGAGAAAAGACAAAAGAGGTCATAAGGCGAATGTGGCCTTATGATTGTCGAATACAATCAAATTTGTGTGTATGATCACGTAATTGTAACCGTTTCATGTGAGTGTGTTTCATGGCTCACAAGCTCCTTTAAAACATGGCAAAATTACTTGGCGGGTTTGATTCCCGTGTGTAGTATGACTGGAGCCTACGGGTAAAGAGACTTGTGACGGTGTAGGGGTCGTGTGAAGTGACGATTTAAGGTGATAATATGTAACTTATTTTCGAATCCATTTCGTATGCCAAGTAACTACAAGGATCCATGACTCGGGTCGACTTTTAGACGTAGAAGCGGAAGGGAAAAGGAGATGCCTTGGTAAGGTTATCGATTAGTGATAATGTGAGTTAGCAAGACTCATGAACATGGATCCATATGGTGTGTGTGAATACTCGAAGTCACTTCCCTTCCCCTTTTGACTTGAGTTAGGTGTGATAGAACCTTGTAAAGTTGAGAGGACCTATAAGATAGGGAACTCACTGAGATTTGATGTATCTCACCCCACGTTATTGATTATTTTACAGGTACTATAGGTTCGGCGAAGGGTAAGGATAAGGTTGTTTGACTTTCCTTCCTATCTTAGCTTTTTGGGTTGGCAAGGCTTCCGTTGTGGATTTTTTGAGATCGTTGTCGATCTAGTTCTTAGTATTTATCTTTGGAACATCTTGTATATATATTATGCCATAGTTTTTTGTACTAGGTATTTATTTTGGGGCATGTATATGTATAATGTGTTTACTAGGGACTTGTATATTTCAGTACCAAATGTGGTATTCATGTATAATATATGCTTTGATGTATGTATTTATATATGGGCGTTACAGTTGGTATCAGAGCAGGTTGTATCCTTGACCTAGCCATGAAATAGTATAAGTATTTCTTTCCTTTTCATATGCGTTGTGTCGCCATTGGTCTTACGTGTTATATTTATGGTATTGAGCCTGATCAACTTAATCCTATTTGTATGACATTTAGGAACATGGCCGACGGGTGCAGAAACAATCGTGGTAGACCCATAACTGCTCCGACAAGGACTAATCCGCCAGGCAACGAGGAGAATGTTCCATGGCCTCAGTTTCTGCAGCAGATGCAACAACAACAGAATCAGTTTATGCAACAAATGGTACAACAAATGGCTGGGGGTCTGCATCCTCCTGTGGTTGTTCCAAAAGCTACAGGTGGAAGCTTTAGGGATTTCATCCGTATGAATCCTCCGGAATTTCTGGGAGGGTTGGATCCGGTAAAGGCTCACGAGTGGATAGCCGGCATGGAGAAAATTTTATTAATAGTTCAGTGTAGTGAGGAAAATAAGGTGGTTTTCGCTTCTCACTTGTTGAAGGGTCCTGCCATGAGGTGGTGGGAGAGTGCCTCAGCCTTGATGACTATTCAAGAGGTACCTAAGGTATGGGAGCAGTTCAAGATAAATTTTTTGGAGAAGTATTTCCCAAGTTCCTTAAGGTCTCAAAAGGAATTTGAGTTTCAACAGTTGAGACAGGGTACTTTTACTGTAGCCGCATATGCTGAGAGGTTTGAGGTAATGGTTGCGTATTTGTTAGAAGTCAATCATGATATATTTGAGTATGAGTTATTTGGCATTTTTCATGACTTTTCATGTGGAATAGGTTGATTTTAGTGTGAATTGATGTTGTTATGCATTATTTGAAATATACTTGTGGTGCTTGTAATTTGTGTGCTAAATGTGCAGAAATAGGAGTGAAAAGATCAAAGTTTGAAGACCCAAAGAAATAGTGCAAGCTGCCAAAGAATTGAAATCAACAACAGTATTCGCTAGGCGAGTGTTGGCGAAGGTGCCAGCGAAGGTTCGCCTAGCGAACGTCAGCGAGCATGCCAGCGAGATGGTGGCAGAAAGTGTGCAAAACTTACAGTAGGAAAACTGGGTAAATTCGTTGGGCGAGTAGGCCAGCGAATGCTCACTGATATGCTCGCGGGGCGAATGTGCCAGCGAAGGGTGGCAGAAACTTTCCATTTTAAAAACACCCAAGCTTCGCTGGGGCGAAGGTTGCAGCGAATGCTCGCGAAGCGAATGTTTTGGTTCGCCTAGCGAACCCACGATAATTCTGAGGGGCGGTTTAAGTCTGAGGCACTTAAATGTGCCATATTTTTGGGCATTCGCTAGGCAAATGAAGGCCTTCGCTGGGCAAATGGTGCTGTTAGGAAAAGTGTATAAATAGAATTGTTACTTTTTGGAATGGATATCTTGCTCATTTTTACATTAGAATTAAGTGTTTACAGTATTTTGTTCAGAAAAGCTTGTATTTTCATTGGAGAAGCTGATTTTGCATCCATTCTCGATTATTCGTTGTGGATGCTCATTCATCTCCTCTCTTTACTTGTCATCCAAGCTACCATGAGAAGTGGTAGCTAATCACTCAATGTTGAGGTTAGAGGTAGTTGATTCTGTTTTTATGTATTGATATTGATCTCTTGTATATGAACAAAGTCTTTTATCAATATAGATGATGTTGTTTTCTCTTAATGATCCATTTGTGAATTGTTTTGCTCTAGACATAGACTTTACAACTCTTGACCTAACAATTTCATCTCTTAAAAACCAAACTCTAGACATAGATTTGGGATTTGCTATTCGCATTGTATTGATCTTAATGATCGTTGCTTAGATTGTTAGCGTGAGACATCATCTAACGGTCTAAACAACGGTACTCACGATTCCGCTTTAGACATAAACGTAGTCGGGAGGATACGCGGTTATATTGGTTGGAAACCGAGTTCATATGCTTGATTAATTGTTTATACATGAATAGGATTGATGAAACCTAACCTTAACATGCTTTTATAAAAATCTTTGTGACCTAATTAATCTTTGCTACAAGTGAATGATAACAACAAGTGAAACTTTTGAAAACCTTAACTTAGAATATCACAACTATTGAACGGCAAGCATCAAATATCCGACAATCCCTGTGGAGACGATAACAAAAACCCACACTGATACTATTCCAACAAATTGGCGCCGTTGCCGGGGATTGTTAGTTGATATTGCAAGCATTGCGATAGTTGAGTTATTGTAAGCTGTTACCGCTTTATCTTAAACTTGTTAATCTGTTTGTTTAGTGTGCAGACTTAGTTTATGCGAGGGAAACTACCGGCGGACCAACTTCTTTTCGATCCTGAGATTGAAAGAACCGCTCGTAGAATCAATAACCGAACTAGAAGAAGGAGGCAGCTAGCGAAACAGAGGCGAGAACAAGAGGAAAGTACATCTGCACCACCACCATTTCCACAAATACTTCCAGTTATGGAGGGAGATCCACCACCACCACCACCACCTGCTTCTAGGCCTTGTACAAACAGTCCGAGGCATAATGCTCAGTTCGCCCGTCATGCAAACAACGGTCGTCATGCTGAGATAAAGACCGGAATCCTCCAACTGTTATACCAAAGTCCCTTTACGGGTATGGATCATGAAGATCCTTTCACCCATTTGACAAAATTTTATGAAATCGCTGGAGCGACGGGTGCGCCGGAAGCAGAAGAGGAGTCTCTGTTCAAGAGACTATTCCCGCATTCCCTCATTGGGAAGGCCAAGGAATGGTACCTTGATCAGTCAACTGCCATCATGACTGATTGGAATGCTTTGGAAGAAAAATTTTTGGAAAGATTCTTTCCGCACACTCGGTTCATGGAAGCGAAGACCGCTATAGCGGTATTCACACAAGGAGCTAACGAATCTCTCAACGAAGCTTGGGAGAGGTTCAAATCAATGTTACGAAAGTGCAAAGGCCATGGTTTCGATGAATTGTCACAAATTCATATATTCAGAAATGGGCTGCAGCTAGTACACAAAACCTTGTTGGATGCCACCGCGGGTGGGTCTTTGTTAAGAAAAACTGCTGCGGAAGCCACAGCTATCATTGATAAAATGGCCTTGAATGATCATCAAGGTAGTCACAATCGTGGACCAGCTCAACGAACGCCGAGTGTATTGGAATTAGGAACAAGTGACGCTATCCTTGCACAAAACAAATTGTTATCACAACAGGTTGAGCTGTTAACAAAGCAAATGTCTAAGCTGCCTCAACAATTCAAGGAGATGCATGAATCTTCAAGTAAAAAGGTGCAAGTGTTAGTGTGTGAGTTATGCAGAGGTGACCATTTGACCGGTTATTGTCCTCCGGTTGTGGAGGAAGCAAACTATGCGGGAAATCAAGGTTATCAACCCCGTCCTCCGTATCAACAAGGCAACCAAGGTTACCAACAACGTGGTAACCAAGGTTATCAACAACCATGGAGACCGCAAGAAGCCGGTCCATCAAACCGTCTGCCTTACCAAAATTACACCCAACCTCCGCAAGCTCCCGTTGGAAATTCAAAGATGGAAGATACTCTAACACAATTTATGCAAATATCCATGTCTAATCAAAAGAATACAGATGTTGCGATAAGGAACCTCGAAACACAAGTCGGGCAATTATCTAAACAATTGGCCGATCAACAAAAAGGTCCCTTTACGGCAACTACTCTTCCAAATCCGAAAGATTGTAAAGCGATTATTACAAGAAGTGGACGTGAGATTGACATGAATGTGGGTAAAAGAGTAATGGAGGAGGAGGTTGTGGTTGAAAAAGAACATGTGAGTGAGGAATTAGGAGTAGAAAAGAATGTCGAGGGTGTTGTAGTTGAAAAAGAGATAGAAAAAAATGAGAGAGAAAAAAAAGAGAATGAGAGAAAAATTGATAATGAGGAAAGAGTGAAAAGAACGAAAAAAGGAAAAGAGCCAGTGAGTAATATTCCGATACAACACTTACCTTATCCACATGCTCCTACGAGGAAAGATAGTGCAAGGCATTATACTCGGTTTATGGATATTTTTAAACAGTTACAAATAAATATCCCATTTTTTGAGGCCTTGGAACAAATGCCCAAATACGCTAAATTCATGAAGGACATCCTTACGAAGAAGAAAAGATACACAGATCAAGAAACTATTATGGTGGATGCGAGTTGTAGCGCAATCATTCAACGGACTCTCCCTCGGAAAGAATGTGATCCGGGAAGAGTTACATTGCCGGTTACGATTGGAAACATGTATGTGGGCAATGGGTTGATTGATTTGGGTTCTAGCATCAACTTGATACCATTATCGATTGTGAGACGCTTAGGCCATATGGAATTAAGGTCCACTCAAATGACTTTGCAACTCGCCGATAAATCCACTACCCGTCCTCACGGTGTAGCGGAAGACGTGTTGGTCAAGGTGGACAAATTTTTGTTTCCAATTGATTTTGTTGTCATTGAAATGGATGAGGATGAGGATGCACCTTTGATTCTTGGAAGGCCTTTCATGAAAACTTCCCGTATGGCAATTGACATGGACGATGGTCTCATGAAAGTGAGAGTCCAAGATGAAGAGGTTTGTTTTAATGTTTATGATGCAATGAAGCACAAGAAGGATAAGGGTGATTGTTTTCGAGTTGATGTAACGGAAGAGGCAAGTTCGGGGGTGAAAAATCAAATTCATGTCATTGAACCGTTACAAAGAGCTTTAGATGAGTCCTTGGAAATATTCTCGGTTGAAGAAGAACAAGCTTTAGAAGAGTGTTTATTAGAACTTGAAGCTTTGGATGAAATGCAACCATGGGAATATGAAGAGGAGATTCTAAAAAAATTAGTTAATGATGATGAACCACCCAAAATTGAATTGAAAATGTTACCTTCCAACTTGAAGTATGCTTTCCTTGATGACGGAGGGAATAAACCGGTGATCATAAGTAATATTTTGTCTAAAAATGAGGAAAACCGATTAATTCAAGTGCTGAAAAAGAATCAAGATGCAATGGGATGGACATTGTCCGATCTCAAAGGCATTAGTCCGTCATATTGCATGCACCGTATTTTTATGGAGGAGGATTTTAAACCGGTTGCTCAACCTCAACGCCGCCTTAATCCAATCATGAAAGAAGTGGTTAGAAAAGAAGTGATGAAAATGTTGGACGCCGGAATGATTTACCCTATTTCCGACAGCCCATGGGTTAGTCCGGTGCATGTGGTGCCAAAAAAAAGTGGAATGACGGTGGTTCGAAATGACAAAAATGAGCTTATTCCAACAAAGACTGTTACCGGGTGGAGGATGTGTATCGACTACCGTAGGTTGAACAAAGCTACGAGAAAAGATCATTTTCCTTTACCTTTTATGGATCAAATGCTCGAACGTCTCTCCGGTCAAGAATTTTATTGTTTTTTGGACGGTTATTCGGGTTATAACCAAATCATTGTTAACCCGGATGATCACGAAAAAACTGCTTTTACATGTCCGTTCGGAATATTTGCTTATAGGAGGATGCCGTTTGGATTATGTAATGCACCGCCTACTTTTCAGTGGTGTATGCAAGCTATCTTCGCGGACTTGATCGAAAAGACAATCAAGGTCTTTATGGATGATTTCTCAGTTTTTGGGCAATCGTTTGATTTGTGCTTGAAAAATCTGGATACGGTGTTGGAGCGGTGCGTGGAAACTAATCTGGTTCTTAACTGGGAAAAATGCAACTTCATGGTTAAAGAGGGAATTGTGCTCGGGCACAAAGTGTCTTCAAAAGGCCTTGAAGTTGATAAGGCTAAAGTGGACTTAATCGAGAAATTACCACCGCCAATGAATGTCAAAGGAATACGGAGCTTTCTTGGACATGTCGGGTTCCACCGGAGATTCATCAAAGACTTCGCAAAGGTCGCGAAGCCGTTGAGCAACTTGCTTGTCCAAGGTAAGTTTTTTGACTTTGACGAGTCATGTCTTTTTGCTTTTAATTTTTTGAAAAACAGTTTAACAACTTCACCGATAATCGTTGCACCAAACTGGAAAATGGATTTTGAATTAATGTGCGATGCTAGCGATTATGCGGTGGGGGCTGTTTTGGGACAAAGAAAAACGAAGGTCTTCCACGCTATACATTATGCGAGCAAGGTGCTAAATGAGGCTCAAATTAACTATGCGACAACTGAAAAAGAGTTGCTCGCCATAGTGTATGCGTTGGAGAAGTTTCGTTCTTATTTGATTGGTGCGAAAGTCATCGTTTACACTGACCATACCGCTATAAGGTATCTGCTTACCAAACCTGATTCTAAGCAGAGGCTTATTAGGTGGATCCTTTAGTTACAGGAATTTGATCTTGAAATTCGTGACAAAAAGGGATCCGAAAATTTGGTAGCAGATCACTTATCTCGTTTGGTAAACGTTGAGGTGACGAAGAATGAATTTGAGGTAAAAGAGGAGTTCCCTGATGAAAAACTTTTTAGAGTGCAAGTTAGACCGTGGTTCGCCGACATGGCTAACCACAAAGCCACCAGATTGATACCGGACGGTCTAACGCACCACCAAAAACGGAAATTTTTGTCTGATGCCAAGTCATTTGTATGGGATGAACCCCATTTATTTAAACTTGGTGTCGACAACCTCCTCAGAAGGTGTGTGTCAGTGGAGGAAGCCACGAGTATTCTGTGGCACTGTCATAACTCTCCTTACGGAGGGCACTTTAATGGGTTGAGAACGGTCACTAAAGTCCTACAATCGGGCTTTTATTGGCCGTCCTTATTCAAAGACGCGCATGCGCATGCCCTTAGTTGTGACAGGTGCCAGAGAAGCGGCGGTATTTCACAGCGGCAAGAAATGCCATTACAAAATATGTTAGAAATCGAAGTTTTTGACTGTTGGGGGATCGACTTTGTCGGTCCATTCCCATCTTCATTTTCTAATGAATATATTTTGGTCGCTGTGGATTACGTTTCCAAGTGGGTAGAGGCGATAGCTTGCGCTAAAGCCGATGGAAAAACTGTGGTAAAATTTTTGAAGAAAAATATTTTTGCACGTTTTGGTACTCCTCGAGTGTTAATAAGTGATGGAGGATCTCACTTTTGTAACACTCAGCTTGACAAAGCTTTGGAGCAGTATGGTGTGAAGCACAAGGTTGCTACACCATATCATCCACAAGCTAACGGTCAAGCAGAGGTATCTAATCGTGAAATTAAATGGATTTTAGAGAAAACTGTTGCAGCCTCGAGAAAGGATTGGGCGAACAAACTTGATGATGCTTTGTGGGCGTATCAGACCGCTTTTAAGGCTCCGATCGGTCTCACACCGTTTAAAATGGTCTATGGTAAGAATTGTCACTTGCCGGTAGAGTTGGAGCACAAGGCGTTTTGGGCCTTAAAATTTTTGAATTTTGATCCAACTCTAAGCGGGGAAAGAAGAAAAGTACAATTACACGAGTTGGATGAATTGCGCCTTCAGGCGTACGATTCCAATAAATTGTATAAGGATCGTGTCAAGTCTTACCATGACAAAAGAATTGTCATCAAACATTTTGAGGTCGGACAGCTGGTCTTATTGTTCAATTCTCGATTAAAATTGTTTCCCGGAAAATTACGATCTAAATGGTCCGGACCTTTTCGGATTGTGGAAATCAAGCCCTATGGAGCAATCGTAATTGAGGACACAAAGTCAAAGGAAAGTTGGACTGTCAATGGACAGAGGCTGAAAGTTTATCTTGGAGGAGATTTCGAGCGGAATCCCGCCATTGTTCCCTTCCGCGATCCGTGAGATTGCGGTGGCCCGTCGAGCTTAGCCGACGTTAAACAAGCGCTGGTTGGGAGGCACCCCAACATTGTAAGTATTTCTGTTATTTCTGTTTTGAGAATGTTTAGATATCACTATGATGCTTAAAAAATTATGGCACAGTTTGGAAAAATTTTGAAAATTCTGGTCTTGTTCGCTGGTGTTCGCCTAGCGAGCTGGGGCGAGCATTCGCTGGCCTTCGCTCCGCGAACCCAGCGAGGCAGACCAACCCAAGTTCCTGCCACATCATAAAAAAAATGGATTGTGGGTGGGCCACCAAATTGGGCCCAAGACCCACTTTGAACTCAGAATAGAGGGGGAAAACCCTAGCCTCTTGACATCTTCATCATTTCCCTCCGTGTCATTCTTTTCCTTTTATTTCCTCTTGTACACTTCAACACTCATCTCCTTCTACTTTCCAATTGCCCTACTCCACCATTAACAGTGCGAAATTCAGGTTTGTTTACTCTTTACAATTTATTTCTGTAAGCATTGTTTATATTCTTAAGTGATCAATATGGGTTTGGTGAAAAATTGGTATACTCTGTCATGTTACTTTTGTCTTGCATGTTAGAAACTACATAAGCAATATGACTAGAGTAGTATTTGGAATTAGGAGATGGGAGAGGGACTGTTTGTAACTGTGTTTTTCTGAAAAATCGCGCCTTCGCTGGTTCGTTCGCCTCGCGAGTCTGCGCGAGCATTCGCCAGATTTCGCCTAGCGAGTCTGGCGCGAACAGAGGCAGATTTTTAATTTTTTTACTTGTCAATACAGAGCTCTGGCTGGTTGTTTTTAGTTGCTAATGCGTTTGTTGCCCTTGTTTGGTTTCATTGTTTGTTATGTGCAGATGGCACCAAAAATGGCGATTCACGCGGCTAAGAAGCGAAAGGCTCAAACCTCCAAACAAGTGCCCGTGGGATTTGACGAAGAACGATTCAGGGGAGCTAAGCAGGCTGCCAGGTACGAGACCCTTGAAAGAAAGACCATCCTGCCGGAGAAAAGATTCCTTCTCAGTGATCGAGGAAGTTACCGAACTATTGATGCACTTTTTGTGGCAAAGAAGTGGGATCGTCTAATGATGCCGCTGGATGGGTACAACATTGAAATTGTTCGGGAATTTTTTGCGAATGCATTACCGGATGATGGTGAAAGATTCAGTTGGGCCTCTTGGGTTAGAGGTACTGTTGTGAGGTTTGATCGTAGGATGATCAACACTGTTTTGGGAGATCCTTTACCGTTGGTTGGGACTGAGATCGATGCCTATCATCGAGACTTGCATCTTCATCGTGATATTGAGAAGATGACTCGGGATTTACTTCTTGAAGGTAAGGAAGTTGCGCTAAATTCCTCCGGGGTGCCGGTTAGGTTCAGAAGGGTGGACATGCTGCCCTTGGTTCAGGTTATTTTGTTGTTTGTGCTCACTAACATTTGTCCCAGGTCGCATCATAGTACAGTTCCTATTGCTCTGGCTCATCTTATCCACAGCATTCAGCAGAATGTCCAGATTGACGTGGCCCGCATCATTGCGGATGAAATCAGGGCAGTTGTGTTAAGTGGTTCGGGAGGTATGGCGGCGCGCAAGAATGCCCCGCTTATTTTTCCATGTCTGATCATGTCCTTGTGTGCTCATGCTGGTGTTGATATGCCAGCCCGCAGGCAGGTCACTATTCCATCTGCTATTGATGATCGGTATGTGGATAAGTTCTGTAAGGCTAGAGGGATGGTTGGAGCCTCTTCTAGTGCTGGTGCTGATGCTGCTGAAGATGAGGAGGGTTCTGAGCCGGCAACGCCGGCCTATTATCCATATCAGTAGGAGATCTGCAATTATAACTGGGATTGGATGGCTGCCCAGCAGCGTGCTATGACGGATATTCATGATTCCTTGCAGGCTCTTCAGTTGTAGATCCGTGACCCTTCTTCTGAGCATCTTATGATGACTAGGGAGCAGTTCCAAGTGCATGCTGGTTGGCCTGAGGCCAGGCCAATATTTGGAGGGGGTGAGGACGATGCTGATGATGATGCTGATGATGATGAGGCTACTTCTGCTAGAGGTGAGGAGGAGGACATGGACGATGATGATGAGGAGGATTGATTTTTTTTTGTGATCTTAGACTTATGTACTTCCTTTGGTCTCCAAAGTGAAGTTTTCTTATATTATGTATTTTTCAGCTTTTACTAGTCAAGTATTAATGTACTCGTACCCGTGTGGTACTTTTTGAATTATGTAGGTGTTTTATACACCAGGCACTTTATGACATTATTAGTAATAATTATGGTTTGTAGTAAAAAAATTTTGTTTCGCTTTACTAATAATTGTTGGTTTTTAATTATAGTAGTAAGTGTGTTTTTGTTTGTGTTATTTTGATTTTTCTTCTTTAATGGTGGAACTTTGTGGAAGTAGGTTGGATTCTTGGGATTAAAGAGAAATTCCTCCAAGATGTGAGGGCTATGATAGTACCGTAAGCATTGTGTTGCGACAAGGTATATCGTTACCTTGATTCAAGAATTTTTTATGCTTTAGAATTTTGTGTCTTGGGCAAGTGTAAATGTGTTTCATGTTACAACTTCTTTTGAATACATATGTCATTTTAGGATCTGAAACTAGTAAAGTGAGAAGCCTCAAAATTGTATTATATGTCAAGGAGTGTTGATGAATGTTGTCTTTATTTTTAATTCATGCCTTATCTTGTGATTGTGTAATTTTGTGGAAGTAGGAGAAGTGATCAAGGCAATTTTTGTTAGTGAGCACAACTATGCCCAAATATTAATTTACCTGTGAGTAGTGAGCATTCGGTAGCCCCTTTGATCCTAAACAGTTTAGAACTCAATTGAATGATGAACTTGTTTTATGTACATAATTTGCTAGTTTGGTTAATCATTGAATTTGGTGAGTTTCTAACATTGTCTTCTTGAACCTTTGTAAATTGTTTATTTTGACTTCCTTGCCCTAAAAAGCAAGGAACATTCACTTTAGGTGGAGTTGAAAATGAGTTGGGGTGAGAATAAAAAGGAAGATAGGTGCATTACTCCTAATTATGAAAAGAAAAAAAATTTTCAAGCAAGCATGTCAAAAGAAGAGTGTGAATATATTGTACAAATGAGAATATGCTTGCTTGAACGGAAAAAAAAATAATAGAATCAATAAGTGTGCACGGTAGTTTGTAAAGGTGGAATGACAATTTGGTGAAATGAAGTGTGTTGTGTAAATATGTACATAGTGAATGTTCTTTTGCGTCGGCAATTTCATTTCAAAGACCTTTAGAAATGTCCCTTTTTTGTTCACCCGACCAAGCTACAACCCTTGAAGTCCTTAGTGATCTTTTACTTCCATAATTTCTGTTATGATCATTGAGATATGATATGAATTGCTTAGTATTGCATCATTTGTCAGGAGAGTTTAATTGTCCCGTGCTTGTATGCACGTTTGCCTTCAATCCTATTTCGAGGAGGAGTGTAGAATGACATGTGTATGATAAGTTAGTTGTCTCTTGAAGCATTGTTGAAATTGTTTAAGAGTCAAGTTCTTTTTCATGATTGGTTCTTGAATTGTGTAATTGATGCATTGTTGTGATTACTGTTTAGCTGAGCCATTTTCGTATCTTGGTTGGATTTAATCCTCAAGCAAATCCTCGTGAGAGGCATACTTTGCTTGAGGACAAGCAATGAGTTAGTTGGGGAGAGTTTGTTAGATGTCAATCATGATATATTTGAGTATGAGTTATTTGGCATTTTTCATGACTTTTCATGTGGAATAGGTTGATTTTAGTGTGAATTGATGTTGTTATGCATTATTTGAAATATACTTGTGGTGCTTGTAATTTGTGTGCTAAATGTGCAGAAATAGGAGTGAAAAGATCAAAGTTTGAAGACCCAAAGAAATAGTGCAAGCTGCCAAAGAATTGAAATCAACAACAGTATTCGCTAGGCGAGTGTTGGCGAAGGTGCCAGCGAAGGTTCGCCTAGCGAACGTCAGCGAGCATGCCAGCGAGATGGTGGCAGAAAGTGTGCAAAACTTACAGTAGGAAAACTGGGTAAATTCGCTGGGCGAGTAGGCCAGCGAATGCTCGCTGATATGCTCGCGGGGCGAATGTGCCAGCGAAGGGTGGCAGAAACTTTCCATTTTAAAAACACCCAAGCTTCGTTGGGGCGAAGGTTGCAGCGAATGCTCGCGAAGCGAATGTTTTGGTTTGCCTAGCGAACCCACGATAATTCTGAGGGGCGGTTTAAGTCTGAGGCACTTAAATGTGCCATATTTTTGGGCATTCGCTAGGCAAATGAAGGCCTTCGCTGGGCGAATGGTGCTGTTAGGAAAAGTGTATAAATAGAATTATTACTTTTTGGAATGGATATCTTGCTCATTTTTACATTAGAATTAAGTGTTTACAGTATTTTGTTCAGAAAAGCTTGTATTTTCATTGGAGAAGCTGATTTTGCATCCATTCTCGATTATTCGTTGTGGATGCTCATTCATCTCCTCTCTTTACTTGTCATCCAAGCTACCATGAGAAGTGGTAGCTAATCACTCAATGTTGAGGTTAGAGGTAGTTGATTCTGTTTTTATGTATTGATATTGATCTCTTGTATATGAACAAAGTCTTTTATCAATATAGATGATGTTGTTTTCTCTTAATGATCCATTTGTGAATTGTTTTGCTCTAGACATAGACTTTACAACTCTTGACCTAACAATTTCATCTCTTAAAAACCAAACTCTAGACATAGATTTGGGATTTTCTATTCGCATTGTATTGATCTTAATGATCGTTGCTTAGATTGTTAGCGTGAGACATCATCTAACGGTCTAAACAACGGTACTCACGATTCCGCTTTAGACATAAACGTAGTCGGGAGGATACGCGGTTATATTGGTTGGAAACCGAGTTCATATGCTTGATTAATTGTTTATACATGAATAGGATTGATGAAACCTAATCTTAACATGCTTTTATAAAAATCTTTGTGACCTAATTAATCTTTGCTACAAGTGAATGATAACAACAAGTGAAACTTTTGAAAACCTTAACTTAGAATATCACAACTATTGAACGGCAAGCATCAAATATCCGACAATCCCTGTGGAGACGATAACAAAAACCCACACTGATACTATTCCAACAGTATTCTCGGCAAGCCATGTATGCTCCGGACGAGATGTGGAAGATTGATCAGTTTCTTTTTGGTTTGAGGGCTGAAATTTCACATAGCGTGTCTCAGAGGGAGTTCACTAGCTATGCCGAATTGTTAAGGCAGTGCTATGTGCCAGAACATAGCTTGAAGAAAGTACAAGCAGAAGGAGAATTGAGTAGGTTGAGTCAAGGTGATCGTGGAAGATCGAATCAATAATTTAGACCGAGACAACAAGCTTTCAAAGGGAAGCAAGTTCAAAGTTCTAGGAATAGTGCACCTCCTGTGTGTCATTCTTGTGGTAAGGTGCATTTTGGTAGATGCAATTTCGGAGGAATAAAGTGTTATCAGTGTAATAAGGTGGGCCATATGGCGAAGGATTGTCCTCATAATAGAACTCAAGCGCAAGAAAAGAATACCGGCCGGGTATATACCTTGGATGCGAGGAAAGCAAAGGGTGATAACTCTTTGATTGCTGGTACGTGTTTCGTTAATGGACATCCTTGTCTTGTGTTATTTGATTGTGGAGCGACGTGTTTTGTGATGGTGTACGTGCCGTGTGAAGTGACGATTTAAGGTGATAATATGTCCCTTATTTCCGAATCTATTTCGTATGCCAAGTAACTACAAGGATCCATGACTCGGGTCAACTTCTAGACGTAGAAGCGGACGGGAAAAGGGGATGCCTTGATGAGGTTATCGATTAATGATATATTTTGAGTTGGTGAACTCATGATATGTTTCCATATAGTGTGAGATTGTGAGATTGAAGACTCAAGGTCACTTCCCTTCCCCTTGACTTGAGTTAGGTTTTGGCTAGAGCCCTGTAAAGTCGAGAGAATCCATAAGATAGGGAACTCACTAAGAATTGATGTATCTCACCCCACTATTATTGATTAATTTCAGGAGGTATTTGCAGGTTTGATTTACAAGTGGAGCTAGGCTTGGATGTTTCAAGAGAAGCTCAGTTTTAGTTTTTCCGCTGTGTAATCTATTGTATACAATTGAGGATATTGAATGTTGATCTTAGTTTTTATTTTATTTTTGCTAGTTTCCATATCTTGTGCCATATGTTGTATTTATGTTTTAGAAATGGACAAGCATGTGAATTATGCCAATAGACACTTATGATGGTGTCAGTACCAAATAGAACACTTGTATGGTATTATTCTTGATAAATATTATACAGGGTGTTACAAATATAACATAATATAAGATACACGTATTTTAATAGATCATTAAAAAGTTTATGATAGAATCTTTTTTAACAGGTTATACGAAAATTTAGATACAAAAAGTTTAAATAAATTTTTATGATATAAAACTTATAAATTTGTTTATCATGTTTATTATTTGTTTAGTAATTATTTAAAAAAATAGTAAATTTATATATTTTTTATTCTATACATACATATAAGTAAATTACATGGAAATTGTATGTATTTTATTAGATTACACGTTTAGATTTTTTAAACAAATAAAAAAATATAGTTTTAATAATAATGTTGTGAATAAATACATTTAACACATTTTGATGTAATTATATTTAATATAAATGTTTTTCAAAATAAAAAATTATTTAGCATGTGAGAGTTCATATGAATTTAAATTGTGAATTTGAAGAATATTTTAAAGATACTTAATATAACATTTTCGTTAATTAAAAAATGTTTAATGCTTTTAATTATTAAATTAAATTTGACTATAGTATTACTAACGTATGAACTTTTAATATATTTTACTTTTCTGTGTAATTTTACTTAGGATTTAATTGAAATGCACTGACAGTGTAAAAGAATTTTACACTGTCAGTTAATTATAACCGTTGGATGTAAAAAGAAGTTTGACTTTTAATTTAATAATCTGTAAAGTAACCCAAACGGATGATGGTGATGTATTGACAATGTAAAACTTTTTACACTGTCAGTGCATAGTAATTAATCTCTTTTACTTAAATTAAAAAAGAGATTAATTGGAATACACTGTCTGTGTAAAACTACTTTACACGGTCTACCAATTAGAATTAATTATTTTGACACATATTTATGAAATTAAAAATAAAACAAATTACATTATAAATAAATCATTTTAATAATTACTTCTTCTTTGTTTCTCTTTTCTCAGGTGTCAAAATAACTAATTCTAATTGGATGACTGACAGTGTATTCCAATTAATCGCATTAAAAAAAATAAAAAAATATTATCATATTATTACTAAAATATTACATAAAGATCATTAAGGAAATAATTATATATTAAAAATTTACATTAAATACCAAAAACTCAAACATTTCAATATTAATTGATTATTTGGTTGTTAAATTAATAATAAAGAAATAAATAAAGTTCATTACATTTTAAATAATACCTAATTTCTTTATGGTTTTCTTAAAATACGTAAATCTTTATTCTTCTTCAATAAAAAAACGTAACCTATTAATTTTCCAGCACGTTAGATATTGTTAAAAGAAAGTTAATTTCTATAATTACGCTAACTTTAAATGTGTATAAAAAAATAATGTGTGAGATCTTAAAAACATTTTTAAAATAGAAAAAGGATTAGACAATATTTACTCAGAAGTCAAGGATTGATATTGCACAAAAACTTATTAATAGAAATTGTTAGGTATAATTTTTTTATTATTTTGTTACCTACAATTTCAAGTATTTTTTAGTTTTGAGCAAATTATTTTATATATTTTTTAGATTATTATGGATTATTTCTTAAAAATTTATCTAGATTTAATTTTTTTAAATAATTTAAATGTTTTTTAAAAATTATATTACAAAAAATATTAAAGAAAACAAACAAAAAATATATATAATTATTTTAATTACAAGAAAAATATGTAATAATGTTATATTTTTAATTGGTAATTTCTTCCTATATCAAAATAGAAATTTTATAAATGTTTGGTGAAATTTGAGAATATTCAAAGATATATAAATACATAGGCGTTGATTTGGATTTGCAAATGATGAAAGCAACACAAACTCAAAATCAGGATATTTACGAAAATAAAACATTGTGAATTTTAAATGTAAAATGTTGATAACAATAGTAGTACATTATGAGATAAAATATGCATATAAAAATATGAAGACAGAATATTGTGAAATTCATATGTATAGATTTATCTCAATTATAGTTCATTAGAAGTAAGATCCGACAATTTAACAAAATTGTCCACAAGTAACATTAAAAACTTTGAAAGAAACATAGCGTTCTTGTGCTTATAAATTCCAATAAAAAATTTACTCTCATAATTCATCTCAAATTATATCAGGTCAAGAGTTTGATTTACCTTCTTGTAGGTTTCAAATACAACTATCAAGCTTAACATTAAGCTGTCAAACACAAGAAATTGGGTTGTTCCTTAAAAGCAATATAATAGAGAGATTTTAGGAGACTTTCACAAATAATTCTATAGTAGTGCAATAAAATTGTGAAATTTAGGAAATATTAATTTGGATCAATGGATCAAACCAATATCATTCATTAAATTTGTTCTTTGCACTATGACAAAGAAATACTAGAAACTAAAAAGAGACTTGTATCCTATGAAATACAAAGATAGGCATAGGCATGAACACAGAATGCAATATGATGACACTAACAAATAATTTGGTAAATAAATTAAAAAAATTAAATGTAATCGTGTATTACAACGAGACATGTCAGATGCCAAACACAAATTCATTCATATTGGTGCTACATAGCTTCATTCGATCTAACAACCAATAGTTGGATATTCATGTGATGGACCCCTATATTAAGAATGACTTAGAACAAAATATAGAAGAAGCATATCAAAAACGTCAGATCGTCAACTTACATTGTCTTAAAAGCACCTATTTAAGTGTAGCAGAAGATTGTTCCATTGGATACTCAACGTGTAATACCCTATATTATCTAAATGCTCAATTGCATATCAGATGAGTATTTATGCGCTCTATCTTTGGATAATTGGATTAATGGAATTCTCTAAGTACTTTAAGCATTATAAATTGGGATCAATAGAGCAACCGCTGAACTCTGAAGAGATTAATTATTTTATGAAAGAGACAGATCAATAATTATTAGTTCAAGAAAAGATTTTAAGGTAGCTTCAATAACTGATCAATTGGTTGAGATGACGAAATATCAATTGGAGATATTTGACTCTATTGGATTGTATATATATATATATATATATATATATATATATATATATATATATATATATATATATATATATATATATATATATATATATATATATTTGTTAAGAAAAAGGAAGAAAAAGATAGTAAGAGAAGAAGAAGAGAAGAAGAGGAAAGAAGAGAAAGAGGAAAAAAGCTTGGGAAGGAGAAGAAGCTCATGGATCATCATCATCTTCTTCAACCTCCTCTTCGATTATCAGGTGGATTCTAGTTAGACGCTCTAAGTTCTAGAATTAAGGATTTAGAACTTAGGTTAGATTCGAGAGAAAATGATTAAACGAATGAATCAATGAAATCTAACTGATGAAATTCGATATAAATTATGTGGTGTAGTCGAATTATGCATGTGATCATTTGATAATACTTGCTTTGATGTTTGGGAATGATTTGGGTGAGGAAATGATGGATTTGGCCCAAGGGTTTCTGGTTTCTCACTGCTGCGAATTTCTGAACTTTGCATTGTTCGCCTAGCGAACCTGGCGAACTCCAAAGCGAACAGTTGGTCGCGGGTTCGCTAGCGAACCCTGGAGAGAATGGAAGGAGAATGTTTGCTCAGAGCTCCCTTAGCGAACTTTATGCCCTTTTTTCTTCTGACTTGGTTCGCTGAGTGGTTCGCCTAGCGAAGACAGTAGCGAACGTGACAGATTTTTCTATGTTGTTTCCTTCATAACTTTTGATCCGTAACTCGGATTGAGGCACAGTCGGATGCGTTGGAAAGCTATTTCAATGCTCTTTATGATAGTGAAATAGAAACATATGTTTATGTCATGGATTGATATGGTAGAGCTAAATATTGTGATGAATGTGAAAAGTGTGGCTTATGTTTCCACCAGAAATTCATGAATCGGGAAGCCGATTGATATGGGACTTAAAGCCTGGGAAAGAGAATCCAATGTGCTATTAAATGGTAATGTGAGACCATGATTTAACCAAGGATGCTTGGTAGAGGATAGTAATGGCTTGTATGCCTTAAAATGTATGTGAACTATGTGAAAATAATGTTTTTGTGATATGTTTAAAATCCATATCTTTTGGATCTTAAGTCCGATCGAGGCATAGTAATAGCCATTGGAAAGCTGTGAAAATATCCAACGGGATAAGAGTGAGAAATATTGATTTGATACCCGATTAAATGATCGGAGGGAAACCATGAGTTATGTGACTTGTGGGTGAATCATTATATGTGATTCTATTATACAATTGTAATATGTTTTTGTATAACTTGTGATGAAATTATTATATGTAATTCAAATGTGCAATTGTAATATGATTTTCCTAATATAGTTTTTAAAAATTATCAAAATAATATGCATGCTTAAAAATATGAATTAGGAAGAGTGAGGAAACTTTACCCTAAAACAAAATGGCATAGTTTAAGATAGTGGAACCTAGTAATGGCAAGGAAATTGATGAATAACTTATGACAACGCTCGTGCAGAAGAGGCCGAGGCGTGTGTCCATTATCGAAGGGTATAGAAATGAGTGAAACACTAGTATGGAACACCTGTAAGTATTATGTTTATTTGAGAAAGGCAAAAGAGGCCTAAAGGCTAATGTGACCTAGAAATGTTGAATACAATTATGGTTGTATGTGAAATCACGAAATCGTAACCATTATTCTATTATGTGTCATTTCATGAGTAACAAGCTCCTCTATAATGAATGCACGATTTCTTGGTAGGTTTGATTCACAATGTTATAGTACGAGTGGAACCTATATGGTAAAGAGACTTGTGACGGTGTATGGGCCGTGTGAAGTGACGATTTAAGGTGATAATGTGTCCCTTATTTCCGAATCCATTTCGTAAGCCAAGAAATCTAAGAGGGTCCATGACTCGTTCCTACTTCTAGACGTAGAAGAGGGCGGGAGAAAGGGGATGCCTTGACAAGGTTATCGATAAGTGAATATTTTGAGTAACGAGCTCACTAACGTGTTTCCATATAGTGTAAATTTGTGTACTCAAAGTCATTTCCCTTCCCCTTGACTTGAGTTAGGATTTGGCTAGAACCTTGTAAAGCCGAGAGAATCCATAAGATAGGGAACTCACTGAGATTTGATGTATCTCACCCCACTATTGTTGATTATTTTCAGGAGGTATTTGCAGGTTTGATTTAAAAGTGGAGCTATGCTTGAATGTTTCAAGAGAAGCTTAGTTGAGCTTATTCCGCTGTGTATTTGTTGTATACAATTGAGGATATTGTATATTGATCTTAGATTTTATATTTTTGGCTAATTTCCATGTCTTGTACCATAGGTTGTATTTGTATTAGTAATGGTCAAGTATGTGAATTACGCCATTAGGAACTTATGATGGTGTTAGTACCAAATAAAATGCTTGTATTGTATTATTCTAGATATATATTATACAGGGCGTTACAGTTGGTATCAGAGCAGTTCGTGTCCTCGACCTAGCCTTGAAACATCATAAGTAAATCTATTCCTGCC
Source organism: Lathyrus tuberosus (assembly GCA_022829125.1). NCBI lineage: Eukaryota > Viridiplantae > Streptophyta > Magnoliopsida > Fabales > Fabaceae > Lathyrus > Lathyrus tuberosus. Next base: position 3,207,443 of record JALAZF010000569.1, on the reverse strand, counting down.
TCTTAAGTGTGTCTTGCCATCATGAAACTTAATATCATACTATGTAGTGTTGGGCCTGATCAACCTAATTCTATGTATGTGATAGGTAGAATCATGGTTGAGTGGCCATGAGGATTCCGAAGTGTTATCGGAACTTGTGCTGTGAGGGTAAGCTCAAGCCAAGAGTTAGTAGTGAAGAGTTTTGGGTCCGCTCAGTGAGGTTTTAATAGAAGTTGTGCTTGGGTAGCATGGAAATTAAAGAGTGATGTGTTGTTCAAGTAATCCTTTGGAATGGGTGGAGTCTGAAAGTTAAGGATCTCTATTGGACGATTGGTTAAGGTATTGAGGAATATGTAAAATCGTTAGTAGAGATGGATTGGCCACTAGTACGGATAAGAATTTCAAGTAATCTCTTTCCGTGGAAAAGAAAAGTTGTTTTGTGGAATGTGTGGCGTAAGGTCCAGAAGTGAGATAAGTGTTGGTGCTTAAGTTTCTAGGGTCGTTATGATATCTTAAATGGAAGAGAGTACCTTAAGGAATGTGTTCAGAACAATATCTTCTGGCTGGTTAAGAGTTGAGGGTTAAGGATGTTCGGCTTCTATGGGAACTTAAAGTAGTGGGGAAGTGTGTGATGGAACACAAGGATGTGTTTACATGCTTCAAGTGAACAAGTATGTGTCGGACGAAGAGCAGGAGATAAATTGTGTATCTTCAGTTATGTAGAGAGATTAAGTTCGAGATACTACATCGGGATTTTCGGTATTCGATGAGAGACCAATTTGGAATTTGGAAATGTTAAATTACCCAAGGGACAATATAAGGTATTGTGTCGGAGAAAGTTTGGACTTTATTTAGTAACGGGAAGTGTAGAAATATGAACCGTAAAAAGTTGTATTAAGAAACAGAGTAAGTATCTTGGAATTTAAGGGAATCTTAGTAAGATGGTTTTATATTTGGACCTAAGAGGATTACCACGGAGAGCAAAGTAAACATGGTGTGGAAAACAGTATCAACGGAATTTATTTTTGGACGAGTGTGTTATAGGGTTATTAAGGTATTGATGAGCCTATAAGTAAGGAAGTGTAATCACGGATGGCTCACCCGTAAGGACCCTAGTAGTATGACGTGGAATGGGAAAAGCGTAGTAGTAGCACCGTAGTCACAATGTACGTGATGGATTTTTTATTCTTGAGATAAGTGTGAAAGGACGTACTTTGTGGAACAGTGAGTGTTGTATTCGAGGAAATAAGATTGCGGTAAAACAACGAAAAGCAATTCAGGACTTGTTACGGACTAAGTGTAAATTATGGAACGGTTTATACCGGAAAGGTTTTGTAAAGAGTTGAGGAGAATTATCGGTTGTGAATTTTCTATTAAGTAATTCTGGTTAATGTGTACGAAGTGATGGAAAGGTTCTTCAAGAGGATGCATTGCCCCGATTTATTTTCAAGTATAGAGAAACTTCTGTATTTGTGAATAATCGGAATATTCGGAATCTACCTTTTGTTAGACTAAGAACATTGTTGTTTTATTTCTCACCAAGGAGTTCAAGTGAGAGAATAAGGTGGTATGCTTGATATGAGATGTCCATCAATTTTGTGGTACCGTATAATGATTGTGTGTTGGGTTTTACTTATGGACGAATCAAGTATGAGTTGTGGCTAAAACCCTAGAATGTCGCCATTATTGACTTCCCTCTAGTGTAGTTGTTCTAGCAGAGAATGAACTATCCCGCCAAAGAGTTGTCGTGTTGCCGCATCGGAATTTGGAATTTTTCCTTGTCACTTGGTTGGAATGTGTCATCGACTTTGTAGGTTTTACCTTGAGTGGATCATGGTTAGTAAAGGTTATAAAAGTTAAGAAGCCGCGAGTTGAGAATGATATTCCAAGATAGAATGAATCGGATTGATGGTTTGAGTAGGGATGGCTTTGAATTAAAAAGAAATTGTTTATTTTCAGCTTCTGCAGCAGTGTTAACTGATTAACACAATGGGGTTAACCGATTAACACGTGCAAGGATGGTATTTTGTACTAAATTTTGAGGAGTTAACTGATTAGCTCAAATGGTTAATCGATTAACATGTGAGTAAATTGTGAAATCCCTAAGGAACCATCATCTGCGTTTTGTTACCTTATGCTGCTCCGAGTGGAGAGTATTGTGTGAATGGAAAATGGGATGGTAAGTAAATGAAAGACGGATTTGTGTTTTGAAATCAGAACTTGTGGAAGGGTGTTAGTTAGTCAATCATCTGTTTAGATGATAAAGGAATTTGACTTCGAGGAAGTAATCTTATGAACTGGGTTGAGTATGTGAAGGTCTTAGGTGTATTACCGTTGAGAGTCTTAAGGACGAAGTTGGAAAATACTCACGAAGTATTGATCTCGCAAGGAATAGTTCGGTGCGTAATTGGTGTTATTAAGATATGAGCGGTTGGTCAGAGTTAGTAATCACTATCTTCCGCGAGTTTATGGTATTGGATTTAGACCCCGTGAGAGTAGTACCAGTTGTGTGCAGTTGTGTTTTACCCAGAGAAGGAAATTTGGAAGTTATCCATCCTAGTAAGAGTGAGAATTGGACGTTCCGAAGTTAAGCATGTAACTTGGATAGTTTATAGGACATAACGTTTGAGAGAGGTGGATTCAATTGAGGAACGTGGTGTGGACTTCGAAAGTGTGTGGGTGTGTGGAGTGTTGTATGTGAATTGATGAGTAGTATGGAAACTCACAATTGTACCTTGAATGGGTTGAGTTTTGTTTAAGTGGTGACTCATGTATGATTGATGTTCTGTGATTGTGTTACATGTGATTGATTGAGATATAGAATTAACAAGAAACCTTGAGTGAGTCGAATGTTAAAGGATTTACTAAAGGATAGTTGTCAGTTGTTGTATAAAGGAAAGGAATCACCGAATTACCTCACGAGGATTTGATGAGTGTTTGTTATCCCGAACCTAGATAAGGTGTTACGGTTTTGTTGTGACTCAGTAGGGGAATGTAGAATGGTACATTCTTTCCGAGGTGGAATGCGACCAAGTGTTTTAGTAAGAAACAACAGATGAATTACAAAAAAGGCAAGGGTAGAAGTTAACTAAATATTGGAACAAGAGTATGATTAAGGACGTGAAGTTCGTTAATTTGTGAAAACAAGGATTTTAGTCTGTGAAGTCAAGTTGGAATTGGATTATGTCAGAAAGTTTAACGGAAGTAAAGTTAAGAATGGATCTAAGACAATTATACAAGTTGCGGTTATTGTCGAATAGAGGAAATTCGGGGGCGATTTTCAATTTAAGGGGGGGAGAGTGTAATACCCCATATTATCTAAATGCTCAATTGGATATCAGATGAATATTTATGCGCTCTATCTTTGGATAATTGGATTAATGGAATTCTCTAAGTACTTTAAGCATTATCAAATGGGATCAATAGAGCATCCAGTGAACTCTGAAGAGATCAATTATTTTATGAAAGACACAGATCAATAATTATTAGTTCAAGAAAAGATTTTAAGGTAACTTCAATAACTGATCAATTGGTTGATATGACAAAATATCAATTGGAGATATTTAACTCTATTGGATTATATTATATAATATTGGTATTATATATATATATATATATATATATATGTTAAGAAAAAGATAGTAAGAGAAGAAGAAGAGAAGAAGAGGAAAGAAGAGAAAGAGGAAAAAAGCTTGGGAAGGAGAAGAAGCTCATGGATCATCACCATCTTCTTCAACCTCCTCTTCGATTATCTGGTGGGTTCTAGTTAGACGCTCTAAGTTCTAGAATTAAGGATTTAGAACTTAGGTTAGATTTGAGAGAAAATGATTAAACATATGAATCAATGAAATCTAACGGATGAAATTCGATATAAATTGTGCGGTGTAGTCATATTATGCATGTGATCATTTGATAATACTTGATTTGATGTTTGGGAATGATTTGGGTGAGGAAATGTTGGATTTGGCCCAAGGGTTTCTGGTTTCTCACTGCTGTGAATTTCTGAACTTTGCATTGTTCGCCTAGCGAACCTGGCGAACTCCAATGCGAACGATTGGTCGAGGGTTCGCCTAGCGAACCATGAAGCGAACGGAAGGCGGATGTTCGCCCAGAGCTTGCTTAGCAAACTTTATGCCCTTTTTCCTCTGACTTGGTTCGCTGGGTGGTTCACCTAGTGAATACAGTAGCGAACGTGACAGATTTTTCTATGTTGTTTACTTCATAACTTTTGAACCGTAACTCGGATTGAGGCACGGTCGGATGCGTTGAAAAGCTATTCCATTTCTCTTTATGATAGTGAAATAGAAACATATGTTTATGTCATGGATTAATATGGTAGAGCTAAATATTGTGATGAATGTGAAAGTGTGGCTTATGTTTCCACCGGAAATTCATGAATCAGGAAGCCGATTGATATGGGACTTAAAGCCTTGGAAAGAGAATCCAATGTGCTATTAAATGGTAATGTGAGACCATGATTTAACCAAGGATGCTTGGTAGAGGATAGTAGTGGCTTGTATGCCTTAAAATGTATGTGAACTATGTGAAAATAATGTTTTTATGATATGTTGAAAATCATATATTTTGGATCTTAAGTCCGATCGAGGCATAGTAATAGCCGTTGGAATACTGTGAAAATATCCTACGGGATAAGGGTGAGAAATATTTATTTGATACCCGATTAAATGATCGGATGGAAACCAGGAGTTATGTGACTTGTGGGTGAATCATTATATGTGATTCTATTATACAATTGTAATATGTTTTTGTATAACTTGTGATGAAATTATTATATGTAATTCAAATGTGCAATTGTAATATGCTTTTCCTAATATCGTTGTTAAACATTATCAAAGGAATATGCATGCTTAAGAATATGAATTAGGAAGAGTGAGGAAACTTTACCCCAAAACAAAATGGCATAGTTTAAGATAGTGGAACCTAGTAATGGCTAGGAAATTGATGAATAACTTATGACAACGCTCGTGCAGAAGAGGCCGAGGCGTGTGTCCATTACCGAAGGGTATATAAATGAGTGAAACACTAGTATGGAACACCTGTAAGTATTATGTTTATTTGAGAAAGGCAAAAGAGGCCTAAAGGCTAATGTGGCCTAGAAATGTTGAATAAAATTATGGTTGTATGTGAAATCACGAAATCATAACCATTATTCTATTATGTGCCATTTCATGAGTAACGAGCTCCTCTGTAATGAATGCACGATTTCTTGGTAGGTTTGATTCCCAATTTTATAGTACGAATGGAACGTATATGGTAAAGAGACATGTGACGGTGTACGAGCCGTGTGAAGTGGCGATTTAAGGTGATAATGTGTCCCTTATATCCGAATCCATTTCGTATACCAAGAAATCTACAAGGGTCCATGTGACGGTGTACGGGCCGTGTGAAGTGGCGATTTAAGTGAATATTTTGAGTAACGAGCTCAATAACGTGTTTCCATATAGTGTAAATTTATGTACTCAAAGTCATTTCCCTTCCCCTTGACTTAAATTAGGATTTGGATAGAACCTTGTAAAGCCGAGAGAATCCATAAGATAGGGAACTCACTGAGATTTGATGTATCTACTCCACTATTGTTGATTATTTTCAGGAGGTATTTACAGGTTTGATTTACAAGTGGAGCTATGCTTGGATGTTTCAAGAGAAGCTTAGTTGAGCTTATTCTGCTGTGTATTTGTTGTATACAATTGAGGATATTATATATTGATCTTAGATTTTATATTTTTGGCTAATTTCCATGTCTTGTACCATAGGTTGTATTTCTATTAGTAATGGTCAAGTATGTGAATTACGCCATTAGGCACTTATGATGGTGTCTGTACCAAATAAAATGCTTGTATTGTATTATTCTAGATATATATATTATACATATGCATATAAAAATATGAAGACAAAATATTGTGAAATTCAAATGTCTGGATTTATATCAATTATAGTTCATTAGAAGTAAAATCCGACAATTTAACAACATTGTCCACAAGTAACATTAAAAACTTTGAAAGAAACATAGCGTTCTTGTGCTTCTAAATTCCAACAAAAAATTTACTTCTCATAATTCATCTCAAATTATATCAGGTCAAGAGTTTGATTTACCTTCTTGTAGGTTTCAAATACAACTATCAAGCTTAACATTAAGCTGTCAAACACAAGAAATTGGGTTGTTCCTTAAAAGCAATATAGTAGAGAAATTTTATAGACTTTCACAAATAATTCTATAGTAGTGCAATAAAATTGTGAAATTTAGGAAATAATAATTTGGATCAAATGATCAAACAAATATCATTCATTAAATTTGTTCTTTGCACTATGACAAAGAAATACTAGAAACTAAAAAGAGACTTGTATCCTATGAAATACAAAGATAGGCATAGGCATGAACACAGAATGCAATATGATGACACTAACAAATAATTTGGTTATTAAATTTAAAAAATTAAATGTAATCGTGTATTACAACGAGACATGTCAGATGCCAAACAAAAATTCAAGCATATTGGTGCTACATAGCTTTAATCGATCTAACAGCCAATAGTTGGATAATCATGTGATGGACCCCTATATTAAGAAAGACTTTGAACAAAATATAGAAGAAGCATATCAAAAACGTCAGATCGTCAACTTACATAGTCTTAAAAGCACCTATTTAAGTGTAGCAGAAGATTGTTCAATTGGATACTCAATGGATTGTAAAGAACGGTGAATTTCATACTCAAAAGTTGACGATTGTTGATACGCATTAATTATGAAGTTTAAAGTGACCACATTTGGCTGCATTCTATTCTCTATAATTGCAATAAGCAACATAATAGAATGCTATACTAAATCATTTTTGCATAGTTCATCTATTAATGTACTATAAAAGACAACATCAATTTCCAATCACGGCATCTTGAATTCTCGATAAAAATTCATCGTTTCCTAGAACATTCCATTTTTCGTGTACACATCGATCATTTTATAGTAAATTAGTGTATTTGGATAAATGTTTTGCACTTTCATCTCTCCATATACTCTTCAAAATTCAGCATACGTTAGAGCATTTGAATTAAAAAGACTATTTGAAAAGATGAAGCCCTAAAACATATATCCAAATATGCTAACTTACTCTACAATGATCGACATGTACGAAAAGGCGAAATGTTCTAGAAGACGATGAATGTTTATTGATAATCCAAGATGTCGCTATTGGAATTCGATTTTGCTTTTGGTAATTCAGTCATAGATGGACAATCCAAATTTGTTTTAGTAGATTATTCTATTATGTTACATATTTCTGTGATAGTGAAACAAATCAAGACAAATGTGGTCACTTTCAACTCCATAATACATGCATGATAACGAACTCCAACTTTGGAGTATAAAATTTATCATCTGTAGCAAACAAACGATATTCAATTGAAACATCATTATTATATGCGATATCATTACCTTTATTTTAGAGACGACAAAGTGCCTAGTCCGCATCATTTGTGTAAGGCGTAATTTTTTTTCACTGTATAACATGTTGACCTCCTTCCTGCACTACAACAAAAGTAAGTTATAACATCGCACCTTAGACAGCGCTTTAATACAAAAGCGCTGCTATAAGTTAAAAACAAGGAAACTATTCATTTAAAAAAATAAAAGCGCAAAAAAATATAAGACCTTAGACAGCGCTTTGGTCAAAAGCTCTTTATAAGGTCTTATAAATTTAAAAAAAAAATTTAATGGAAAATATTAGACAGCACTTTAGTTAAAAGCGCTTTCTAAGGTCTTATAAATTTAAAAAAAATATAAGACCTTAGACAGCGCTTAGGTCAAAAGCGCTTTCTAAAGTTTTATTAATTTTTAAAAAAAAAATTAAAGGAAAATATTAGACAGCACTTTCCTTAAAAGCGCTTTCTAAGGTCTTAAAAATAAATAAAAAATAAAATCAAAAGCGCTGTCTAAGGCCACCCTTAGAAAGCGCTGTCTAAGGTCTAATTAAATTAAAATATATGAATAGTCAGTATTCATTTTCATATTTCCGCTCTTTCTTCTCCCCTGCATGCGAACTGAGCTCAAAACCCTTGCGAACTCAAACCTTCACCGTCAACCGTCCTCCACCGTGCCGTCGTTCGTTGTTGCCGTTGTTGCATTGTCGTCTGTCCGTTGCCGTCGTTGTATTGCCGTCCGTTGCAAACTCATTGCCGTCGTTCGTTTCTGCTCTTTGTAACTGATACATTTCGTTCTTGCATTTCCGTTGATTTATCTTGAAATCTAATGTAAAATCATTTAATCAAATGTCTAACTTTTAGTAGTGGTGTTTGCATGGTCAGGGTGTGGCCAGATATAGGATGGAAGGATTTATGGCGTAAGATTTTTTCGATTCCTAGATTTGGTTTTGGTTCTTTCTTTGTCATTATTTCATTTTATTGCTTCTCTTAAATTTACAATTTTGATAGCATATTTACAGCTTATTTCCATGTTTGGTTGTGACTACATCTGGGTCTATATCGGATAGTCACTACTGTTGTTTTCTCCTACATCTGGGTCTGACAAATTCAGGAACCTATTTGTCTCAAGAAAAATATTTGAGTTCTAGGGTTCCCTATAATATATTGTTTTTAATTGTTTCTTTTTAATTTTTTGAATTTTCCTCGATTTTTCACTTTATCTGTTCTAGTTTAATCTTTTTCAAATCTTGAATTGGCACATGATTTGAAAAATGAACATCCTAAATTGTCTTAATTCTTAAATATGGTGATGTAATTGATGTATTAGAAAAGTAGGTGAATACTGTCTATCGAAAGAGAGATTACAGTGAGTTTAAGGATGAATGCAATGATGATATTTATGACAAGATTATATTGAAGATTTTGATAAGTATATTACTAACTTTGGGTTTGAATTGATCATTCATGTAAGTTGTTCTTTATGTATGATATGATATGACATTATAAGTGCGAGTGGATAACTTGGCATTGCAGAAATATAACATATATTACTTTCTAAATTCTAAGATTAACTAGGCTTTGGATATATCATTCAGGATCCTGCATTTTGGAAAACGTGTGTAGTTAGGAGAATAATAAACGACTCCAGCTATTTGGTCTCTCATTAGATGATTTTGAAATCATGATATGACTTTATTGTTGTATTTTTCTATGTTAGGAATTACTTATAATTCATTATAAGTTGTGTTGACTGCATAATTTATTAATTTTATTTTCTGTCGCAATAACTTTGCAGTCCTCAAAATACAAGTCTAGCTGGGATTTTTTATGATGCAGCGGGGAGTCAATATAGTCACCATTTCCGCCAAGTAAAGGCTCTATTTATAAATCTCAAAAACATTCAAAATTTGCTCTGCATTATAAAAAGTTTCTTAGTAATATGTTTCCAAATTAACTAGAGGTTAATACATAGTTTAAAATAATGGAATTACTTATTATACTTATTTTTCAATATATTAAAGTGATTCTTTTGTAGGCTCTTTCAGTAATAATTTTTTTCATTATTTGTTTGTGTATATATGTATTTGGTATGCATGTTCTATAAAGTTTGTGTGTCTAGTCTATTAGTCTCGAGTATTTTTGTCTAATTAGTGATTCTTCTATGGGTTGTCCCTTTTCATGATATTCTTGCTATACAGTGAAGAGTTCGTTGTTGCAAAAGTACTTTTGTGCTGAAGAATTTTGTTGTTGCATTAAACGTGTTGTTGCTATTATTTACTACAATTATTTTTCTCTAGAAGATTAGTTTATTTATTAAGGGTGATATTTGTTATTAACTTAATTTAAAATCTCTTAATTTTCCTATTTGTAGTTGTTATGTTTGTTCTAATGCTCCTGGTCAAGATCATGTTGTCTATGGAAGTGGACCTCACCAAATTGGACTTGAAGTTTCAATTCTTAAGTCTTTGCCTGTTTTGGTTTTCAAATCAGAAGATTTCAAATATGGTTTGGAATGTGCTGTATATTTGTCTTTGTGATGTTGTTGAAGTAAAAAAGCTAGAATTTAACCAAATTGCAATAATGGATTTCATTTAAATTGTATTGATATGTGGTTTCAATCTCATTCCATTTGTCCCCTTTGTAGAAATCTAGTTTCTAATGAATCCTTTAAACCAAATAGTACTTCAAATGCTAAAGAGATTAATGTGTTAGTTTCAACATAAAGTGAAAATTTGAGTCCTATGAATGGTTTATAGTCTTCAAATTTTCCCACAAATATTTTGGTTTGGGGTAATTGTGAAACACAAACAAAAGTTATTCAATTTGATGTGATTTAAATAAAACTGAATTATTTGCATTTTGTGAAAGGGAAATACATAGTTTAACTAATCAAATTTTTGTTGTTGTCACAGAAGCAGCAAAGGACATTGATACTATTAAGAATAAGGGAGCTATCTAACATAGTAACAACAAACTATTTTCCTTCAAGATGGCTCCATGAAAATCTCATAGGTAATGCATACTCTTTCTTTCTGCTCTTATGTTAATGGTTCATATCAAACATAGTAATAACAAACTATTTTATTTCAACTATCAAGTAGTAGTTTGTATTCTTTTAATAATGTTTTTAGTGAACATGCAAGTCCCTAAAACCTCAATTAATAATACACTTTACTGCTCATTCCAGCTATTGTAATGTCGTTCTAGTTCGTCCATATGTCGGTGAGTTAAAAATACCTCTATATTTTACTTTTGAATTGATCTCTGATTTTCTGTATGAAATAACATATGTTAAACTTCACTTAGTAGTTTGGACATTATAGGTATTAAACTCAAAATGTTATGGGAATCGGTGCTACTAAAACCAGATTGGACCATCTAGTTCAACTGGGAATCGAATCTGGTTTTGTTCCAGCCATCATTTGGAAATTGGTGGATTTAAAAAGTCGGGAAAAAATCTGTATTAACTGCAAAACTGGTGCCAGTGTCATGGGATGGACAGTGCAAACAAGAGTAAAATTAAATGCCAATAACTTATGTGATCCATCCTTGATTAGATTTTCTTAAAAATCATATTCTTTGGTGGGCTTCCTTGATGGTCTTGCATGAAAACCATTGATTTGATCACATTATATTGCAGGATTGTTTTGAAGTAAACCTTCCTGATGTACAACTTTCTGCCTTGGAAAATATGCATTATAGCAGCAATTAGGTAAATTATCTGGATTCGTTAGGAAATGATTGGACAACATACCCGGATTTGAAGAAGTGTATTGACACGTAAGTGAGATTGTTCTAAATATGAATGTGTATATTTATTTGTTTGTTTATTTATTTATGTGAATTGTTCTAAATATTCACTTATATTTTATTAGCGCTATACAAGCTTTCCTAGCACTACGAGATAGCCATCTACCACAGCGGAGAGTCAACCCCATTATTACATGGAATTATGTGAAGGTATATTAATTATCACATGTTTTATTATAGGGTTAATACCCCTTTTGGACCCTGCCATATAGGCCAAATCCCAAAAACAACCCTGTAAAAAAAAAACACAGATTCCATCCCTGCCATTTGTAGATTCCCTCGTTTTGCTCCCTGAGTGGATTTGGTCAACCATATTGATGACATGGCGCTGCTTAGTTGGAATTTTATTTATTTTTTATTTATTTAATTACACGCGTGGCATTTTTATTAATATTTTAATATTTAATATTTTTTATTTTATTTTTTATTTTATTTTTTATTTTATTTTTTTATTATTTTTTTTATTTTTTTAATTTTTTTTAATTTTTTTTAATTTTTTTAATTTTTTTTTTAATTTTTTAATTTTATTTTTTAAATTTTATTTTAATTTTTTGTTTTATTTTGTTTTATTTTTTTAATTTGTTTTTATTATAATTTTTTAATTTTATTCTTTTTTTTTATTTTTTTTTCGTTTTTATTTATATATTTTATATATATATATATATATATATATATATATATATATATATATATTTTTTTTTTTTTTTTTTTTTTTTTTTTTTTTTTTTTTTTTTTTTTTTTTTTCGTTTTTGGACCTAATTTTTATTTTTAATTCTATTTTAAACAAATTGTTCTTTTAAAAATTAGTTTCATTATACTAATCCATTTATTTCAATTTATTACCATACTAATCCATTTCTTCTCCATTGTTTTCAATACTCATCAACCATCCAAAACTCAATACAAAGCATACTCACAACACAACAATACCACACACCCTAATAAACAAGAATCTCAAGCTCTCATCACTCTCCACATCCTCATGAAAATGGTAACTTGCTACTGCCATGTTCACACCATAAGTTGGTAACTTACTATATCATTATCCTTTGGTATGAACAATTTTTTGTACAAAGAACATATGAATGTGCATGTAAGGGGAGGATAAGGATGTTGTATCTATAAACAGTTATATGATTGACAAGTAACATATATAAGTACATATGAATGTAATGTAAGGTAATAGCAGACTGTGTGTGTGTGCCCTATTATCTCGTCGGTAATAGCAGGCTGTGTGTGTGTGCCCTATTATCGCGTCGGGTAATAGCAACCCTAACTGGGAAGTGACCTGGTGGTGCGCGCGTTCGATGGTGCTAAGAGGTCCGTTTTTGGAGAAATTGTATTGCCGATCAAAGTTGGTCCTGAAATTTTTGAAGCCACTTTCTATATCATGGACATTCAGCCTGCCTATAGTTGTTTATTGGATAGTCTGTGGATCCATGGTGCTAGGGCAGTGACGTCCACTCCAAGAGTGATCAGTCAGCCTGAGGTGGTTAATCAACCCGAGGTGGTAAATCAGCCAGAAGTTTCAATGTCTTCTTTCAAAGATGCACGCGCTGTAGTTGAAGTTGGTGATTCCCAGAAGTGGGGCCAAGTCATTAATGTTCAGGTGAAGCATAATACTTATGGACTAGGATATAAGCCACCCCGACGAGCTCAAGAGCCTCTTAAGTTTTATGGTCCAGTCCAGTTCACAAGTGCTGGTGTCTTCTTTAATCGGGTTAATGCCATTGATGATGAGGGGGATAGTGATTGCGACATGGATGTGGAGAGTGATGAGAGCTTGAGATTATTGTTTATTAGGGTGTGTGGTATTGTTGTGTTGTGAGTATGCTTTGTATTGAGTTTTGGTTAATGTCATAAGTATTGTTGAATTGAAATTAGTATGAGAATAAATGGATTAGTATGGTAATAAATTGAAATAAATGGATTAGTATAATGAAACTAATTTTTAAAAGAACAATTTGTTTAAAATAGAATTAAAAAATAAAAATTTGGTCCAAAAACGAAAAAAAAAAAAAAAAAAAAAAAAAAAAAAATATATATATATATATATATATATATATATATATATATATATATATATATATATATATATATATAAATAAAAACGAAAAAAAAATAAAAAAAAAGAATAAAATTAAAAAAATTATAATAAAAACAAATTAAAAAAATAAAACAAAATAAAACAAAAAATTAAAATAAAATTTAAAAAATTAAAAAAAAAATTAAAAAAAAAAATTAAAAAAAATAAATAAATAAATAAATAAAATAAAATAAAAAAAAAATTATAAAAAAAATAAAAAAATAAAAAAAAATAAAAATAAAAAAAAAATAAAAAAATATTAAATATTAAAATATTAATAAAAATGCCACGCGTGTAATTAAATAAATAAAAAATAAATAAAATTCCAACTAAGCAGCGCCATGTCATCAATATGGTTGACCAAATCCACTCAGGGGGCAAAACGAGGGAATCTACAAATGGCAGGGATGAAATCTGTGTTTTTTTTTTACAGGGTTGTTTTTGGGATTTGGCCTATATGGCAGGGTCCAAAAGGGGTATTAACCCTTTATTATATTAGTGATGCTACTTGATAAAACTTAGGATTTATCCATATTTTCTTTTCATTTGTAGTGTCCTCGGCAACGCAATCAAATAGATTGCGGCTATTTCATGTTGAGGTTTATGAGAGACACTCTTTTGTTGGATCGAATAGAGATTCCATCCGATGTATGTATTTCTAACTTATGAGTTATTTTAATATTAACACATATCTCTCATGTCTAATGAAATAGTTAAAACTAAATCAAACTATGTTATATTATTATGTAGTACTTTGAAGAATGCAAGTGTGCTCATTACTCAATTTCTCAATTGGATGAAATTAAAGAGGATTGGTGTCAATACATTATGGAGCTCGGAATTTTACAAGGTATAATATTGTACTCTTACTTTAATTGATGAGAATTTAAATATGTCTAACTTTGTTTATGTATTCTTTTAATTGAATTACAATCTTTGTGTTTTCAGGACCTATAATGTAGATTTGAAGCAATGCTTTGGCTGGATGCAAAAGTACTAGTATAAGTAATATGTGCATTTGTAGAAAAAATGTAATGATTTGTAATTATAAATAGGTGTATATATAATTTTGGTTTGTAATTTTAAATATATATATTGGTTTGAATTGCCAATTGTTTTGGATATATAATTTTGGTGTAAATTGGTACATTTAAATAGGATAAATTGGATTGATTAGAATCTCCAAATTGTGGTATTTTTCTGAAAAAATTTGCTGGTTGAAAAACAGGTCAAATTCTGGTTGAAAAAACCTGGTAAAAATTGTGGTTTAAAAAAATTTATATAAAATTTTTCGTATACCTTAGACAACACTTTTGGTGAAAGCGCTGTCTAAGGTGGGGATTAGAAAGCGCTTTTGACAAAAGCGCTGTCTAAGGTGGACCTTAGAAAGCGCTTTTACCAAAAGCGCTGTCTAAGGTATACCTAAAAGAGTTCAAAAAGGTTGACCTTAGACAGCGCTTTTGCTGAAAGCGCTGTCTAAGGTATACCAAAAAAATGTCAAAATAGGTAAGGCTTAGAAAGCACTTGCACTGTCTAAGGTATACCTTATAATGTCAAAAAGCGCTGTCTAAAGGTACCATAGACAGCGCTTTTCATTAAATATACCCCCCTTTAGACAGCGCTTTTGGTATTACCCGAAGCACTGTCTAAACCTATAGCAGCGCAGGTTTAGACAGCGCTTAAAAGCGCTGTCTAAGGTCTTATCTGTTGTTGTGCTGAGAACTCAGGGGTGAGCTTCGATTATATGCCTTCTAAGAAACAATCCAATATAGAGAAATTCACATCTCTGTCACTACCACTCCCACTGCTACTACAAGCAAGAACATCAATATTTCTATATAATTTATCTAAAGGGGAATTATATATTGTTTATGTCTATTGTAATTACCATTGATGACTATTTTGGATAATGTCATTGTGATTATGATTTCGAGAAGGTCTTGGTGTTGGAACTGAAGAGTAATAAGGTGGTGGGGCTGGAGTAGAAACCATTATAGATAAATAAAAATGAAGAAAAATTATAAAGGATTATCTAAATTCAACCCAAAGGTGAGAGAGCTTTTGGTTAAAGTGTATCTAAATTGAACAAAAAGAACGAAGTTTTTTTGCTTCAATACACAAAAATCAATGACTTGTGTTGGTGTGAACATGTGTATTTAAATTTAACACAAAAGAGAGGAAAGAGATAGATTTTTTATTGATTACATGATGATGAATGTGTTGTGTGTGGTGTGAAGTGATAGGTCAAGGAAGAATGAGAATTTATTGAAATCTTGCATTGAAAGCTTCAATTTGTTTCCTTTCATTGTTTTCCAACTTGTTTCTTTTCATAGTTTTCATTCCATATATATTCTTAGCAATATGATTTTTTTTCTATATAAAATTTTGAATTATGAAAAAAAAGTTAAATTCACATAAGCAATTTTTTTTTTAATAATGAAAATGGTTTGGAAACATTAAAAAGTTTACCAGGTAAAAAACCCATTAATATAGTTAAATATTTATACTAAAAAGGTGAAATAATTTTTTTGTTAGTTTATTTTTACACAATCGTTTTTAAAGGATTATCATAAATATTCGGAATATGTTTTTTAAAGGAAAATATTTAATTAGAATATATTTTTCTAATATTTTTTAAATGAGAAATCAATAAATTTAATACTTACAGTTTTTTAAAGTTTAATAATTTTCTATATTTTAAAATACTATAATATTATCTTGTTTTATATTAGTTTTCTTAAAAATAATAAACTATTTAGAATTTAGGAATTTATATTTTTTTGGATTGTAAATTTGAGTAATTAATAAAAAAATTAGAAGAATCATTAAAGTTTTGGGACCTCATATATATGATGTTCAAAACTTTTTTAGAAATTTATCATATTTTATCCTAATATTGTAAACATATTTTTTAATGAAATTGATCTTTATAATTCATTAAAACTTTTTCCAAATCTCGTTTATGTGATTCCCCTATTATTTCTTCCCATCACAGATTTTATCTTTAACGATTGCACAATGATATTATTTTCTAATATTTGAGTTGTTAGAATATATTTGATAATTACATTTTTTTAATACCTTTGAATTGGTTTATTGTTTAAAATATAACATAATATAAGATACATGTATTTTAATAGATCATTAAAAAGTTTATGATATAATCTTTTTTAACAGGTTATACGAAAATTTAGATACAAAAATTTTAAATGACTTTTTATGATATACAACTTATAAATTTGTTTATCATGTTTATTATTTGTTTAGTAATTATTTAAAAAATCAGTAAATTTATATATTTTTTATTCTATACATACATATAGGTAAATTATGTAATACCCCGTATTTTAAATTTCTCTGGATAATATTAGTTGTGATCAATTGAGTCTCAGTGTACTCTGTGAAATTATTTACAAAAAAATAATAATAAGAGTAACTGTTGAGCTCAGAGCAAATCCAATTAATATTATCTGACTCTGAGGTAATTAATTATTGGAGCTTTAGAGACTTTTTGAATGTTTAGTAGTATTATTTACTAATGATACTTACTATATGTTTTCTTTCCTCCCACTTGCCAAACATAAAAGGAAAAGATAGTAACATAGAGAGAGAAAGAAGGAAGAAGAAAGGAAAGAAAAGGGGAGAAAGAAAAGAAGAGAAAATCCAACATTTCAAGAGCAAGAATCATCATCAACTCTTCATCAAATCATCTCATCTTCTTCATCTTCAACCTCTAACCAAGGTGGGTTCTAGTTAGAAACTTTAGTCGTAGATTTCTTGAGGTTTTTTTTATGTTAGGTTAGGTTTTGAGAAAAATGGATGTTTTGAAAAATCGAAGAATCTAACGGTTGAAATGTGTTATAAATCGTGTAGTATGATCAATATATGTGTAGAATCATTGGTTGATAATGGTTATGATGTTTGTGATTGAATTGAAATGTTTGAGTTTTGTGTAGGAATTATGAAACGTTGTTGGAAATTATGTTTGTGAAGTTGTGGAATAACCCATGGTAGAACCATGATCAAATACCTTTATTTGTTGATTGGGTTGGGTTTTGAGGGTGAAATTGTGGATGGATAATTGATGTTGCAAAGGAAAATTTTTCTGCATAACGCAAAGCACACTTAGCGCGGGTATGCCCGCTTAGCGCGGTCTGGAGAATTTTCACCTCCATCAGGCCGAGAGTAGCGCGCTTAGCGTGCGAGGGGGCCCTCTTAGCGCGACCTGGAACCAAGGAAAAACTATTTTCTTCTAAATTTCATAACTTTTGACTCCTCCACCCGATTTAATCGTTCTTGGTACCGATAGAGAGCTATCGAAATACTCTGTCTAATGGAAGTGAAAAATATTCGTTTTGACGCCCGATTTATTAAGTCGGAGTGAACCGGTTTTAGGGTAACTTATGGGTTGTTGAATTGTGTGATCATATGATATGATTGACTTGTGTTTACCTATTTTTCCTTTTTATTATGCATGTTTGAGGGTATGCATGTTAAAATACGAAATAGGTAGAGTGAGGAATATAACTATAACCATAACGGAACCTAGTAACGGCTAGGAAATTGTGGAAGAACGGAATGGCGACGCTCGTGCGTGAGGGGTCGAGGCGTGCGTCTATTATCGAATGGTATGGAACGTATTACACTAGTATGGATCATGTTATTTATGTTTTATTCGAGAAAGACAAAGAGGTCTTAAGGCGAGTGTGGCCTTGTGATTGTAGAATACAATCACACTTGTGTGTGTGGGTGATCACGTAATCGCAACCAATTATCTTGGGTGCGGTTTCATGGGTCTCGAGCTCCTATGAAACGTATGCACAATTACTTGACAGGTTTGATTCCCGTGTGTAGTACGAATGGAACCTAAGGGTAGAGACTTGCGATGGTTAACAGGACATGTGAAGTGACGGTTCACGGCTAACAGGCCATTGTTCCCAAATCCTTTTCGTATGTCAAGTAAATGACAAGGATCCATGACCCGAGTCAACTTCTAGACGTAGAAGAGGACAGGAAAAGGGGATGCCTTGGTACAGGTTATCGATTAGTGATAATATGAGTTGACAAGACTTATGAGCATGGATCTATATAGTGTGTGAGTACTCAAAGTCACTTCCCTTCCCTTTTAACTTGAGTTAGGTGTGATAGAACCTTGTACAGCCGAGAGAACCCATAAGAAAGAGAACTCACTGAGATTTGATATATCTCACCCCACGTTGTTGATTATTTTACAGGTATTACAGGTTCGACGAAGGGTAAGAATAAAGTTGTTTGACTTTCCTTACTACCTTAGCTTTTGGGATGGCAAGACTTCCGTTGTGAAGATTATTTTGAGATCATTATTTGATCTAGTTCTTAGTGTTGGGACATCTTGTATATATAATGCCATAGTTTTTTTGTATTAGGCTTTTTGGGCATGTATATGTATAATGTGTTAACTAGGGACTTATTGTATTTCAGTACCAAAGCGTAAACTCATTTATGATATAGATGTTTTGATGTATTATATTATATATGGGTGTTACAAATTACATGGAAATTGTATGTATTTTATTAGAATACACGTTTAGATTTTTTAAACAAATAAAAAAATACAGTTTTAATAATAATTTTGTGAATAAATACATTTAACACATTTTGATGTAATTATATTTAATATAAATGTTTATTAAAATAAAAAATTATTTAGCATGTTAGAGTTCATATGAATTTAATTGTGAATGTGAAGATTATTTTAAAGATAATTAATATAACATTTTCGTTAATTAAAAAATGTTAAATGCTTTTGATTATTAAATTAAATTTGACTATAGTATTACTAACGTATGAACTTTTAATATATTTTGCATTTCTGTGTAATTTTGCTTAAATTAAAAAAAAATAAAAAAAAAATATTATCATATTATTACTATAATATTACATAAAGATCATTAAGGAAATAATTATTGAAATTCTGCTATCAGATATGAGATGTCGAAATAGATGTCACGACACTAATATCTGAACAATGATCAATATAAGAATGATATAAAAACAGTAAACAATAGCAAAGAGACACAAACAATTGTTAAACCAGTTCGGTGCAATCACACATACATCTGGGGGCTACCAAGCCAGGAAGGAAATCCACTAAACAGAATTAGTCTGAAGACTCTCAGTAAACACACTCCAATTTACAATCTTCTCACCTAATCTCTACCTGTGAGATTTCTATCTAAGACACTTAGACAAGAGACACCTCTCACTCCCCCTCATTCACATGCAGTGATAACCACAAAACGATACTAAAGAGAAGAACACACTTCAAATACAAAGCTTGATCTTGCTTAAAAGCTTCAATCAAGAACAAAGCACTCGTACTTAAAAGCTTAGAGTGGACAAATTACAACTCAACTAATCAGTCCAATTCAAGCATCTAACCGATGAATGAATGGCTCACAAAAATAATACAATGCTTAAACCCTAAAACTCGAATGCAGCTTTCAATAACTTATTCTCTCTACTCAACAATTAGGGTTGAACATCTTTAAATAGTAATAAACTCCTTGGGCTTGGGCATTAGCAGATCTTTGAATCAAATAATAATTAAAACTAATTATTCTCCATATCTTTTTGCGAGAAAATAGCAACAACCTAATCTTCAAAATATCACAGAAATTGCTTGCTTCAATTTAAAGATACTCCAAGATTTTTGCACGTAATTACTCAACAGATTGCAAAAAGAGCGCAGCAAATAAAACATAACATTCTCAACAGAATGTTCTGGTAACAGATGTTAGGACACCGTGTTTTACATCATGCACAAAGTCCTGCAATACTAAGAAACACCACCTGCAGAATGTTAGAAACAACATGTCACGACATCAAGTAAAACATCTTGATGAACCACTTTGTTTTAGCAAAATTGCTGCCAATACAGAACTAACAAACTCCCCTTTTGGCAAATTTTGGCTAAAACACTATAGCACCAACAATGATCAGAGATCCCTGCAGCAGAAGCAACACACATACACATCTAACCAGAAACTCCCCCTTAAGCCAAGGAGCAGAGAAAAACCAGCAAAGAACACCAAGAAAAGAAAAACCAAAAAAACCAGATGCACACACAGAACAAAACTACTAAGCTACTCCTTTAAACTCCCCCTTTTTAACCATAATTAGACAAACATCAGACAGAAAATTCCATAACAAACAAAGCTAAAATTATCATAAAGAAGCTGTTACCATGAGAGCAGTACAAACATCTTCAACATTCAGATTATGCACACAAGAGTGCCATCAGAAAACCAGAACAGAATTCCAGCACACAAGGGTGCCAAAAGAAATCCTGAAAAAGAACCAAAATAACAAAAAAAAACTTCATGAACAGATCACTCAAGCATCTCCAGAACCAGCAGAGTCCTCACTCTCAGAATTGTCTTCATCACCCTCTGCATTGCCATCAGACTCACCAGAATCACCCTCCTGAGAACCTTCCTTCTCATTTGCATCCTCAACAGTATCACCTTCAGCCATTCTTAGAGTCATGATCATTCTTTCAAACTTCAGTTTTCTTTCAGTACTGACTTTAATAACCTCATCCAGTTCCTTGCAGGCTTCTACCAACTCAGAAATCACCCCAGACTTGGTTGTGGGCTAGTGTGAAGTAGAGGCAGATGTCATGACAATGTCAGGGACATGGTGACCTTCAAACAATTTATAGTGAAGGGACAATGCAGACCCCCTTTTGCAAAAAACATCAGAATGAGATAGGATACCAGGGTGCTGATTTAAAATAATGCCACAGATAAGGGAGGGAAAGACAATAGGCATCTTTACAGCAAAAGTGCCAGCTAGCTTCATATCTGATCAAATATAAAGGAACCATAATCAAAACTCTTCTTAGTCCCAACAACATATATAAACCTTCCCAAACCAACATAAATAGTGGAAGTGTGGTTTGTGGGGACCCAGTTAGCAGCACCTATCCTATGCAAAATAACATATTTAACACTTAGCAGGCCAGCAGATAACTTATGTTTCATAGGCCAACCTTTAACCTGATTAGCTATGATAGTTTTGCACACTTGATTATTAGTATCTTCCAGCTCACATTGATCATCTTCATTTCTGCCAAGGTACTTGTTGATTATGGTAGGAGAGAATTCCACACACTTTCCTCTAACATACACCTTTCTGAAATCCTTACTACTCTTATCATTACAATCAGCAGGAATGTTGACTATAAACTCCTTCACTAGTACATCATAGCATTTTGAAAACTTGGTCACTGTCTTCATCAATCCAGCATGCTCAATCAAAGCCATTACCTCTTTATACTCCAAAGCGTCTTTCCCTAACTCTCTCTCCAGTGTTATCCTTCTCTGATAAACATACTTCCACCTTTGAACGCTGTCAGCATAGTGGAAGGAGATGTTATCCAAAGGAGCATCAGGAACTATTCCAGAAATCCTTTTTACCACAGTCTTTTTCACAGGAGTGATGTCCTGGACATCATCCTCAACATCAAAGTCTGAATCAGTGTCAGAGCTAGCCTTCCTTTTCTTGGAGCTGGTATCCACTTTGCTCCATGATTTTGAAGGGCCAACAACAGGTTTCTTCTTAGTACTCCTAGCAGGAGTTTTCTCAACAGTAGCTGTTCCTCTTCTGGTCCTCAATCTTTTGACCATCCCAGGGTTCACACAAGCAATTAGGTCATTGTCTGACAGGTCATCAACATTCACAATATTGTCAACCTTTGCATGCTCTTTTTCTTTAGGGTCAGGATCATTACTATTGGTAGGAGAGCTTTTCTTAGCAGATGATGTTTCAACATCTTGTTCAACCACAGTTTCAACATTTACTAACACAGAGCTAGCCAGAGTGTGAAGATTTTCTTCTGTTTATCTTTCTCAGAATTTGGAGTATCAATATCCCTTTCCTCAGCACTAATTTGAGCAAGTGGGATCGAAATCCCAGGAACCCTACGATCTCCATACAATAGTCCAGTGACAATACTTTTAATGGTTCTATCCACATATTTACTACCTTCCCTATGATCATAAGAAGACTCAACATTGGTTTTAGAGGAGTTACTTGTAGGTGTACGTTTGGAACTTCTTACATGCAGTTTGCTGGGCCTTGTCTTTTCAGTTTCAGAATGGGGAATCATGGATAAAGAAGCAACGTCAAGAACAACTTTAGGAGAGATACCTTCCGAGGAAACCCTAGATTTCGAAGGGGTAGGATTTTTAGCAGGAGAGTTCTTGGACGGAGAGGAATGTTGTTGAGACATCGTAACCTTCTTGCAAATGCTTGAACTTGGAGTAGAAAGACTTCTTTTTCTGAGATGGAAGGTGAAAGAACTGAGCAAGTAAGTATCAAGATTGATGTAGCGCGTGGGAACAAAGTGATAAAATGATTGCCTAAGGTAGGGGGGCTGCTTTTGTTGGAAACTTAAACGGAAGTAAATGATACTTCCACAAAATAGTAAATGGCCTTTTAATTTTTTTAAAGTTCAATGAAAGTTGCCCACACGCCATTAATTGCTACAGATCTTCATAAATAAAAATTCCTAATTTTCCTCTTAAGATTTCAAATTGACTTGCATCCAAAGCCTTAGTGAAAATGTCAGCTAACTGCTTCTCTGTGGTCACATGTTCCAAAGCAATAACCTTGTCTTCTACAAGTTCCCTTATGAAATGATGATGGATATCAATATGTTTGGTCCTGCTATGTTGAATAGGGTTCTTGGATATGTTTATAGTACTCAAATTGTCACAATACAATGTCATGACATCCTGTGTGACATTATATTCAGTAAGCATTTGTTTCATCCACACTAGTTGAGAACTACTTCCACCTGCTATATACTCTGCTTCAGCAGTAGATAGAGAGACACAATTTTGCTTCTTGCTAAACCATGATATAAGATTGTTCCCCAGGAAGAAGCAACCTCCTAAATTTATTTTCCTATCATCAGCACTTCCAGCCCAATCAGCATCACAATATCCAGATAAAGTGTAGCCAGATCCATGTGTGTATAGCATACCATAATCACAGGTTCCATTTACATATTTTAGAATTATCTTGACTTGATTGATATGACTCACTTTGGGTTCAGCTTGATATCTAGCACAAACACCTACAGCAAAAGCAATGTCAGGCCTGCTAGCTGTAAGATAAAGTAGGCTTCCTATCATACTCCTATATAAACTTTGGTCCACATTAACACCATTTTCATCTTTAGACAACTTCAGATGAGTAGGAGCAGGTGTTCTTTTGTGACTGGCATTCTCCATCCCAAACTTCTTAACTATGTTCTTGGCATATTTACTCTGAGATAGAAATATAGAGTCTTCCATCTGCCTGACTTGCAACCTAAGAAAATAAGTTAACTCACCAACAAGACTCATCTCAAATTCAGACTGCATTTGTTGAACAAAATGTTTAACCATCTTATCTGACATCCCACCAAGGTGGTTATGATTCTATTTGGGTGATTGTAGATCGGTTGACGAAATCTGCGCATTTCTTAGCCGTAAAGACTACTTACAAGGCAAGTCATCTCGCAAAGTTGTTCATTTCAGAAATCGTGAGGTTGTATGGTATTCCCTCTAGTATTGTTTCGGATAGAGATCCAAAGTTTACTTCAAGATTTTGGAGAGCTTTTCAACAAGCTATGGGAACGAAGTTGATATTGAGCACGTCAAATCATCCGTAAACGGATGGTCAGACGGAACAGACAATACAAACAATGGAAGATATGTTAAGGGCTTGTGTGCTTGAAAGTGGAGTAAATTGAATAGAACTTTTACCGTTGATTGAATTATCCTATAATAACAGTTATCATGCAAGTATTGGCATGGTTCCTTATGAGGACTTGTATGGAAGGAAATGTAGGACACCATTGTGTTGGGCGGAAGTTGGCGAAGGTAGAATTTTGGGACCCGAGATTATTCACGAAACTATGAAAAAGATTAGAATGATCCGTAATAAAGTTAAACAAGCACAAGATTGTCAGAAAAGTTATGCGGATAATTGTAGAAGACCTTTAGAGTTTGATGAGGGTGATCACGTGTTTTTGAAAGTTACTCCGAGGTTGAGATTCAAAGGACAGTTTAAGTAGTGGAAGTTAAGTCCGAGATATATAGGACCGTATCAAATTTTAGAAAGGATTGGTGAAGTAGCTTACAGATTAGCCTTACCGCCTTCTCTGTCAGAGATGCACGATGTTTTTCATGTATCTCAGCTTCGGAAGTTTGTTCCAGATCCTCTTCAGCCAATTCTATCAGATATGATTGAGATAGAAGCAGATTTGACGTTCGAACCTCGACCGAGTCGTATCACAGGAAGAGAAACTAAGGTGTTAAGGAATAAATAGATTCCTCTTGTTAAGGTCCAGTGGGATGAGACGCATCCATGTGATGCAACTTGGTAACTGGAATCGGAGATGCGAGAAGTTTATCCTCATATTTTCAGGTAATTGTTTTAAATTCATGGGCGAATTTCTATTTAAGAGGGGAGGATGTAATACCCCGTAAATTATTTTACTCTAGATAATATTATTATGATCAACTAGATTCCGGTTTACTCTGAGAATTATTTGGATGAAATAATTGGAGTAAACTGATGAGCTCAGAGCAGATCAAATTAATATTATCTGACTCTGAGGTTTTAACTTTTGGCATTTGGGAGACTTTTTGGACAATTAGTAGTGTTACTAATTAATGATATTTGTTGTATCATTTCCTTTCCACCATTTTTCCACAATTGAAGCAAAGGAAGAAAAAGATAGAAAGAAGAGGAAAGGAAGGAAAAGGAGGAGAAAATTTCCAAAGAGCTCAAGATTAAGAATCATCATCCATTCGTCACCAAATCATCTCATCTTCTTCATCATCATACTCTATTCAAGGTGGGTTCTAGATAGAGGCATTAGTTGTAGAAATTCTTGAGTTATAGAGTTAGGTTAGATATTGTGAGAAATGAGAAATCCTGTTAATCTAAGAATCTAACTGATGAAATACGATTTAAACTGTGTATAATACTTGTTGTTATGATTGGAACAGGTTTTGTTTGTTATGGTGTGACTGGGAAATGTTTTAGGTGAGAAAATAATTGATTTTGACCCATAACAGCGCTGCTGGGATTCTGGGTTTCGCATGGTTCGCCTAGCGAACCTGGGGCGAAGGCGAAAGAGAATGGTTTCGAGGGTTCTCCTAGTGAACCCGGCAGCGAAGGGCAAGGCGAAGGTTCACCAAGGTGTTCGTGAAGCGAACTTTGTGCCTTTTCAGTTCTGTTTTGTTCTGCCTTGATTCGCCCAGAGGTTCGCGAAGCGAAGGGCAAGGCGAATGTTCGCCCGGGAGTTCGCGAAGCGAACTTTGTGTCCTTTTTGCTGGGTTTCAGTTCGCCATGGGGGTTCGCCCGGCGAAGGGGAAAACGAACGTTCGCTGGGGACTTCGCCTAGCGAACATAACAGATTTTTTCTACCTTGTTTCTTCCATAACTTTTGAACCGTGACTCCATTCGAGGCGTTCATGGTACCGATGGAGAGCTGTGAGAATACTCTATCTAATGGGAATGAGAAATACTAGTTTTACTGCCCGATTAAATAAATCGGAGGGAACCGATTTTGGTTTAACTTTGTGATATGTTGAATTATGTGATTTCTATTATATATTCGACTTGTGTTAAATATTCTCTTGTTGTTAAGCATGTTTGAGAGTGTATGCATGCTAAAATATGAAATAGGTAGAGTGAGGAAACCTTACCATGAATTACGTTGGAACCTAGTAATGGCTAGGAAGTTGTTGAATAACATAACGACGATGCTCGTGCAAGAGAGGCCGAGGTGTGCGTCTATTACCGAATGTGTGGAAATAATTACACTAGTATAGATCATGTTTTATTGTGTTAATTTTGAGAAAAGACAAAAGAGGTCTTAAGGCGAATGTGGTCTTGTGATTGTCGAATACAATCACATTTGTGAATATGATCACGTAATCGTAACTGTTTCATGTGAGTGCATTTCATGGGTCTCGAGCTCCTCTGAAACATGACACAATTACTTGGCAAGTTTGATTCCCGTGTGTAGTACGAATGAAGCCTACGGGTAAAGAGACTTGTGACGGTGTACGGGCCGTGTGAAGTGACGATTAAAGGTGATAGTATGTCCCTAATTTCCGAATCCATTTCGTATGCCAAGTAACTACAAGGATCCATGACTCGGGTCGACTTCTAGTCATAGAAGCGGACGGGAAAAGGGGATGCCTTGGTAAGGTTATCGATTAATGATAATGTGAGTTAGCAAGACTCATGAACATGGATCCATATGGTGTGTGTGAGTACTCGAAGTCACTTCCCTTCCCCTTTTGACTTGAGTTAGGTGTGATAGAACCTTGTAAAGCCGAGAGGACGTATAAGATAGGGAACTCACTGAGATTTGATGTATCTCACCCCACGTTGTTAATTATTTTATTGGTACTATAGGTTCAACGAAGGGTAAGGATAAGGTTGTTTGACTTTCCTTCCTATCTTAGCTTTTTGGGATGGCAAGGCTTCCGTTGTGGAGTTTTTGAGATCGTTGTCGATCTAGTTCTTAGTATTTATCTTTGGAACATCTTGTATATATATTATGCCATAGTTTTTTGTACTAGGTATTTATTTTGGGGCATGTATATGTATAATGTGTTTACTAGGGACTTGTATATTTCAGTACCAAACGTAGTATTCATGTATAATATATGCTTTGATGTATGTATTTATATATGGGCGTTACATGTAAAATGTTGATAACAATAGTAGTACATTATGAGATAAAATATGCATATAAAAATATGAAGACAGAATATTGTGAAATTCATATGTATGGATTTATCTCAATTATAGTTCATTAGAAGTAAGATCCGACAATTTAACAAAATTGTCCACAAGTAACATTAAAAACTTTGAAAGAAACATAGCGTTCTTGTGCTTATAAATTCCAATAAAAAATTTACTCTCATAATTCATCTCAAATTATATCAGGTCAAGAGTTTGATTTACCTTCTTGTAGGTTTCAAATACAACTATCAAGCTTAACATTAAGCTGTCAAACACGAGAAATTGGGTTGTTCCTTAAAAGCAATATAGTAGAGAGACTTTAGGAGACTTTCACAAATAATTCTATAGTAGTGCATTAAAATTGTGAAATTTAGGAAATAATAATTTAGATCAATGGATCAAACAAATATCATTCATTAAATTTGTTCTCTGCACTATACCAAAGAAATACTAGAAACTAAAAAGAGATTTGTATCCTATGAAACACAAAGATAGGCATAGGCATGAACACAGAATGCAATATCATGAAACTAACAAATAATTTGATAAATAAATTTAAAAAATTAAATGTAATCGTGTATTACAACGAGACATGTCAGATGCCAAACACAAATTCAAGCATATTGGTGCTACATAGCTTCAATCGATCTAACAGCCAATAGTTGGATATTCATGTGATGGACCCCTGTATTAAGAATGACTTAGAACAAAATATAGAAGAAGCATATCAAAAACATCAGATCGTCAACTTACATAGTCTTAAAAGCACCTATTTAAGTGTAGCAGAAGATTGTTCAATTGGATTAATTAATTAGTGGCATTTGAATGATTACAATGTTATGTGATATGTTGAAAATCCATATCTTTTGGATCATAAATCCAATCGAGGCATAGTAATAGCCGTTGGAAAGCTGTGGAAATATCCTACGGGATAAGAGTGAGAAATATTAATTTGATACTTGATTAAATGATCGGAGGGAAACCAAGAGTTATGTGACTTGTGGGTGAATCATTATATGTGATTCTATTATCCAATTGTAATATGTTTTTGTATAACTTGTGATGAAATTATTATATGTAATTCAAATGTGCAATTGTAATATGTTTTGCCTGATATCGTTGTTAAACATTATCAACAGAATATGCATGTTTAAAATCTGAATTAGGAAGAGTGAGGAAACTTTACCCCAAAACAAAATGGCATAGTTTAATGATAGTGGAACCTAGTAATGGCTAGGAAATTGATGAATAACTTAATGACAACGCTCGTGCAGAAGAGGCCGAGGCGTGTGTCCATTACTGAATGATATAGAAAAGAGTGAAACACTAGTATGGAACATGTATGTAAACCTTTGTGGTTTTGTGAAAAGGCAAAACAGGCCTTAAGGCGAATGTGGCCTTGTGATTGTCGAATACAATCACGTTGTGTATATGATCACGTAATCGTAACCTTTTTCCTTGAAGTGTAGTTTCATGAGTCTCGAGCTCCTCCTCTGAAACGTATGCACAATTACTTGGCAGGTTTAATTCCCGCGTGTGAGTATGAATGGAACATATTATGTGTCATTTCATGAGTAACAAGCTCCTCTATAATGAATGCATGATTTCTTGGTAGGTTTGATTCCCAATGTTATAGTACAAGTGGAACATATATGGTAAAGAGACTTGTGACGGTGTACGGGCCGTGTGAAGTTACGATTTAAGGTGATAATATGTCCCTTATTTCCGAATCCATTTCGTATGCCAAGTAACTACAAGGATCCATGACTCGGGTCAACTTCTAGACGTAGAAGCGGACGGGAAAAGGGGATGCCTTGATGAGGTTATCGATTAGTGATATATTTTGAGTTGGTGAACTCATGATATGTTTCCATATAGTGTGAGATTGTGAGATTGAAGACTCAAGGTCACTTCCCTTCCCCTTGACTTGAGTTAGGTTTTGGCTAGAGCCCTATAAAGTCGAGAGAATCTATAAGATAGAGAACTCACTGAGATTTGATGTATCTCACCCCACTATTATTGATTAATTTCAGGAGGTATTTGCAGGTTTGATTTACAAGTGGAGCTAGCCTTGGATGTTTCAAGAGAAGCTCAGTTTTAGTTTTTCCGCTGTGTAATCTATTGTATACAATTGAGGATATTGAATGTTGATCTTAGTTTTTATTTTTTTTTGCTAGTTTCCATATCTTGTGTCATATGTTGTATTTATGTTTTAGAAATGGACAAGCATGTGAATTATGCCAATAGACACTTATGATGGTGTCAGTACCAAATAGAACACTTGTATGGTATTATTCTTGATAAATATTATACAGGGTGTTACAAATATAACATAATATACGATACACGTATTTTAATAGATCATTAAAAAGTTTATGATAGAATCTTTTTTAACAGGTTATACGAAAATTTAGATACAAAAAGTTTAAATAAATTTTTATGATATAAAACTTATAAATTTGTTTATCATGTTTATTATTTGTTTAGTAATTATTTAAAAAAATAGTAAATTTATATATTTTTTATTCTATACATACATATAAGTAAATTACATGGAAATTGTATGTATTTTATTAGATTACACGTTTAGATTATTTAAACAAATAAAAAAATATAGTTTTAATAATAATGTTGTGAAGAAATACATTTAACACATTTTGATGTAATTATATTTAATATAAATGTTTTTCAAAATAAAAAATTATTTAGCATGTGAGAGTTCATATGAATTTAAATTGTGAATTTGAAGAATATTTTAAAGATAATTAATATAACATTTTCGTTAATTAAAAAATGTTTAATGCTTTTAATTATTAAATTCAATTTGACTATAGTATTACTAACGTATGAACTTTTAATATATTTTACTTTTCTGTGTAATTTTACTTAAATTAAAAAAGAGATTAATTGGAATACACTGTCTGTGTAAAACTACTTTACACGGTCAACCAATTATAATTAATTATTTTGACACATATTTATGAAATTAAAAATAAAACAAATTACATTATAAATAAATCATTTTAATAACTACTTCTTCCTTGTTTCTCTTTTCTCATGTGTCAAAATAACTAATTCTAATTGGATGACTGACAGTGTATTACAATTAATCTAATTAAAAAAAATAAAAAAATATTATCATATTATTACTAAAATATTACATAAAGATCATTAAGGAAATAATTAAATATTAAAAATTTACATTAAATACCAAAAACTCAAACATTTCAATATTAATTGATTATTTGGTTGTTAAATTAATAATAAAGAAATAAATAAAGTTCATTACATTTTAAATAATACCTAATTTCTTTATGGTTTTCTTAAAATACGTAAATCTTTATTCTTCTTCAATAAAAAAACGTAACCTATTAATTTTCCAGCACGTTAGATATTGTTAAAAGAAAGTTAATTTCTATAATTACGCTAACTTTAAATGTGTATAAAAAAATAATGTGTGAGATCTTAAAAACATTTTTAAAATAGAAAAAGGATTAGACAATATTTACTCAGAAGTCAAGGATTGATATTGCACAAAAACTTATTAATAGAAATTGTTAGGTATAATTTTTTTATTATTTTGTTACCTACAATTTCAAGTATTTTTTAGTTTTGAGCAAATTATTTTATATATTTTTTAGATTATTATGGATTATTTCTTAAAAATTTATCTAGATTTAATTTTTTTAAATAATTTAAATGTTTTTTAAAAATTATATTACAAAAAATATTAAAGAAAACAAACAAAAAATATATATAATTATTTTAATTACAAGAAAAATATGTAATAATGTTATATTTTTAATTGGTAATTTCTTCCTATATCAAAATAGAAATTTTATAAATGTTTGGTGAAATTTGAGAATATTCAAAGATATATAAATACATAGGCGTTGATTTGGATTTGCAAATGATGAAAGCAACACAAACTCAAAATCAGGATATTTACGAAAATAAAACATTGTGAATTTTAAATGTAAAATGTTGATAACAATAGTAGTACATTATGAGATAAAATATGCATATAAAAATATGAAGACAGAATATTGTGAAATTCATATGTATGGATTTATCTCAATTATAGTTCATTAGAAGTAAGATCCGACAATTTAACAAAATTGTCCACAAGTAACATTAAAAACTTTGAAAGAAACATAGCGTTCTTGTGCTTATAAATTCCAATAAAAAATTTACTCTCATAATTCATCTCAAATTATATCAGGTCAAGAGTTTGATTTACCTTCTTGTAGGTTTCAAATACAACTATCAAGCTTAACATTAAGCTGTCAAACACAAGAAATTGGGTTGTTCCTTAAAAGCAATATAGTAGAGAGATTTTAGGAGACTTTCACAAATAATTCTATAGTAGTGCAATAAAATTGTGAAATTTAGGAAATATTAATTTGGATCAATGGATCAAACCAATATCATTCATTAAATTTGTTCTTTGCACTATGACAAAGAAATACTAGAAACTAAAAAGAGACTTGTATCCTATGAAATACAAAGATAGGCATAGGCATGAACACATAATGCAATATGATGACACTAACAAATAATTTGGTAAATAAATTTAAAAAATTAAATGTAATCGTGTATTACAACGAGACATGTCAGATGCCAAACACAAATTCATTCATATTGGTGCTACATAGCTTCAATCGATCTAACAACCAATAGTTGGATATTCATGTGATGGACTCCTATATTAAGAATGACTTAGAACAAAATATAGAAGAAGCATATCAAAAACGTCAGATCGTCAACTTACATTGTCTTAAAAGCACCTATTTAAGTGTAGCAGAAGATTGTTCCATTGGATACTCAATGTGTAATACCCTATATTATCTAAATGCTCAATTGCATATCAGATGAGTATTTATGCGCTCTATCTTTGGATAATTGGATTAATGGAATTCTCTAAGTACTTTAAGCATTATAAATTGGAATCAATAGAGCAACCGCTGAACTCTGAAGAGATTAATTATTTTATGAAAGAGACAGATCAATAATCATTAGTTCAAGAAAAGATTTTAAGGTAGCTTCAATAACTGATCAATTGGTTGAGATGACAAAATATCAATTGGAGATATTTGACTCTATTGGATTATATTATATAATATTGGTATTATATATATATATATATATATATATATATATATATATATATATATATATATATATATATATATATATATATATATATATATTTGTTAAGAAAAAGGAAGAAAAAGATAGTAAGAGAAGAAGAAGAGAAGATGAGGAAAAAAGCTTGGGAAGGAGAAGAAGCTCATGAATCATCATCATCTTCTTCAACCTCCTCTTCGATTATCAGGTGGATTCTAGGTAGACGCTCTAAGTTCTAGAATTAAGGATTTAGAACTTAGGTTAGATTCGAGAGAAAATGATTAAACGAATGAATCAATGAAATCTAACTGATGAAATTCGATATAAATTATGTGGTGTAGTCGAATTATGCATGTGATCATTTGATAATACTTGCTTTGATGTTTGGGAATGATTTGGGTGAGGAAATGATGGATTTGGCCCAAGGGTTTCTGGTTTCTCACTGCTGCGAATTTCTGAACTTTGCATTATTCGCCTAGCGAACCTGGCGAACTCCAAAGCGAACAGTTGGTCGCGGGTTCGCTAGCGAACCCTGGAGAGAATGGAAGGAGAATGTTCGCTCAGAGCTCGCTTAGCGAACTTTATGCCCTTTTTTACCTCTGACTTAGTTCGCTGAGTGGTTCGCCTAGCGAAGACAGTAGCGAACGTGACAGATTTTTCTATGTTGTTTCCTTCATAACTTTTGATCCGTAACTCGGATTGAGGCACAGTCGGATGCGTTGGAAAGCTATTTCAATGCTCTTTATGATAGTGAAATAGAAACATATGTTTATGTCATGGATTGATATGGTAGAGCTAAATATTGTGATGAATGTGAAAAGTGTGGCTTATGTTTCCACCGGAAATTCATGAATCGGGAAGCCGATTGATATGGGACTTAAAGCCTGGGAAAGAGAATCCAATGTGCTATTAAATGGTAATGTGAGACCATGATTTAACCAAGGATGCTTGGTAGAGGATATTAATGGCTTGTATGCCTTAAAATGTATGTGAACTATGTGAAAATAATGTCTTTGTGATATGTTTAAAATCCATATCTTTTGGATCTTAAGTCCGATCGAGGCATAGTAATAGCCATTGGAAAGCTGTGAAAATATCCAACGGGATAAGAGTGAGAAATATTGATTTGATACCCGATTAAATGATCGGAGGGAAACCAGGAGTTATGTGACTTGTGGGTGAATCATTATATGTGATTCTATTATACAATTGTAATATGTTTTTGTATAACTTGTGATGAAATTATTATATGTAATTCAAATGTGCAATTGTAATATGATTTGGCTAATATAGTTTTTAAAAATTATCAAAAGAATATGCATGCTTAAAAATATGAATTAGGAAGAGTGAGGAAACTTTACCCTAAAACAAAATGGCATAGTTTAAGATAGTGGAACCTAGTAATGGAAAAGAAATTGATGAATAACTTATGACAACGCTCGTGCAGAAGAGGCCGAGGCGTGTGTCCATTATCGAAGGGTATAGAAATGAGTGAAACACTAGTATAGAACACCTGTAAGTATTATGTTTATTTGAGAAAGGCAAAAGAGGCCTAAAGGCTAATGTGGCCTAGAAATGTTGAATACAATTATGGTTGTATGTGAAATCACGAAATCGTAACCATTATTCTATTATGTGTCATTTCATGAGTAACAAGCTCCTCTATAATGAATGCACGATTTCTTGGTAGGTTTGATTCGCAATGTTATAGTACGAGTGGAACCTATATGGTAAAGAGACTTGTGACGGTGTATGGGCCGTGTGAAGTGACGATTTAAGGTGATAATGTGTCCCTTATTTCCGAATCCATTTCGTAAGCCAAGAAATCTAAGAGGGTCCATGACTCGTTCCTACTTCTAGACGTAGAAGAGGGCGGGAGAAAGGGGATGCCTTGACAAGGTTATCGATAAGTGAATATTTTGAGTAACGAGCTCACTAACGTGTTTCCATATAGTGTAAATTGTGTACTCAAAGTCATTTCCCTTCCCCTTGACTTGAGTTAGGATTTGGCTAGAACCTTGTAAAGCCGAGAGAATCCATAAGATAGGGAACTCACTGAGATTTGATGTATCTCACCCCACTATTGTTGATTATTTTCAGGAGGTATTTGCAGGTTTGATTTAAAAGTGGAGCTATGCTTGAATGTTTCAAGAGAAGCTTAGTTGAGCTTATTCCGCTGTGTATTTGTTGTATACAATTGAGGATATTGTATATTGATCTTAGATTTTATATTTTTGGCTAATTTCCATGTCTTGTACCATAGGTTGTATTTGTATTAGTAAATGTTAAGTATGTGAATTACGCCATTAGGAACTTATGATGGTGTCAGTACCAAATAAAATGCTTGTATTGTATTATTCTAGATATATATTATACAGGGCGTTACAGTTGGTATCAGAGCAGTTCGTGTCCTCGACCTAGCCTTGAAACATCATAAGTAAATCTATTCCTGCCTCTTAAGTGTGTCTTGCCATCATGAAACTTAATATCATACTATGTAGTGTTGGGCCTGATCAACCTAATTCTATGTATGTGATAGGTAGAATCATGGTTGAGTGGCCACGAGGATTCCGAAGTGTTGTCGGAACTTGTGCTGTGAGGGTAGGCTCAAGCCAAGAGTTAGTAGTGAAGAGTTTTGGGTCCGCTCAGTGAGGTTTTAATAGAAGTTGTGCTTGGGTAGCATGGAAATTAAAGAGTGATGTGTTGTTCAAGTAATCCTTTGGAATGGGTGGAGTCTGAAAGTTAAGGATCTCTATTGGACGATTGGTTAAGGTATTGAGGAATATGTAAAATCGTTAGTAGAGATGGATTGGCCACTAGTACGGATAAGAATTTCAAGTAATCTCTTTCCGTGGAAAAGAAAAGTTGTTTTGTGGAATGTGTGGCGTAAGGTCCAGAAGTGAGATAAGTGTTGGTGCTTAAGTTTCTAGGGTCGTTATGATATCTTAAATGGAAGAGAGCACCTTAAGGAATGTGTTCAGAACAATATCTTCCGGCTGGTTAAGAGTTGAGGGTTAAGGATGTTCGGCTTCTATGGGAACTTAAAGTAGTGGGGAAGTGTGTGATGGAACACAAGGATGTGTTTACATGCTTCAAGTGAACAAGTATGTGTCGGACGAAGAGCAGGAGATAAATTGTGTATCTTCAGTTATGTAGAGAGATTAAGTTCGAGATACTACATCGGGATTTTCGGTATTCGATGAGAGACCAATTTGGAATTTGGAAATGTTAAATTACCCAAGGGACAATATAAGGTATTGTGTCGGAGACAGTTTGGACTTTATTTAGTAACGGGAAGTGTAGAAATATGAACCGTAAAAAGTTGTATTCAGAAACAAAGTATCTTGGAATTTAAGGGAATCTTAGTAAGATGGTTTTATATTTGGACCTAAGAGGATTACCACGGAGAGCAAAGTAAACATGGTGTGGAAAACAGTATCAACGGAATTTATTTTTGGACGAGTGTGTTATAGGGTTATTAAGGTATTGATGAGCCTATAAGTAAGGAAGTGTAATCACGGATGGCTCACCCGTGAGGACCCTAGTAATATGACGTGGAATGGGAAAAGCGTAGTAGTAGCACCGTAGTCACAATGTACGTGATGGATTTTTTATTCTTGAGATAAGTGTGAAAGGACGTACTTTGTGGAACAGTGAGTGTTGCATTCGAGGAAATAAGATTGCGGTAAAACAACGAAAAGCAATTCAGGACTTGTTACGGACTAAGTGTAAATTATGGAACGGTTTATACCGGAAAGGTTTTGTAAAGAGTTGAGGAGAATTGCCGGTTGCGAATTTTCTATTAAGTAATTCTGGTTAATGTGTACGAAGTGATGGAAAGGTTCTTCAAGAGGATGCATTGTCCCGATTTATTTTCAAGTATAGAGAAACTTCTGTATTTGTGAATAATCGGAATATTTGGAATCTACCTTTTGTTAGACTAAGAACATTGTTGTTTTATTTCTCACCAAGGAGTTCAAGTGAGAGAATAAGGTGGTATGCTTGATATGAGATGTCCATCAATTTTGTGGTACCGTATAATGGTTGTGTGTTGGGTTTTACTTATGGAGGAATCAAGTATGAGTTGTGGCTAAAACCCTAGAATGTCGTCATTATTGACTTCCCTCTAGTGTAGTTGTTCTAGCAGAGAATGAACTATCCCGCCAAAGAGTTGTCGTGTTGCCGCATCGGAATTTGGAATTTTTCCTTGTCACTTGGTTGGAATGTGTCATCGACTTTGTAGGTTTTACCTTGAGTGGATCATGGTTAGTAAAGGTTATAAAAGTTAAGAAGCCGCGAGTTGAGAATGATATTCCAAGATAGAATGAATCGGATTGATGGTTTGAGTAGGGATGGCTTTGAATTAAAAAGAAATTGTTTATTTTCAGCTTCTGCAGCAGTGTTAACTGATTAACACAATGGGGTTAACCGATTAACACGTGCAAGGATGGTATTTTGTACTAAATTTTGAGGAGTTAACTGATTAGCTCAAATGGTTAATCGATTAACATGTGAATAAATTGTGAAATCCCTAAGGAACCATCATCTGCGTTTTGTTACCTTATGCTGCTCCGAGTGGAGAGTATTGTGTGAATGGAAAATGGGATGGTAAGTAAATGAAAGACGGATTTGTGTTTTGAAATCGGAACTTGTGGAAGGGTGTTACTTAGTCGATCATCTGTTTAGATGACAAAGGAATTTGACTTCGAGGAAGTAATCTTATGAACTGGGTTGAGTATGTGAAGGTCTTAGGTGTATTACTGTTGAGAGTCTTAAGGACGAAGTTGGAAAATACTCACGAAGTATTGATCTCGCAAGGAATAGTTCGGTGCGTAATTGGTGTTATTAAGATATGAGCGGTTGGTCAGAGTTAGTAATCGCTATCTTCCGCGAGTTTATGGTATTGGATTTAGACCCCGTGAGAGTAGTAACAGTTGTGTGCAGTTGTGTTTTACCCAGAGAAGGAAATTTGGAAGTTATCCATCCTAGTAAGAGTGAGAATTGGACGTTCCGAAGTTAAGTATGTAACTTGGATAGTTTATAGGACATAACGTTTGAGAGAGGTGGATTCAATTGAGGAACGTGGTGTGGACTTCGAAAGTGTGTGGGTGTGTGGAGTGTTGTATGTGAATTGATGAGTAGTATGGAAACTCACAATTATACCTTGAATGGGTTGAGTTTAGTTTAAGTGGTGACTCATGTATGATTGATGTTCTGTGATTGTGTTACATGTGATTGATTGAGATATAGAATTAACAAGAAACCTTGAGTGAGTCGAATGTTAAAGGATTTACTAAAGGATAGTTGTCAG
This sequence comes from Lathyrus tuberosus, assembly GCA_022829125.1. Lineage (NCBI taxonomy): Eukaryota > Viridiplantae > Streptophyta > Magnoliopsida > Fabales > Fabaceae > Lathyrus > Lathyrus tuberosus. The sequence goes on along the minus strand of JALAZF010000569.1, from coordinate 3,169,894 downwards.
TTGTTGTATAAAGGAAAGGAATCACCGAATTACCTCACGGGGATTTGATGAGTGTTTGTTATCCCGAACTTAGATAAGGTGTTACGGTTTTGTTGTGACTCGGTAGGGGAATGTAGAATGGTACATTCTTTCCGAGGTGGAATGCGACCAAGTGTTTTAGTAAGAAACAACAGATGAATTACGAAAAAGGCAAGGGTAGAAGTTAACTAAATATTGGGACAAGAGTATGATTAAGGACGTGAAGTTCGTTAATTTTTGAAAACAAGGATTTTAGTCTGTGAAGTCAAGTTGGAATTGGATTATGTCAGAAAGTTTAACGGAAGTAAAGTTAAGAATGGATCTAAGACAATGATACAAGTTGCGGTTATTGTCGAATAGAGGAAATTCGGGGGCGATTTTCAATTTAAGGGGGGAGAGTGTAATACCCCATATTATCTAAATGCTCAATTGGATATCAGATGAGTATTTATGCGCTCTATCTTTGGATAATTGGATTAATGGAATTCTCTAAGTACTTTAAGCATTATCAAATGAGATCAATAGAGCATCCAGTGAACTCTGAAGAGATCAATTATTTTATGAAAGACACAGATCAATAATTATTAGTTCAAGAAAAGATTTTAAGGTAACTTCAATAACTGATCAATTGGTTGATATGACAAAATATCAATTGGAGATAGTTAACTCTATTGGATTATATTATATAATATTTGTATTATATATATAGATATATATATATATATATATATATATATATATATATATATATATATGTTAAGAAAAAGATAGTAAGAGAAGAAGAAGAGAAGAAGAGGAAAGAAGAGAAAGAGGAAAAAAGCTTGGGAAGGAGAAGAAGCTCATGGATCATCACCATCTTCTTCAACCTCCTCTTCGATTATCTGGTGGGTTCTAGTTAGACGCTCTAAGTTCTAGAATTAAGGATTTAGAACTTAGGTTAGATTTGAGAGAAAATGATTAAACAGATGAATCAATGAAATCTAACGGATGAAATTCGATATAAATTGTGCGGTGTAGTCGTATTATGCATGTGATCATTTGATAATACTTGATTTGATGTTTGGGAATGATTTGGGTGAGGAAATGATGGATTTGGCCCAAGGGTTTCTGGTTTCTCACTGCTGTGAATTTCTGAACTTTGCATTGTTCGCCTAGCGAACCTGGCGAACTCCAAAGCGAACGGTTGGTCGAGGGTTCGCCTAGCGAACCATGGAGCGAACGGAAGGCGGATGTTCGCCCAGAGCTTGCTTAGCAAACTTTATGCCCTTTTTCCTCTGACTTGGTTCGCTGGGTGGTTCGCCTAGTGAATACAGTAGCGAACGTGACAGATTTTTCTATGTTGTTTACTTCATAACTTTTGAACCGTAACTCGGATTGAGGCACGGTCGGATGCGTTGGAAAGCTATTCCATTGCTCTTTATGATAGTGAAATAGAAACATATGTTTATGTCATGGATTGATATGGTAGAGCTAAATATTGTGATGAATGTGAAAGTGTGGCTTATGTTTCCACCGGAAATTCATGAATCGGGAAGCCGATTCATATGGGACTTAAAGCCTTGGAAAGAGAATCCAATGTGCTATTAAATGGTAATGTGAGACCATGATTTAACCAAGGATGCTTGGTAGAGGATAGTAGTGGCTTGTATGCCTTAAAATGTATGTGAACTATGTGAAAATAATGTTTTTGTGATATGTTGAAAATCATATATTTTGGATCTTAAGTCCGATCGAGGCATAGTAATAGCCGTTGGAATGCTGTGAAAATATCTTACGGGATAAGGGTGAGAAATATTTATTTGATACCCGATTAAATGATCGGATGGAAATCAGGAGTTATGTGACTTGTGGGTGAATCATTATATGTGATTCTATTATACAATTGTAATATGTTTTTGTATAACTTGTGATGAAATTATTATATGTAATTCAAATGTGCAATTGTAATATGCTTTTCCTAATATCGTTGTTAAACATTATCAAAGGAATATGCATGCTTAAGAATATGAATTAGGAAGAGTGAGGAAACTTTACCCCAAAACAAAATGGCATAGTTTAAGATAGTGGAACCTAGTAATGGCTAGGAAATTGATGAATAACTTATGACAACGCTCGTGCAGAAGAGGCCGAGGCGTGTGTCCATTACCGAAGGGTATAGAAATGAGTGAAACACTAGTATGAAACACGTGTAAGTATTATGTTTATTAGAGAAAGGCAAAAGAGGCCTAAAGGCTAATGTGGCCTATAAATGTTGAATAAAATTATGGTTGTATGTGAAATCACGAAATCGTAACCATTATTCTATTATGTGCCATTTCATGACTAACGAGCTCCTCTGTAATGAATGCACGATTTCTTGGTAGGTTTGATTCCCAATTTTATAGTACGAATGGAACGTATATGGTAAAGAGACATGTGACGGTGTACGGGCCGTGTGAAGTGGCGATTTAAGGTGATAATGTGTCCCTTATATCCGAATCCATTTCGTATACCAAGAAATCTACAAGGGTCCATGTGACGGTGTACGGGCCGTGTGAAGTGGCGATTTAAGTGAATATTTTGAGTAACGAGCTCAATAACGTGTTTCCATATAGTGTAAATTTATGTACTCAAAGTCATTTCCCTTCCCCTTGACTTAAATTAGGATTTGGCTAGAACCTTGTAAAGCCGAGAGAATCCATAAGATAGGGAACTCACTGAGATTTGATGTATCTACGCCACTATTGTTGATTATTTTCAGGAGGTATTTACAGGTTTGATTTACAAGTGGAGCTATGCTTGGATGTTTCAAGAGAAGCTTAGTTGAGCTTATTCTGCTGTGTATTTGTTGTATACAATTGAGGATATTGTATATTGATCTTAGATTTTATATTTTTGGCTAATTTTCATGTCTTGTACCATAGGTTGTATTTCTATTAGTAATGGTCAAGTATGTGAATTACGCCATTAGGCACTTATGATGGTGTCTGTTCCAAATAAAATGCTTGTATTGTATTATTCTAGATATATATATTATACATATGCATATAAAAATATGAAGACAAAATATTGTGAAATTCAAATGTCTGGATTTATATCAATTATAGTTCATTAGAAGTAAAATCCGACAATTTAACAACATTGTCCACAAGTAACATTAAAAACTTTGAAAGAAACATAGCGTTCTTGTGGTTCTAAATTCCAACAAAAAATTTACTTCTCATAATTCATCTCAAATTATATCAGGTCAAGAGTTTGATTTACCTTCTTGTAGGTTTCAAATACAACTATCAAGCTTAACATTAAGCTGTCAAACACAAGAAATTGGGTTGTTCCTTAAAAGCAATATAGTAGAGAGATTTTATAGACTTTCACAAATAATTCTATAGTAGTGCAATAAAATTGTGAAATTTAGGAAATAATAATTTGGATCAAATGATCAAACAAATATCATTCATTAAATTTGTTCTTTGCACTATGACAAAGAAATACTAGAAACTAAAAAGAGACTTGTATCCTATGAAATACAAAGATAGGCATAGGCATGAACACAGAATGCAATATGATGACACTAACAAATAATTTGGTTATTAAATTTAAAAAATTAAATGTAATCGTGTATTACAATGAGACATGTCAGATGCCAAACAAAAATTCAAGCATATTGGTGCTACATAGCTTTAATCGATCTAACAGCCAATAGTTGGATAATTATGTGATGGACCCCTATATTAAGAAAGACTTTGAACAAAATATAGAAGAAGCATATCAAAAACGTCAGATCGTCAACTTACATAGTCTTAAAAGCACCTATTTAAGTGTAGCAGAAGATTGTTCAATTGGATACTCAATGGATTGTAAAGAACGGTGAATTTCATACTTAAAAGTTGACGATTGTTGATACGCATTAATTATGAAGTTTAAAGTGACCACATTTGGCTGCATTCTATTCTCTATAATTGCAATAAGCAACATAATAGAATGCTATACTAAATCATTTTTGCATAGTTCATCTATTAATGTACTATAAAAGACAACATCAATTTCCAATCACGGCATCTTGAATTCTCGATAAAAATTCATCGTTTCCTAGAACGTTCCATTTTTCGTGTACACATCGATCATTTTATAGTAAATTAGTGTATTTGGATAAATGTTTTGCACTTTCATCTCTCCATATACTCTTCAAAATTCAGCATATGTTAGAGCATTTGAATTAAAAAGACTATTTGAAAAGATGAAGCCCTAAAACATATATCCAAATATGCTAACTTACTCTACAATGATCGACATGTACGAAAAGGCGAAATGTTCTAGAAGACGATGAATGTTTATTGATAATCCAAGATGTCGCTATTGGAATTCGATTTTGCTTTTGGTAATTCAGTCATAGATGCACAATCCAAATTTGTTTTAGTAGATTATTCTATTATGTTACATATTTCTGTGATAGTGAAACAAATCAAGACAAATGTGGTCACTTTCAACTCCATAATACATGCATCATAACGAACTCCAACTTTGGAGTATAAAATTTATCATCTGTAGCAAACAAACGATATTCAATTGAAACATCGTTATTATATGCGATATCATTACCTTTATTTTAGAGACAACAAAGTGCCTAGTCCGCATCATTTGTGTAAGGCGTAATTTTTTTTCACTGTATAACATGTTGACCTCCTTCCTGCACTACAACAAAAGTAAGTTATAACATCGCACCTTAGACAGCGCTTTAATACAAAAGCGCTGCTATAAGTTAAAAACAAGGAAACTATTCATTTAAAAAAATAAAAGCGCAATAAAATATAAGACCTTAGACAGCGCTTTGGTCAAAAGCGCTTTATAAGGTCTTATAAATTTTAAAAAAAAATTTAATGGAAAATATTAGACAGCACTTTAGTTAAAAGCGCTCTCTATGGTCTTATAAATTTAAAAAAAATATAAGACCTTAGACAGCGCTTAGGTCAAAAGCGCTTTCTAAAGTTTTATTAATTTAAAAAAAAAATTAAAGGAAAATATTAGACAGCGCTTTCCTTAAAAGCGCTTTCTAAGGTCTTAAAAATAAAAAAAAAATAAAATCAAAAGCGCTGTCTAAGGCCAACCTTAGAAAGCGCTTTTAAAAGCGCTGTCTAAGGTCCACCTTAGAAAGCGCTTTTATGAAAAGCCTTGTCTAAGGTCTAATTAAATTAAAATATATGAATAGTCAGTATTCATTTTCATATTTCCGCTCTTTCTTCTCCCCTGCATGCGAACTGAGCTCAAAACCCTTGCGAACTCAAACCTTCACCGTCAACCATCCTCCACCGTGCCGTCGTTCGTTGTTGCCGTCGTTGCATTGCCGTCCGTCCGTTGCCGTCGTTGTATTGCCGTCTGTTGCGAACTCATTGCCATTGTTCATTTCTGCTCTTTGTAACTGATACATTTCGTTCTTGCATTGCCGTTGATTTATCTTGAAATCTAATGTAAAATCATTTAATCAAATGTCTAACTTTTAGTAGTGGTGTTTGCATGGTCAGGGTGTGGCCAGATATAGGATGGAAGGATTTATGGCGTAAGATTTTTTCGATTCCTAGATTTGGTTTTGGTTCTTTCTTTGTCATTATTTCTTTTTATTGCTTCTCTTAAATTTACAATTTTGATAGCATATTTACAGCTTATTTCCATGTTTGGTTGTGACTACATCTGGGTCTATATCGGATAGTCACTACTGTTGTTTCCTCCTACATCTGGGTCTGACAAATTCAGGAACCTATTTGTCTCAAGAAAAATATTTGAGTTCTAGGGTTCCCTATAATATATTATTTTTAATTGTTTCTTTTTAATTTTTTGAATTTTCCTCGATTTTTCACTTTATCCGTTCTAGTTTAATCTTTTTCAAATCTTGGATTGGCACAGGATTTGAAAAATGAACATCCTAAATTGTCTTAATTCTTAAATATGGTGATGTAATTGATGTATTAGAAAAGTAGGTGAATACTGTCTTTCGAAAGAGAGATTACAGTGAGTTTAAGGATGAATGCAATGATGATATTTATGACAAGATTATATTGAAGATTTTGATAAGTATATTACTAACTTTGGGTTTGAATTGATCATTCATGTAAGTTGTTCTTTATGTATGATATGATATGACATTATAAGTGCGAGTGGATAACTTGGCATTGCAGAAATATAACATATATTACTTTCTAAATTCTAAGATTAACTAGGCTTTGGATATATCATTCAGGATCCCGCATTTTGGAAAACGTGTGTAGTTAGGAGAATAATAAACGACTCCAGCTATTTGGTCTCTCATTAGATGATTTTGAAATCATGATATGACTTTATTGTTGTATTTTTCTATGTTAGGAATTATAATTCATTATAAGTTGTGTTGACTGCATAATTTATTAATTTTATTTTCTGTCGCAATAACTTTGCAGTCCTCAAAATACAAGTCTAGCTGGGATTTTTTATGATGCAGCAGGGAGTCAATATAATCACCATTTCCGCCAAGTAAAGGCTCTATTTATAAATCTCAAAAACATTCAAAATTTGCTTTGCATTATAAGAAGTTTCTTAGTAATATGTTTCCAAATTAACTAGAGGTTAATACATAGTTTAAAATAATGGAATTACTTATTATACTTATTTTTCAATATATTAAAGTGATTCTTTTGTAGGCTCTTTCAGTAATAATTTTTTTCATTATTTGTTTGTGTATATATGTATTTGGTATGCATGTTCTATAAAGTTTGTGTGTCTAGTCTGTTAGTCTCGAGTATTTTTGTCTAATTAGTGATTCTTCTATGGGTTGTCCTTTTCATGATATTCTTGCTATACAGTGAAGAGTTCGTTGTTGTAAAAGTACTTTTGTGCTGAAGAATTTTGTTGTTGCATTAAATGTGTTGTTGCTATTATTTACTACAATTATTTTTCTCTAGAAGATTAGTTTATTTATTAAGGGTGATATTTGTTATTAACTTAATTTAAAATCTCTTAATTTTCCTATTTGTAGTTGTTATGTTTGTTCTAATGCTCCTGGTCAAGATCATGTTGTCTATGGAAGTGGACCTCACCAAATTGGACTTGAAGTTTCAATTCTTAAGTCTTTGCCTGTTTTGGTTTTCAAATCAGAAGATTTCAAATATGGTTTGGAATGTGCTGTATATTTGTCTTTGTGATGTTGTTGAAGTAAAAAAGCTAGAATTTAACCAAATTGCAATAATGGATTTCATTTAAATTGTATTGATATGTGGTTTCAATCTCATTCCATTTGTCCCCTTTGTAGAAATCTAGTTTCTAATGAATCCTTTAAACCAAATAGTACTTCAAATGCTAAAGAGATTAATGTGTTAGTTTCAACATAAAGTGAAAATTTGAGTCCTATGAATGGTTTATAGTCTTCAAATTTTCCCACAAATATTTTGGTTTGGGGTAATTGTGAAACACAAACAAAAGTTATTCAATTTGATGTGATTTAAATAAAACTGAATTATTTGCATTTTGTGAAAGGGAAATACATAGTTTAACTAATCAAATTTTTGTTGTTGTCACAGAAGCAGCAAAGGACATTGATACTATTAAGAATAAGGGAGCTATCTAACATAGTAACAACAAACTATTTTCCTTCAAGATGGCTCCATGAAAATCTCATAGGTAATGCATACTCTTTCTTTCTGCTCTTATGTTAATGGTTCATATCAAACATAGTAATAACAAACTATTTTATTTCAACTATCAAGTAGTAGTTTGTATTCTTTTAATAATGTTTTTAGTGAACATGCAAGTCCCTAAAACCTCAATTAATAATACACTTTACTGCTCATTCCAGCTACTGTAATGTCGTTCTAGTTCGTCCATATGTCGGTGAGTTAAAAATACCTCTATATTTTACTTTTGAATTGATCTCTGATTTTCTGTATGAAATAACATATGTTAAACTTCACTTAGTAGTTTGGACATTATAGGTATTAAACTCAAAATGTTATGGGAATCGGTGCTACTAAAACCAGATTGGACCATCTAGTTCAACTGGGAATCGAATCTGGTTTTGTTCCAGCCAGCATTTGGAAATTGGTGGGTTTAAAAAGTCGGGAAAAATCTGTATTAACTGCAAAACTGGTGCCAGTGTCATGGGATGGACAGTGCAAACAAGAGTAAAATTAAATGCCAATAACTTATGTGATCCATCCTTGATTAGATTTTCTTAAAAATCATATTCTTTGGTGGGCTTCCTTGATGGTCTCGCATGAAAACCATTGATTTGATCACATTATATTGCAGGATTGTTTTGAAGTAAACCTTCCTGATGTACAACTTTCTGCCTTGGAAAATATGCATTATAGCAGCAATTAGGTAAATTATCTGGATTCGTTAGGAAATGATTGGACAACATACCCGGATTTGAAGAAGTGTATTGACACGTAAGTGAGATTGTTCTAAATATGAATGTGTATATTTATTTGTTTGTTTATTTATTTATGTGAATTGTTCTAAATATTCACTTATATTTTATTAGCGCTATACAAGCTTTCCTAGCACTACGAGATAGCCATCTACCACAGCGGAGATTCAACCCCATTATTACATGGAATTATGTGAAGGTATATTAATTATCACATGTTTTATTATATTAGTGATGCTACTTGATAAAACTTAGGATTTATCCATATTTTCTTTTCATTTGTAGTGTCCTCGGCAACGCAATCAAATAGATTGCGGCTATTTCATGTTGAGGATTATGAGAGACACTCTTTTGTTGGATCGAATAGAGATTCCATCCGATGTATGTATTTCTAACTTATGAGTTATTTTAATATTAACACATATCTCTCATGTCTAATGAAATAGTTAAAACTAAATCAAACTATGTTATATTATTATGTAGTACTTTGAAGAATGCAAGTGTGCTCATTACTCAATTTCTCAATTGGATGAAATTAAAGAGGATTGGTGTCAATACATTATGGAGCTCGGAATTTTACAAGGTATAATATTGTACTCTTACTTTAATTGATGATAATTTAAATATGTGTAACTTTGTTTATGTATTCTTTTAATTGAATTACAATCTTTGTGTTTTCAGGACCTATAATGTAGATTTGAAGCAATGCTTTGGTTGGATGCAAAAGTACTAGTATAAGTAATATGTGCATTTGTAGAAAAAATGTAATGATTTGTAATTATAAATAGGTGTATATATAATTTTGGTTTGTAATTTTAAATATATATATTGGTTTGAATTGCCAATTGTTTTGGATATATAATTTTGGTGTAAATTGATACATTTAAATAGGATAAATTGGATTGATTTGAATCTCCAAATTGTGGTATTTTTCTGAAAAAAAATTGCTAGTTGAAAAACAGGTCAAATTCTAGTTGAAAAAACCTGGTAAAAATTGTGGTTTAAAAAAATTTATATAAAATTTTTCGTATACCTTAGACAGCGCTTTTGGTGAAAGCGCTGTCTAAGGTGGGGATTAGAAAACGGTTTTGACAAAAGCGCTGTCTAAGGTGGACCTTAGAAAGCGCTTTTACCAAAAGCGCTGTCTAAGGTATACCTAAAAGAGTTCAAAAAGGTTGACCTTAGACAACGCTTTTGCTGAAAGCGCTGTCTAAGGTATACCAAAAAAATGTCAAAAAAGGTAAGGCTTAGAAAGCGCTTTTCCCAAAAGCGCTGTCTAAGGTATACCTTATAATGTCAAAAAGCGCTGTCTAAAGGTACCATAGACAGCGCTTTTCATTAAATATACCCCCCTTTAGACAGCGCTTTTGGTATTACCCGAAGCGCTGTCTAAACCTATAGCAGCGCAGGTTTAGACAGCACTTAAGGGCAAAAAAAGCGCTGTCTAAGGTCTTATCTGTTGTAGTACTGAGAACTCAGGGGTGAGCTTCGATTATATGCCTTCTAAGAAACAATCCAATATAGAGAAATTCACATCTCTGTCACTACCACTCCCACTGCTACTACAAGCAAGAACATCAATATTTCTATATAATTTATCTAAAGGGGAATTATATATTGTTTATGTCTATTGTAATTACCATTGATGATTATTTTGGATAATGTCATTGTGATTATGATTTCGAGAAGGTCTTGGTGTTGGAACTGAAGAGTAATAAGGTGGTGGGGCTGGAGTAGAAACCATTATAGATAAATAAAAATGAAGAAAAATTATAAAGGATTATCTAAATTCAACCCAAAGGTGAGAGAGCTTTTGGTTAAAGTGTATCTAAATTGAACAAAAAGAACGAAGTTTTTTTGCTTCAATACACAAAAATCAATGACTTGTGTTGGTGTGAACATGTGTATTTAAATTTAACACAAAAGAGAGGAAAGAGATAGATTTTTTATTGATTACATGATGATGAATGTGTTGTGTGTGGTGTGAAGTGATAGGTCAAGGAAGAATGAGAATTTATTGAAATCTTGCATTGAAAGCTTCAATTTGTTTCCTTTCATTGTTTTCCAACTTGTTTCTTTTCATAGTTTTCATTCCATATATATTCTTAGCAATATGATTTTTTTTCTATATAAAATTTTGAATTATGAAAAAAAAGTAAAATTCACATAAGCAATTTTTTTTTTAATAATGAAAATGGTTTGGAAACATTAAAAAGTTTACCAGGTAAAAAACCCATTAATATAGTTAAATATTTATACTAAAAAGGTGAAATAATTTTTTTGTTAGTTTATTTTTACACAATCGTTTTTAAAGGATTATCATAAATATTCGGAATATGTTTTTTAAAGGAAAATATTTAATTAGAATATATTTTTCTAATATTTTTTAAATGAGAAATCAATAAATTTAGTACTTACAGTTTTTTAAAGTTTAATAATTTTCTATATTTTAAAATACTATAATATTATCTTGTTTTATATTAGTTTTCTTAAAAATAATAAACTATTTAGAATTTAGGAATTTATATTTTTTTGGATTGTAAATTTGAGTAATTAATAAAAAAATTAGAAGAATCATTAAAGTTTTGGGACCTCATATATATGATGTTCAAAACTTTTTTAGAAATTTATCATATTTTATCCTAATATTGTAAACATATTTTTTAATGAAATTGATCTTTATAATTCATTAAAACTTTTTCCAAATCTCGTTTATGTGATTCCCCTTTTATTTCTTCCCATCACAGATTTTATCTTTAACGATTGCACAATGATATTATTTTCTAATATTTGAGTTGTTAGAATATATTTGATAATTACATTTTTTTAATACCTTTGAATTGGTTTATTGTTTAAAATATAACATAATATAAGATACATGTATTTTAATATATCATTAAAAAGTTTATGATATAATCTTTTTTAACAGGTTATACGAAAATTTAGATACAAAAATTTTAAATGACTTTTTATGATATACAACTTATAAATTTGTTTATCATGTTTATTATTTGTTTAGTAATTATTTAAAAAATCAGTAAATTTATATATTTTTTATTCTATACATACATATAGGTAAATTATGTAATACCACGTATTTTAAATTTCTCTGGATAATATTAGTTGTGATCAATTGAGTCTCAGTGTACTCTGTGAAATTATTTACAAAAAAAAAAAATAATAAGAGTAACTGTTGAGCTCAGAGCAAATCCAATTAATATTATCTGACTCTGAGGTAATTAATTATTGGAGCTTTAGAGACTTTTTGAATGTTTAGTAGTATTATTTACTAATGATACTTACTATATGTTTTCTTTCCTCCCACTTGCCAAACATAAAAGAAAAAGATAATAACATAGAGAGAGAAAGAAGGAAGAAGAAAGGAAAGAAAAGGGGAGAAAGAAAAAAAGAGAAAATCCAACATTTCAAGAGCAAGAATCATCATCAACTCTTCATCAAATCATCTCATCTTCTTCATCTTCAACCTCTAACCAAGGTGGGTTCTAGTTAGAAACTTTAGTCGTAGATTTCTTGAGGTTTTTCTATGTTAGGTTAGGTTTTGAGAAAAATGGATGTTTTGAAAAATCGAAGAATCTAACGGTTGAAATGTGTTATAAATCGTGTAGTATGATCAATATATGTGTAGAATCATTGGTTGATAATGGTTATGATGTTTGTGATTGAATTGAAATGTTTGAGTTTTGTGTAGGAATTATGAAACGTTGTTGGAAATTATGTTTGTGAAGTTGTGGAATAACCCATGGTAGAACCATGATCAAATACCTTTGTTTGTTGATTGGGTAGGGTTTTGAGGGTGAAATTGTGGATGGATAATTGATGTTGCAAAGGAAAATTTTTCTGCATAACGCAAAGTACACTTAGCGCGGGTATGCCCGCTTAGCGCGGTCTGGAGAATTTTCACCTCCATCAGGCCGAGAGTAGCGCGCTTAGCGTGCGAGGGGGCCCTCTTAGCGCGACCTGGAACCAAGGAAAAACTATTTTCTTCTAAATTTCATAACTTTTGACTCCTCCACCCGATTTAATCGTTCTTGGTACCGATAGAGAGCTATCGAAATACTCTGTCTAATGGAAGTGAAAAATATTCGTTTTGACGCCCGATTTATTAAGTCGGAGTGAACCGGTTTTAGGGTAACTTATGGGTTGTTGAATTGTGTGATCATATGATATGATTGACTTGTGTTTACCTATTTTTCCTTTTTATTATGCATGTTTGAGGGTATGCATGTTAAAATACGAAATAGGTAGAGTGAGGAATATAACTATAACCATAACGGAACCTAGTAACGACGAGGAAATTGTGGAAGAACGGAATGGCGACGCTCGTGCGTGAGGGGTCGAGGCGTGCGTCTATTATCAAATGGTATGGAACGTATTACACTAGTATGGATCATGTTATTTATGTTTTATTCGAGAAAGACAAAGAGGTCTTAAGGCGAGTGTGGCCTTGTGATTGTAGAATACAATCACACTTGTGTGTGTGGGTGATCACGTAATTGTAACCAATTATCTTGGGTGCGGTTTCATGGGTCTCGAGCTCCTATGAAACGTATGCACAATTACTTGACAGGTTTGATTCCCGTGTGTAGTACGAATGGTACCTAAGGGTAGAGACTTGCGATGGTTAACAGGACATGTGAAGTGACGGTTCACGGCTAACAGGCCATTGTTCCCGAATCCTTTTCGTATGTCAAGTAAATGACAAGGATCCATGACCCGGGTCAACTTCTAGACGTAGAAGAGGACAGGAAAAGGGGATGCCTTGGTACAGGTTATCGATTAGTGATAATATGAGTTGACAAGACTTATGAGCATGGATCTATATAGTGTGTGAGTACTCAAAGTCACTTCCCTTCCCTTTTAACTTGAGTTAGGTGTGATAGAACCTTGTACAGCCGAGAGAACCCATAAGAAAGAGAACTCACTGAGATTTGATATATCTCACCCCACGTTGTTGATTATTTTACAGGTATTACAGGTTCGACGAAGGGTAAGAATAAAGTTGTTTGACTTTCCTTACTACCTTAGCTTTTGGGATGGCAAGACTTCCATTGTGAAGATTATTTTGAGATCATTATTTGATCTAGTTCTTAGTGTTAGGACATCTTGTATATATAATGCCATAGTTTTTTTGTATTAGGCTTTTTGGGCATGTATATGTATAATGTGTTAACTAGGGACTTATTGTATTTCAGTACCAAAGCGTAAACTCATTTATGATATAGATGCTTTGATGTATTATATTATATATGGGTGTTACAAATTACATGGTAATTGTATGTATTTTATTAGAATACACGTTTAGATTTTTTAAACAAATAAAAAAATACAGTTTTAATAATAATTTTGTGAATAAATACATTTAACACATTTTGATGTAATTATATTTAATATAAATGTTTATTAAAATAAAAAATTATTTAGCATGTTAGAGTTCATATGAATTTAATTGTGAATGTGAAGATTATTTTAAAGATAATTAATATAACATTTTCGTTAATTAAAAAATGTTTAATGCTTTTGATTATTAAATTAAATTTGACTATAGTATTACTAACGTATGAACTTTTAATATATTTTGCATTTCTGTGTAATTTTGCTTAAATTAAAAAAAATAAAAAAAAAAATATTATCATATTATTACTATAATATTACATAAAGATCATTAAGGAAATAATTATTGAAATTCTGCTATCAGATATGAGATGTCGAAATAGATGTCACGACACTAATATCTGAACAATGATCAATATAAGAATGATATAAAAACAGTAAACAATAGCCAAGAGACACAAGCAATTGTTAAACCAGTTCGGTGCAATCACACCTACGTCTGGGGGCTACCAAGCCAGGAAGGAAATCCACTAAACAGAATTAGTCTGAAGACTCTCAGTAAACACACTCCAGTTTAAAATCTTCTCACCTAATCTCTACCAGTGAGATTTCTATCTAAGACACTTAGACAAGAGACACCTCTCACTCCCCCTCATTCACATGCAGTGATAACCACAGAACGATACTAAAGAGAAGAACACACTTCAAATACCAAGCTTGATCTTGCTTAAAAGCTTTAATCAAGAACAAAGCACTCGTACTTAAAAGCTTAGAGTGGACAAATTACAACTCAACTAATTAGTCTAATTCAAGCATCTAACCGATGAATGAATGGCTCACAAAAACAATACAATGCTTAAACCCTAAAACTCGAATGCAGCTTTCAATAACTTATTCTCTCTACTCAACAATTAGGGTTGAACATCTTTAAATAGTAATAAACTCCTTGGGCTTGGGCATTAGCAGATCTTTGAATCAAATAATAATTAAAACTAATTATTCTCCATATCTTTTTGCGAGAAAATAGCAACAACCTAATCTTCAAAATATCACAGAAATTGCTTGCTTCAATTTAAAGATACTCCAAGATTTTTGCACGTAATTACTCAACAGATTGCAAAAAGAGCGCAGCAAATAAAACATAACATTCTCAACAGAATGTTCTGGTAACAGATGTTAGGACACCGTGTTTGACATCATGCACAAAGTCCTGCAATACTAAGAAACACCACCTGTAGAATGTTAGAAACAACATGTCACGACATCAAGTAAAACATCTTGATGAACCACTTTGTTTTAGCAAAATTGCTGCCAATACAGAACTAACAAACTCCCCTTTTGGCAAATTTTGGCTAAAACACTATAGCACCAACAATGATCAGAGATCCCTGCAGCAGAAGCAACACACATACACATCTAACCAGAAACTCCCCCTTAAGCCAAGGAGCAGAGAAAAACCAGCAAAGAACACCAAGAAAAGAAAAACCAAAAAAACCAGATGCACACACAGAACAAAACTACTAAGCTACTCCTTTAAACTCCCCCTTTTTAGCCATAATTAGACAAACATCAGACAGAAAATTCCATAACAAACAAAGCTAAAATTATCATAAAGAAGCTGTTACCATGAGAGCAGTACAAACATCTTCAACATTCAGATTATGCACACAAGAGTGCCATCAGAAAACCAGAACAGAATTCCAGCACACAAGGGTGCCAAAAGAAATCCAGAAAAAGAACCAAAATAACAAAAAAAAAACTTCATGAACAGATCACTCAAGCATCTCCAGAACCAGCAGAGTCCTCACTCTCAGAATTGTCTTCATCACCCTCTGCATTGCCATCAGACTCACCAGAATCACCCTCCTGAGAACCTTCCTTCTCATTTGCATCCTCAACAGTATCACCTTCAGCCATTCTAAGAGTCATGATCATTCTTTCAAACTTCAGTTTTCTTTCAGTACTGACTCTAATAACCTCATCCAGTTCCTTGCAGGCTTCTACCAACTCAGAAATCACCCCAGACTTGGTTGTGGGCTAGTGTGAAGTAGAGGCAGATGTCATGACAATGTCAGGGACATGGTGACCTTCAAACAATTTATAGTGAAGGGACAATGCAGACCCCCTTTTGCAAAAAACATCAGAATGAGATAGGATACCAGGGTGCTGATTTAAAATAATGCCACAGATAAGGGAGGGAAAGACAATAGGCATCTTTACAGCAAAAGTGCCAGCTAGCTTCATAGTCTGATCAAATATAAAGGAACCATAATCAAAACTCTTCTTAGTCCCAACAACATATATAAACCTTCCCAAACCAACATAAATAGTGGAAGTGTGGTTTGTGGGGACCCAGTTAGCAGCACCTATCCTATGCAAAATAGCATATTTAACACTTAGCAGGCCAGCAGATAACTTATGTTTCATAGGCCAACCTTCAACCTGATTAGCTGTGATAGTTTTGCACACTTGATTATTAGTATCTTCCAGCTCACATTGATCATCTTCATTTCTGCCAAGGTACTTGTTGATTATGGTAGGAGAGAATTCCACACACTTTCCTCTAACATACACCTTTCTGAAATCCTTACTACTCTTATCATTACAATCAGCAGGAATGTTGACTATAAACTCCTTCACTAGCACATCATAGCATTTTGAAAACTTGGTCACTGTCTTCATCAATCCAGCATGCTCAATCAAAGCCATTACCTCTTTATGCTCCAAAGCGTCTTTCCCTAACTCTCTCTCCAGTGTTATCCTTCTCTGATAAACATACTTCCACCTTTGAACGCTGTCAGCATAGTGGAAGGAGATGTTATCCAAAGGAGCATCAGGAATTATTCCATAAATCCTTTTTACCACAGTCTTTTTCACAGGAGTGATGTCCTGGACATCATCCTCAACATCAAAGTCTGAATCAGTGTCAAAGCTAGCCTTCCTTTTCTTGGAGCTGGTATCCACTTTGCTCCATGATTTTGAAGGGCCAACAACAGGTTTCTTCTTAGTACTCCTAGCCGGAGTTTTCTCAACAGTAGCTGTTCCTCAATCTTTTGACCATCCCAGGGTTCACACAAGCAATCAGGTCATTGTTTGACAGGTCATCAACATTCACAATATTGTCAGCCTTTGCATGCTCTTTTTCTTTAGGGTCAGGATCATTACTATTGGTAGGAGAGCTTTTCTTAGCAGACGATGTTTCAACATCTTGTTCAACCACAGTTTCAACATTTACTAACACAGAGCTAGCTAGAGTGTGAAGATTTTCTTCTGTTTATCTTTCTTAGAATTTGGAGTATCAATATCCCTTTCCTCAGCACTAATTTGAGCAAGTGGGATCGAAATCCCAGGAACCCTACGATCTCCATACAATAGTCCAGTGACAATACTTTTAATGGTTCTATCCACATATTTACTACCTTCCCTATGATCATAAGAAGACTCAACATTAGTTTTAGAGGAGTTACCTGCAGGTGTACGTTTGGAACTTCTTACATGCAGTTTGCTGGGCCTTGTCTTTTCAGTTTCAGAATGGGGAATCATGGATAAAGGAGCAACGTCAAGAACAACTTCAAGAGAGATACCTTCCGAGGAAACCCTAGATTTCGAAGGGGTAGGATTTTTAGCAGGAGAGTTCTTGGACGGAGAGGAATGTTGTTGAGACATCGTAACCTTCTTGCAAATGCTTGAACTTGGAGTAGAAAGACTTCTTTTTCTGAGAGGGAAGGTGAAAGAACTGAGCAAGTAAGTATCAAGATTGATGTAGCACATGGGAACAAAGTGATAAAATGATTGCCTAAGGTAGGGGGGCTGCTTTTGTTGGAAACTTAAACGGAAGTAAATGATACTTCCACAAAATAGTAAATGGCCTTTTAATTTTTTTAAAGTTCAATGAAAGTTGCCCACACGCCATTAATTGCTACAGATCTTCATAAATAAAAATTCCTAATTTTCCTCTTAAGATTTCAAATTGACTTGCATCCAAAGCCTTAGTGAAAATGTCAGCTAACTGCTTCTCTGTGGTCACATGTTCCAAAGCAATAACCTTGTCTTCTATAAGTTCCCTTATGAAATGATGACGGATATCAATATGTTTGGTCCTGCTATGTTGAATAGGGTTCTTGGATATGTTTATAGCACTCAAATTGTCACAATACAATGTCATGACATCCTGTGTGACATTATATTCAGTAAGCATTTGTTTCATCCACACTAGTTGAGAACTACTTCCAGCTGCTATATACTCTGCTTCAGCAGTAGATAGAGAGACACAATTTTGCTTCTTGCTAAACCATGATATAAGATTGTTCCCCAGGAAGAAGCAACCTCCTAAAGTTCTTTTCCTATCATCAGCACTTCCAGCCCAATCAGCATCACAATATCCAGATAAAGTGTAGCCAGATCCATGTGTGTATAGCATACCATAATCACAGGTTCCATTTACATATTTCAGAATTCTCTTGACTTGATTGATATGATTCACTTTGGGTTCAGCTTGATATCTAGCACAAACACCTACATCAAAAGCAATGTCAGGCCTGCTAGCTGTAAGATAAAGTAGGCTTCCTATTATACTCCTATATAAACTTTGGTCCACATTAACACCATTTTCATCTTTAGACAACTTCAGATGAGTAGGAGCAGGTGTTCTTTTGTGACTGGCATTCTCCATCCCAAACTTCTTAACTATGTTCTTGGCATATTTACTCTGAGATAGGAATATAGAGTCTTCCATCTGCCTGACTTGCAACCCAAGAAAATAAGTTAACTCACCAACAAGACTCATCTCAAATTCAGACTGCATTTGTTGAACAAAATGTTTAACCATTTTATCTGACATCCCACCAAACACAATATCATCAACATAAATTTGAGCAACCATGAGTTTCCCTCCTTCATCTTTGATAAAGAGAGTCTTATCTATGCCACCTTTTCTGTATCCATGCTCAACAAGAAATTCTTTAAATCTCTCATACCACGCTCTTGGAGCTTGTTTCAAACCATATAGAACTTTCTTCAACTTATAAACATGTGCAAGATAGGTTGAATCAATGAATCCCTTAGGTTGTTCCACATATACTTCCTCACTCAGGTAACCATTCAAAAAGGCACTCTTGACATCCATCTGAAACAGCTTGAACCTGAAGATGCAAGCAACTCCTAATAGCAATCTGATAGATTCAAGACGAGCAACAGGAGCAATAGTTTCATCAAAGTCAACCCCTTCAATTTGAGCATATCCCTGAGCAACCAGTCTAGCTTTATTTCTTGTGACCACACCTTTTTCATCTGACTTGTTCTTGTAAACCCATTTTGTTCCAATCACATTTGTTCCTTCAGGTCTTGGAACCAGCTCCCATACTTCATTTCTTTTGAATTTCCCTAGCTCTTCTTGCATGGCATTAATCCAGAATTCATCAGTTAAAGCTTCCTTGATATTTTTGGGTTCAATTTTTGACACAAACCAAGAGCTTGTGGTGACTTCTCTTGATCTGATAGTGACTCCCTCATTTGGATCACCTATGATGAGATCTCTAGGATGATCCTTCTGAATTCTGATGGAAGGTCCTTTGTTTACTGGCTCAGAATCAGATTCTGCAACAGTAGGTTTGGGATCACCATTTTTGTCTGAAATTTCTGCAGATGTATCAAGGAATGTTCCAACATCATCTAGAACATCAGCCACCTTATGCAAATCATCAACAACAACATTTATGGACTCCATCATAACCTTAGTTCAAGAGTTGAACACTCTGTATGCTCTGCTGTTAGTAGAGTAGCCCAAGACTAATCCTTCATCACTTTTTGGATCCATCTTTCTTCTTTGTTCACGATCTGCCAAGATATAGCATTTGCTACCAAACACATGGAAGTATTTAACAATAGGTTTTCTTCCCTTCCATATCTCATACAAGGTAGTAGTGGTTCCTGTTCTTAGGGTCACTCTATTATGAACATAACAAGCAGTGTTCATAGCTTCAGCCCAGAAATGGTAAGGCAGTTTCTTGGCATGAATCATAGCTCTAGCTGATTCCTGGATAGTTTTGTTCTTTCGTTCCACAACTCCATTTTGTTATGGAGTAATGGGAGAAGAAAATTCATGGCCAATCCCTTCAGAGGAACAGAATTCAGCAAATTTGTGATTTTCAAATTCCTTCCCATGATCACTTCTGATTCTAACAATATTACTCTCCTTTTCTCTTTGGAGTCTTTGGCAAAGCTCTCTGAACATATCAAACACTTCAGATTTTTCTCTAATAAAACTCACCCAAGTATATATGGAAAAATCATCAACAACCACATAGGCATACTTCTTCCCACCAAGACTCTCCACTTGTATAGGCCCCATTAAATCCATGTGAAGTAGTTCCAACACTTTTGAAGTAGTGAGATGTTTAATCTTCTGATGTGACATCTTGGTTTGCTTTCCAATTTGACATTCACCACATACCTTTCCTTCTTCAATCTTTAGCTTAGGTATTCCTCTGACAGCTTCCATGGAGATGATTCTTTTCAAAACTTTTAGATGTAGATGACCAAGTGTTTGGTGCCACAACTTCACTTCATCATCTTTAGTAAGAGAACAAATGGATGAGTAACTAGAATCTAGAGGAACCCATAGGTAGCAGTTATCCTTAGATCTGACTCCCTTCATGATCACTTCATTCTTTTCATTTGTAACCAAACATTCAGATTTGGTGAAGTTGACATCGAATCCTTGATCACACAGTTGACTGATGCTGGTCAAATTAGCAGTTAACCCTTTTACCAGCAGCACATTATCAAGGTCTGGAACACCTGAGCAGTTCAAATTTCCAACTCCCTTGGTTTCACCCTTGGCTCCATCACCAAAAGTCACATAGCTTATGGAGTGAGATTTGATGTCAACCAACAAATTCTTAATCCCTGTCATGTGTCTAGAACAACCATTATCAAAGTACCAATCCTCCTTAGCTGAGACTCTGAGAGACATGGGAGCTATCAGGCCGGTAGCAGCAGCCTTGGGAACCCATTGTCTTCCATTAGTAGAAGTGTTTGTATTTGATCTAGGTTGAGGAGCAGGTTTATGATATCCATAGAGTCTGAAGAAAAAAGGTTTTATGTGTCCAAAACGCCCATAGTAATGGCATCTCCATCTTTGGAATCTTCCTCTCAAGTGGTTTGAATGACCACTCATATGATGTTGAGGCATATTATGTTTAGGATCAGATACATGTTTTCTCCCATGATGTTGAGACATCTGATATGACATGTTATGTTTAGGTTTAAAAGGACTATCATCTGAAGCTGATTTCTTCTCTCCCTTAAATCCCAACCCAGTAAGATCACCTGCCATTTTTCCACTCTGAAGGATTTCATCCAATGTGTCAGTTCCACTGTTCAGCATTCTGACAGACTTGGTCATTTGATCAAGTTTGGAGTTCAACAACATGACTTCATTCTCTAGCTCAACTTTTTCAGCCTTCAGTTGAATGATAAGTTTCTTCTGTTTCTCCCCTTCAAGACATACTTCTTCACTTCTGAGACACAACTTTTTGTAGGAAGCTGCAAGTTCTTCAAATGTCAATTCATCATCACTAGAATCTTCATCAGAGACACATCTTCCAGTTAAGGCAGTTACATGTTTAGCAGATTCTTCTTCAATTTCACTTTCAGAGTCCTCATCAGTCCAGGAGACAGCTAGGCTTTTCTTTTGTTTCTTGAGGTAAGTAGGACATTCAACTCTAATGTGACCAAATCCCTCACAACCATGGCACTGAATTCCTTTTCCTTGAGTGGATTTTTCTTCAGTCCTTGTTCTCCTTCCACCATCATTGGACCTGCTGATGTCAGATGAGTTGTTCTTGACATTTAATCTTGACATTGTGTCTATTCTCTTCATCACCTTGTTAAACTGTCTTCCTAGCAGAACTATAGCATTAGATATGCTTTCATCACAATCCAAGGTACTCTCCTCCTCTTCCTCTTTAGTATTGGAAACAAATGCTATGTTCTTGGCTTTCTTTTCAGATCTGTCACTTATTCCTAGTTCAAAAGTTTGAAGAGATCCAACAAGTTCATCAACCCTCATCTTGATGATACCTTGAGCTTCTTCTATGACAGTCACTTTCATGTCAAATCTCTTTGGAAGAGATCTGAGAATTTTTCTTACCAGCTTTTCATCAGACATCCTTTCACCCAGGGCACTTGAAGCATTGGCTATTTCAAGAATATTCATGTGGAAGTCATGTATGCTCTCATCTTCCTTCATCTTTAAGTTTTCAAACTTGGTAGTCAGCAGTTGAAGTCTTGACATCTTTACTTTGGAAGTACCTTCATGAGTAGTTTTGAGTATGTCCCAAGCATCTTTAGCTATCTCACAAGTGTTCACCAATCTGAATATATTTCTATCAATTCCATTGAACAAAGCATTCAATGCTTTAGAGTTTCCAAGAGCCAGTTCATCCTCCTCCTTAGTCCATTCTTCCTCAGGTTTCAGATCAGATGTTTCTTTTCCATCTTTCCCAATAATGACAGGATGTTTCCATCCTTTTAAGACAGCTTTCCAGGCCTTACTATCCAATGATTTCAAGAAGGCCACCATGCGTGGTTTCCAATAATCATAGTTAGATCCATCCAAGATTGGTGGTCTGTTCACAAATCCTCCTTCCTTATCCATAGTACCAGAAAATGTCGTCCCTAGATCTCACCCAGAAGCAGAACAGGGTGCCTGCTCTGATGTCAATTAAAATTCTGGTATCAGATATGAGATGTCGAAATAGATGTCATGACACTAATATCTGAACAATGATCAATATAAGAATGATATAAAAACAATAAACAATAGCAAAGAGACACAAGCAATTGTTAACCCAGTTCGGTGCAATTACACCTACGTCTGGGGGCTACCAAGCCAGGAAGGAAATCCACTAAACAGAATTAGTTTGAAGACTCTCAGTAAACACACTCCAGTTTACAATCTTCTCACCTAATCTTTACCTGTGAGATTTCTATCTAAGACACTTAGACAAGAGACACCTCTCACTTCCCCTCAATCACATGCAGTGATAACCAAAGAACAATACTAAAGAGAAGAACACACTTCAAATACAAAGCTTGATCTTACTTAAAAGCTTCAATCAAGAACAAAACACTCGTACTTAAAAGCTTAGAGTGGACAAATTACAACTCAACTAATCAGTCCAATTGAAGCATCTAACCGATGAATGAATGGCTCACAAAAACAATACAATGCTTAAACCCTAAAACTCGAACGCAGCTTTCAATAACTTATTCTCTCTACTCAACAATTAGGGTTGAACATCTTTAAATAGTAATAAACTCCTTGGGCTTGGGCATTAGCAGATTTTTGAATCAAATAATAATTAAAACTAATTATTCTCCATATATTTTTGCAAGAAAATAGCAACAACCTAATCTTCAAAATATCACAGAAATTGCTTGCTTCAATTTAAAGATACTCCAAGATTTTCGCACGCAATTACTCAACAGATTGCAAAAAGAGCGCAGCACATAAAACATAACATTCTCAATAGAATGTTCTGGTAACAGATGTTAGGACATCCTGTTTGACATCATGCACAAAGTCCTGCAATACTAAGAAACACCACCTGCAGAATGTTAAAAACAACATGTCACGACATCAAGTAAAACATCTTGATGAACCACTTTGTTTTAGCAAAATTGCTGCCAATACAGAACTAACAATTATATATTAAAAATTTACGTTTAATACCAAAAACTCAAACATTCCAATATTAATTGATTATTTGGTTGTTAAATTAATAATAAAGAAATAAATAAAGTTCATTAAATTTTAAATAATACCTAATTTCTTTATGGTTTTCTTAAAATATGTAAATCTTAATTCTTCTTCAATTAAAAAAGGTAACCTATTAATTTTCCAGCACGGTTGATATTGTTAAAAGAAAGGTAATTTCTATAATTACGTAAACTTTAAATGTGTATAAAAAAAATGTGTGAGATCTTAAAAAGATTTTTAAAATAGAAGAAAGATTAGGCAATATTTACTTAGAAGTCAAGGATTGATACTGCACGAAAACATATTAAGAGAAATTGTTAGGTATAATTTTTTTATTATTTTGTTACCTACAATTTCAAGTATTTTTTAGTTTTGAGCAAATTATTTTATATATTTTTTAGATTATTACGGATTATTTCTTAAAAATTTATCTAGATTTAATTTTTTAAAATAATTTAAATGTTTTTTAAAAATTATATTACAAAAAATACTAAAGAAAACAAACAAAAAATATATATAATTATTTTAATTTCAAGAAAAATATGTAATAATGTTATATTTTTCATTGGTTTCTTCCTATTTCAAAATAGAAATTTCATAAATATTTGGTGAAAAATTGAGAATAATCAAAGATATATAAATACATAGGCGATGATTTGGATTTGCAAATGATGAAAGCAACACAAACTCAAAATCAGGATATTTACTAAAATAAAACATTGTGAATTTTAAATGTAAAATGTTGATAACAATAGATGTACATTATGATATAAAATATGCATATAAAAATATGAAGACAGAATATTGTGAAATTCATATGTATGGATTTATCTCAATTATAGTTCATTAGAAGTAAAATCCGACAATTCAACAACATTGTCCACTAGTAACAATAAAAACTTTGAAAGAAACATAGCGTTCTTGTGCTTCTAAATTCCAACAAAAAATTTACTTCTCATAATTCATCTCAAATTATATCAGGTCAAGAGTTTGATTTACCTTCTTGTAGGTTTCAAATACAACTATCAAGCTTAACATTAAGCTGTCAAACACAAGAAATTGGGTTGTTCCTTAAAAGCAATATAGTAGAGAGATTTTAGACACTTTCACAAATAATTCTATAGTAGTGCAATAAAATTGTGAAATTTAGGAAATAATAATCTGGATCAATGGATCAAACAAATATCATTTATTAAATTTGTTCTCTGCACTATGACAAAGAAATACTAGAAACTAAAAAGAGACTTGTATCCTATGAAATACAAAGATAGGCATAGGCATGAACATATGATGACACTAACAAATAATTTGGTAAATAAATTAAAAAAATTAAATGTAATCGTGTATTACAACGAGACATGTCAGATGCCAAACACAAATTCAAGCATATTGGCACTACATAGCTTCAATCGATCTAACAGCAATAGTTGGATAATCATGTGATGGACCCCTATATTAAGAATGACTTTGAACAAAATATAGAAGAAGCATATCAAAAACGTCAGATCGTCAACTTACATAGTCTTAAAAGCACCTATTTAAGTGTAGCAGAAGATTGTTCAATTGGATACTCAATGGATTGTAAAGAATGGTGAATTTCATACTCAAAAGTTGACGATTGTTGATACGCATTTGGCTGCATTCTATTCTCTATAATTGCAATAACAACATAATACAATGCTATACTAAATCATTTTTGCATAGTTCATCTATTAATGCACTATAAAAGACAACATCAATTTCCAATCACGACATCTTGAATTCTCCGTAAAAATTCACCGCTTCCTAGAACATTTCGTTTTTCGTGTACACATCGATCATTTTAGAGTAAATTAGTGTATTTGGATTAATGTTTTGCACTTTCATCTCTTCATATAATCTTCAAAATTCAGCATACGTTAGAGCATTTGAATTAAAAAGACAATTTGAAAAGATGAATCCCTAAAACATATATCCAAATATGCTAACTTACTCTACAATGATCGACGTATACGAAAAGGCGAAATGTTCTAAAAAACGATGAATGTTTGTTAATAATCCAAGATGTTGCTATTGAAAGTCGATGTTGCTTTTGGTAATTCAGTCATAGATGCACAATGCAAATTTGTTTTAGTAGATTATTCTATTATGTTACATATTTCAGTGATAGAGAAACAAATCAAGACAAATGTGGTCACTTTCAACTCCATAATTCATGCATGATAACGAACTCCAACTTTGGAGTATGAAATTTATTATCCGTAGCAAACAAACGATATTCAATTGAAAAATCATTATTGTTAGAAGACCCAATTTTAAACCCAAACGTCAGGCCCAACAGCCCAAATGGTTTAAAGACTTTTATTTTTATTAATTAGAATTATTGGGTTTTAATTTTATTTTTACTAGTCTTTGTGTTTTGGGTTATTCAGATTGGTTTAGGCCCATTTTGTTTAGCAAACCCTAAGTATTTAAACTCTTGTTGTTGGAGATTTGAGAATCAATGAAAAAAGAAAAGCTTTATTTTATGTTGTCTTCTTCTTTTGCAATTTAGATCTATAGTAGCTAGAAGTAGAACTATCATTGGTGCTTTCATTCTACACTCATGGCTCCCCCAAAACCTCAAAATCCCCCCTCCCGTGAAATAGTTGAAGAAGCCATTCAAACAACACAGCTGCTTCTCAACAATGCAATGCAAGAAAATCAGATGCAGTTGGATGAGCGATTAAATATGGTTACTGCTGATTGGGAACAGCAAATCGGTCAACTTCACACTCGTATGGATAATGCACTAAATTTGGCTGACAGCAGACATGAATCTATCATGTCTATTCTTACAAAAATCTCAAATCAAAAAGACCCTCCTCACAATACTGCTACTGTTCACGCAGCAGGTTCTTCATCAGGTATCACTCATGAACCATCTTCTACTGCTGCTATTCATACAGCATCACACACACCCATTAGAAACTCTGTTTCTTTTTCCACCACCCTTCCACACTCTGCTGCTACTCATGAACCATCTTCTACTGCTGCTATTCATACAACATCACCCACCCCTTTTACACCCCTACAAAATTATAATACCCCATTTATCCCTCAATTACCCTACACACACATGCCACAAATTACACCATTATCCCCATTTAGAACACCAAAATTGGAACTTGCTATGTTTGATGGATCTGATCCTTTGGAATGGTTGTTTCAAGCTGAACAATTTTTTCAATTTTACCAATTACCACCAGAACAAAGATTGTCTTTAATATTTTTTTATATGAAGGGTGAAGCTTTAGAATGGTTTAAATGGATGCATCAAAGCCAATTATTAACAGATTGGTTTTCTTTTACTAAAGCCCTAGAACTACGATTTGGTCCTTCTACTTATGACAACCATCAAGCTGAATTGTTCAAACTCAAATAGACTGGTACAGTTGTGGAATATCAAGCTCAATTTGAAAAGTTGGGAAATCAGGTAGTTGGCTTACCGCCAGAAGCAATTCTGAATTGCTTTAATTCTGGTTTAACTAAAGAAATCAGAAATGAGATGGCTATCCACAGACCTGTTTCAATCTCACAAGCCATCGGCCTTGCCAAACTCATTGAATCCAAACTTAAGGATGCCAAACCAAAATTCTCAAAACCATTTCACAACTCTTACACCAAATACACCCCCACCACAACCCCACCCACAACCACCAAATCACCCGCCAATACCACCATACAAACCCCTCAAACAGCCCCTTCAAACATACCCACTCCTACCAAATTTCCTATTAAACGTCTTTCTCAATCACAATTACAAGAACGCAGAGCACAAGGGTTATGTTTCAATTGTGATGAAAAGTTCACAATAGGTCACAAGTGTTCTACTAGCAGATTTCTGTTATTAATGATTGATGATGATCTAACAGAACAGGAAATGACTGCTGCTGACACTAACGATTCAGAAGTTGAGCTAGATCTCAATGATACTTATTTTCAGTTATCACCTCAAGCTTTGACAGGCCAGATTTCTCCTCAAACACTTAAATTCAAGGGCATTATTGGAGGATTACCTGTTATGGTTTTAGTGGACACAGGCAGCACACATAATATAATGCAACCTCGCATTGCCCAGCACTTAAATCTCAAGACTAAACCAACACAACAATTCTCAGTTATGGTGGGAAATGGTTCTCATTTGCAATGCGAAGGGATTTGCAACAATGTCCCAATCACACTTCAAGACAAACCTTTCAACCTTTCCTTTTATCTCTTACCAATTGAAGGAGCGGATATTGTTTTAGGCATGGCATGGTTAAGAACTCTTGGGGCCATACAAGCAGATTTTTCAATTCCTTCCATAACATTCCAACACCAAAATTCAACCTTAACCCTTAAAGGCGACCCAACAACCAGCCCCACTCACACTACATTCCACCAACTCAAACAACTTTTCCATACCAACTCAATAGCTTCCCTCCACCTCATGACCTTTCTTCATCTTGACCCGCCTTCTTCAGTCCCTACAATTCCACCCACTACTTCAAACTTACCCAACAACCTTCACCCTGCTATCTCCCAAATACTCAAATCATTTTCCAAAATTTTTCAACCACCTTGTGGCCTTCCCCCAGCCAGACCTCATGACCATCATATCCCTTTACTACCCAACACACCCCCTATCAATGTGAAGCCTTATCGTTATCCACACTCCTAAAAAACGGCCATGAGCACAATTATTCAAAAAATGTTACAAGACGGCATCATCATTCCCAATAACAGCCCTTTTACCTCTCCTGTCCTACTTGTTAAAAAGAAAGATGGGACTTGGCGTTTTTGCGTTGACTATCGCGCTCTTAACGCAGTAACTATTAAAGACCGGTTTCCTATACCCACCATAGATGGACTTTTGGATGAGCTTGGGTCAGCTAGAATTTTCACTAAGATAGATCTACGATCCGGTTACCATCAGATCCGCGTTGCATCGGAAGATACTCATAAAACAGCTTTTCGCACTTTTGACGGTCACTACGAGTTTCTCGTAATGCCCTTCGGGCTCACTAACGCCCCTTCTACTTTTCAGTCCCCTATGAATGATCTTTTAAGACCATACTTACGCAAGTTCGTATTGGTTTTTTTTTATGATATATTAATTTATAGTGCTTCTTTTGATGATCATTTAGTTCATTTGCAGGTTGTATTTGATCTTTTACTATCTCACTGTTTTGTTGCAAAGTTATCAAAATGTGTCTTTGCAGTGGAACGAGTTGCTTATCTTGGACATATTATTGCAGCTGGTTGTGTTGAACCAGATCCAGAAAAGATTCAGGCAGTGTTGGACTGGCCTGAACCTCGTTCACTCACGGCACTCAGAGGATTTTTGGGGCTCACCGGATTCTATCGCAGATTTGTCAAAAACTACGCCACTCTCGCCGCTCCTCTCACCGATCTGTTGCGTTCCACTAAGTTTTCATGGAGTACAGAGGCTAGTACAGCCTTTACAGAGCTAAAGAATAAAATGACAAAAATGCCGGTGCTAACATTGCCGGACTTTACAAAACAATTCAATCTCGACACTGATGCTTCAGGCGTGGCCATAGGCGCTGTTTTGTCTCAGGAAGGACACCCCATCGCTTTCTTCAGCAGGAAGATGACTCCACGAATGCAATCTGCCTCGGTTTATGTTCGAGAAATGTTTGCTATCACCGAATTAATCAAGAAGTGGTGCCAATATTTGGTAGGGCAAAAGTTCAACATCTACACATATCAGAAGAGTTTAAGGAACTTGCTGTTACAAAAGGTACAAACTCCAGAACAGCAAAAATGGGCTTCAAAATTACAGGGATTTAATTTTGAGATCTTTTACAAACTTGGACGTTCGAATCTAGTAGCTGATGCCCTCAGCCGAAAATACAGCGACACCCCATTGTTGTTCTCCTTGTCATCACCCGTGCCAACTCTCATTCAAAGACTCCAGAAATATTACACATGTGATTCAGAAGGACAACAGTTAGTTTCGAACAAAACAACTAACCCAGAAGATCAAAGACATTACAATTTCATGAATGATTTGCTCTATTTTCAGAACAAGTTATTTATACCTGACTTGCCAGATCTTCGCAAGGCACTCATCTTTGAATTTCATGGAACCCCAACCTCAGGACACTCGGGAGTTAAACTAACTGCTGCACGAGTAGCCACCTCTTTTGCTTGGCCTGGTCTCTACAAAGATGTTAAACACTTTGTTAAGTACTGCTCAACATGTCAACATAATAAAAATCAGACACAGAAAAAGAAGGGCTTACTTCAACCTTTGCCTACTCCTTCGCAGGTCTGGGAGGACCTCACAATGGACTTCATCACCCATCTTTCTAACTCATTCGGCCATACTGTCATTTGGGTTATCTGTGATCGCCTTACCAAATACGCCCATTTTATAGCCCTTCCAACCAAATTTTCCACCCCGGACCTAGCCACTCGCTTTTCCGTTGAAATCTTCAGACTGCACGGCATTCCTAAGTCCATCGTTTCTGACCGAGATCCACTTTTCCTTAGTCACTTTTGGAAAGAGTTCTTTAAGCTGCATGGAACAATACTTAAGTTCAGTTCATCATATCACCCAGAAACTAATGGACAGTCCGAAGTTGTCAACAGGAGTTTAGAAACGTATCTTAGATGTTTTACAAGTGACCAACCACGTCGATGGTACAGATTTCTTCACTTGGTCGAGTTCTGGTACAACACCTTGCTCCACTCTTCGATCCAAATGACACCTTTTCGAGCTCTTTATGGTAGATCTCCTCCCTCCATCCCCGACTTTATTGCTGGTCCGATCCAAAGGCCCTCCTTAGCAGCCACCTTACAAGACAGAGATGCAATAATTTCTGAGTTAAAAAAGAATCTGGAAAAAAGCAAATAAAAAATGGAGCAACAAGCAAACAAAAAGCGCATGGCTTTTACCTTTCAAGTTGGTGATCTAGTCCTCCTTCGTCTCCAACCATACAGACAACACAGTGTTTCTCGTCGTACAACTCAGAAACTTGCTAAACGGTTTTTTGGTCCCTTCAAAGTAACTAAAAGGATAGGTGAGGTTGCATATGAGTTGGATCTACCACCTTCTGCAAAGATCCACCCAGTTGTCCATGTTTCCCAGCTACGACCTTACTTCGATTCTACTCAGACAATCGATTTTACACAGTTTTTCAAAGAGGACAAAGAGACCAAGGACATAACACACACGAACAAGAAGAGTGTGGATCATGATACGTTGAGTTCAGAGAAGAAAGAAAAGTTGCAAAGTGTTGCAAACAAGATTTCCAAGCAAGTTTCTGCGAAGAATCACTCAGAGAAAATGGAAGAAACTAGAAAGGAGAGAGTGAATGAAGTGGTTCAACTTTCTGACTTTAGCAAGTTTAAAGTAAATAAAGTAACCACTTTAAACCCACAAGTACTTGGCTCACGTGCATCTGTCTTGGGAAAACAATTTTTCAACTCCAAACCTCACAGCTGTATCCCACAAAAGGAAATCCAGCCCATGCGAAATATTTTTTCTCCAACGGATACCACATCTCCACCGCCCATCCCATGCCACTTGTCATCACCTGATGAAACCACCCATAACTTACACTCCCACGCGTCCCACCCTTCTCCCCACGTGCTGCCAGCTTCCACCCTCTATCCTTTCCCCTCATCAATTCCCACACGCAAGCCACTATTCCACCTAACCCCATTTACTACTTCCCTCACACACCGCCCCATACACTCTGACCCCACCAATACTACACTTCCTTTCCAACAAAACCATGTGCCAAACCCACTCTTGAGCTCCGTGCCACCAATTAAATATCCACAAAACCCCTTCACTTCCCAACAGCCTAACACAACTCCTTTCCCACCAGTAAGCATGCTACAATGGACATGCGGAAATTTTAAAGTGAACCTTGAGGACAAGGTTCTTATGGGCCCCAGGAGTATTGTTAGAAGACCCAATTTTAAACCCAAACGTCAGGCCCAACAGCCCAAATGGTTTAAAGACTTTTATTTTTATTAATTAGAATTATTGGGTTTTAATTTTATTTTTACTAGTCTTTGTGTTTTGAGTTATTCAGATTGGTTTAGGCCCATTTTGTTTAGCAAACCCTAAGTATTTAAACTCATGTTGTTGGAGATTTGAGAATCAATGAAAAAAGAAAAGCTTTATTTTATGTTGTCTTCTTCTTTTGCAATTTAGATCTATAGTAGCTAGAAGTAGAACTATCAATTATTATATGCGATATCATTACCTTCATTGTAGAGACAACAAAGTGCCTAGTCCGCATCATTTGTGTAAGGCGTAAATTTTTTTCACTGTATAACATGTTGACCTCCTTCCCGAGAACTCAGGGGTGAGCTTGGATTATCTGCCTTCTAAGAAACAATCCAATGTAGAGAAATTCACATCTCTGTCACTACCACTTCCACTGCTACTACAAGCAAGAACATCAATATTTCCATATAATTTATCTAGAGGGGAATTATATATTGTTTATGTCTATTGTAATTACCATTGATGACTATTTTGGATAATGTCATTGTGATTATGATTTCGAGAAGGTCTTAGTGTTGGAACTGAAGAGTAATAAGGTGGTGGGGCTGGAGTAGAAACCATTTTAGATAAATAAAAATGAAGAAAAAATATAAAGGATTATCTAAGTTCAACCCAAAGGTGAGAGAGCTTTTGGTTAAAGTGTATCTAAATTGAACAAAATTAACGAAGTTTTTTTGCTTCAATACACAAAAATCAAAGACTTGTGTTGGTGTGAACATGAGTATTTAAATTTAACAGAAAAGAGAGGAAAGAGATAGATTTTTTATTGATTACATGATGATGAATGTGTTGTGTGTGGTGTGAAGTGATAGGTCAAGGAAGAATGGGAATTTATTGAAATCTTGCATTGAAATCTTCAATTTGTTTCCTTTCATATTTTTCCAACTTGTTTCTTTTCATAGTTTTCATTCTATATATGTTCTTAACAATATGATTTTTTTTCTATATAAAATTTTGAATTATGACAAAAAGTTAAATTAACATAAGCAACTTTTTTTTAATAATGAAAATGGTTTGGAAACATTAAAAAGTTTACCAGGTAAAAAACCCATTAATATAGTTAAATATTTATACTAAAAAAGTGAAATAATTTTTTTGTTAGTTTATTTTTACACAATTGTTTTTAAAGCACTATCATAAATATTCAGAATATGTTTTTTAAAGTAAAATATTTAATTATAATATATTAAACCCTAGGGGATCACAAACAAGACCTCATACAAGACATACAAGACCTCAAACACATACAAGACCTCATGACCTAAACCCTAGGGGATCATGGCCAAAGGCCAAATGATTATCCAGAGGAAGATCAAAGAGCAACATAAAGCTAGGTATAAGAAAATAAACAAGGTAGGACAAATTTAGGGCATGACAGATGCCCCTATCTAATTGCCTTGAACCCGAGAAAATGAGTTGCTGCATAGAGTTCGTTTTTAGGGTAAAAATCAATTATATACATGAAAACCCCAAAATTTGTCTAACAAGAAGTAAAATTCAAAATAAAGGTAGAAAGTAAAAGGAAACATCATGATGCAAGAAGAATAAAACAACATGAGATTCTTATGATTGTCAAAGCAGTATCTCAAAAACAAATGAAATCTCTAAGTCGCACGAAGCAGTACCTTATGAACTAAGGCTCTTCGGGTATCTTTAGAGTAGCTTAATAAAGATAATGAGATTCTCCATATCGCATGAAGCAGTACCTTATTGGTTAAGGCTCTTCAGGGATATTCAGAGAAAAATTTCTGCAAGAGGGGAAATGAGATTCTTTAAACAAATGAAGCAGTATCTTATCAATCGAGATATTCCAACTAAGGGGAACAATCACTCAATCTAAGACTCTACAAGGGAACTAGAGCAGTATCTCAAACAAGGGCATGAGATTTCCTAGACCATATAAAGTAGTACCTTATTAATTAAGGCTATCTGAGAATATTTGGACAGCGTCTCAGCAAAGATATGAGACTCTCTGGATCACACAAAGTAGTACCTTATGGATTAAGGCTCTTTGGGGATCACAAGGGTAGCATCTCATGCATTAAATCTGTTGGTGGAATTAGTTTTAAGCAAAATTCCTTTCGAAGGAAAAAAGTCAACAAAGCTCTGAAGGGGAACGTTCACAAGAAACTTTTTCAAGATAACCTCTGCTTGGGGAGCAACAAGAGCAAGAATGTTGGGGATTATCATTATCAATTGTAAGGTTTAAGAATGAATTGTTGTGGGATAGAAATTCCATGAGCACGTGCGGGATATCAACTCTTTTTAGAGGAATACAACTGACTTTGAAGGAGGACTAGCCAGGATACTTTCTGATTGATCCTGGATCCAATTATGATATGACATTCCACTTGGGTAGACATGTCATGCACTGCATGATGCACGGAGATGCATACAGAGATGCAACCGTTGGGGGTTCTTATGCATGTATGAATATGCAAGATTGGTTGGTAAAGCTTCTTGATAGAGAGGTCATGCATAGATATGCTAATGATTGATATGACTACGTTTGATGCCTGTAATACCCCGTATTATCTAAATGCTCAATTGGATATCAGATGAGATCAGATGAGTATCTATGTGCTCTATCTTTGATAAATTGGATTAATGGAATCCTCTAAGCGCTTTAAGTATAGTCAATTGGGATCAATAGAGCAACTAATGAACTATGAAGAGATCAATTAGTTTAATTCAAGAAAAGATTTTAAGATAACTTTAATAACTGATCAATTGGTTGGAGACGATAAAATATCAATTGGAGATATTTTACTCTATTGGAATATATTATATAATATTGGTATTATATATATATATATATATATATATATATATATATATATATATATCTGTGTGTGTGTGTGTGTGTGTTATAAGAAAAAGAAAAGAGAAGAGATAGTACGAAGAAGAAGAAAAGAGAAAAGAAGAGAAGAGAAAGAGGAAAGAAGAGAGGAAGAACTTGCGAAGAAGAAGAAGCTCATGGATCATCATCATCTTCTTCAACCTCATCTTCAATGCTAAGGTGAGTTCTAGTTAGAGACGCTAAGTTCTAGAAATAGAAGTTTGGAGCCTAGGTTAGATTTGAGAGAAAATGATTAATCGGACAAATCAATGAAATCTAACGGATGAAATGCGATATAAACTGTGTAATATAGTCGGGTTGTGATTGTGATTGATAGTGAATGAATTGGAAGTGTTTTTGGTGAAGGAAATGTAGAGTTTGGCTTTTTGACCTATGTGTTACGCTGCTGGGAAATTTCGGGTTTCACATGGTTCGCCTAGCGAACCAGACGAAGGGCAAAGTGAATGGTTGGTCGAGGGTTTGCCTTGCGAACCCCAAAGTGAAGGGAAGGCGAATGTTCGCCCAGAGTTTGCTTTGCGAACTTTATGCCCTTTTTGTTCTGTTTTGTTCGCCAAAGGGTTCGCCTTGCGAATACAGTAGCGAACGTGACAGATTTTCCATGTTGTTTCCTTCATAACTTTTGATCCGTAACTCGGATTGACGCACGGTCGGAAGCGTTGGAAAGCTGTTTCAATGCTCTTTGTGATGGTGAGGTAGAAACATGGTTATATGTCATGGATTGATAGGATAGAGATAAAATGTGTGTGATCTACTATGTGGAAAGTGTGTCTATTGTTTGACATGTTATGCTAACGTGTGTGTTTTATGCTTGATGTTTGAAATTCTGGTATCAGATATGTGATGTCAAGTGCGATGTCACAACATCAATATCTGTTGTATGAACAAGGCAATAATAGTAATCAGAAAATGCACACAGAATTTGTTCACCCAGTTAATTCTAACAACCTACATATGGGGGCATACCAAGCCAGGAAGGAAGTCCACTCACAATGATGTCTAGCAATCAACCTCCCTAGATAAGAGATTCCATCTCACTCCCAATCATCGCAATGATGTCTAGCAATCAACATCTCAGTCACTGCATCAACAGCTTGATTTCCAAAAACTCTCCAAACACATAGAAGACACACTCCTATAATAATACCTAGACCTGACCCTCATGACTAAGAACAATACTTAGAGTTGCTTAACAGCTTCCTCTAAGACCAATACATCTCTTACCTACAGGCTTAGAGATAAACATGATGACCATCCCACAAACTGGGTGGTTCATTGACCAACACAGCCCTTATAATCTACATGATGGCTGGCTTCTAAAACTAGGTTACAAAGCTTCTATTTATAACCTATTTCCAAACTGGATTTGGGCCTTCAAATCACAACAAATCAGCTGCTCCAAATCTGCAAAAGATTCTGCTACTAAATAGATCTTTAATCAAATCTTCAATTAAATCTTCAATTATATCTTCAATTAAATCTAATTATTCTCCATATCTTTTTGCATCTGACTTGAATCTTCCAGACCTTTAAATCAGCTCCATAATATTTCTAGGATATTATGTATCTTTTAAATCTTCACTTTTTAATTCAGCTGCAAGATCTTCTCCACAAATATAGGAACAAATCTCCAAATAGTTTCCTAAAAGGTCTCCAAGATCCTTTTTATGAAATCCAATTAAATCTGCACTTTGTTCCTAATAAATCTCCTTGACCTGCATATATTGATGAGGTATATCTAAACAGATCTCATCAAATCAAATCAAATCCGTCAAGAGATATACAACAGCAGTACTTGCTGTCCCAGACAACTGATGTCGTGACATCTCCTTTGACATCACATGTCAGCAAAACAACAACACCTTCTATACCAGACTAAGATGTCATGACATCTCCTGCAACATCTGTCACATAACAGCAGCAACTGCTGTGCCAGAACCAAGATGTTATGACATACTGTCATGACAGTAATACTCCATATCTGTACTGATGTCTGATTAACCATATCAGGACATCTCACCCAACATCCTGCAATACAAAAAACACAACAGATGGTTTTCTGATGTTCTGTCAACTGATGTCAAGACATCATGTTTATCATCAACCTCAAAACTGCAACCCTGCAACAACTAACGTTAGGAACCAATGTTAAGACATCAGGCATATGACATCAACATTGTTCAACTTTGTTTTACCAAAATTACAGCCAATACACGAACTAACAATCTCCCCCTTTGGCTAATTTTGGCTAAAATAACTCCATATCAGAGATCCCTGCAGCAACCCACACAAACACAACTAACATTCTCAGAACAAAACAATCCTACTTCTCTCCCCCTTTTTGGCCAAAAATTGACAAACATTGGGGTAAATGTACACTACTGGTCCAATCCATTGATACACCAGGTCTAAACTGTCATGTCCATCATGAACGACATAACACCTTCACCAGAGCCACAAACAATCTAGATAACCAAAAGTTCAACTCCCCCTATCTAAGATAACCAGTGCTCCATTGCAAGATGAACACCTTAAATGAATGGAAAACATAAGACTCATCTTCATGTCTTCAAGAGCGCACCCTCTGTTCAACATACCTGCTGAACGCATTCACTTAATGCTTGATCCTCAAACAACACTAGTACATTTAACTGACAGAAGTTGCTCCTTCAACAAGAAACACCCCAAAATCACCAATGATATCCCATGACACCTTTATGATCATATAGTAAGAATGTACCAGGATCACCTCCAAAAACCTCTTGGATTGAGACCAAAATCATCATTGATCCCTCTCATCCAGAAACCATCCATACCCTGTACAAATCCACCTTGAATTTTATAGCCATAGACATTCTTGTTCCACACAATCATCCACAAGATCCGAGGCACAAATACACTGCCTTCCACTACACTTTAAGTAAAGTACTCTTACTTTGAATTAATAACACACACCAGGACAAGTGTGACATCTCCCATCAACAAAAACCCCTACAGAGTTCTTCCTGAAACTGCAGAGAAAAGTAAATTCTCCCAGACAGAAACAAAGTTGTCCTTCAGACTCCTCCTCAGAAGCATGTGCGCATATGATTCAAACAATTTGCTCCACATGGCTAGAACCATTCATGTCCACACCAACATGTCATCCAACAACCTAATGTCATAACATGTTATCTGACATTATATCCTCATAAGATTCAACCAATCTTCACAATCTTGATCAGCATGCAATCTTCACAATATATGTACCTTTGCAGCAAAATCCATAGACAAGTACTCCCTCAGTCATGGTTAACTAATGCTCTAGATGAAGATGAACATTTGAGCACACTTGCTGAGCACATGCATTTTGGTACCATTGTCCCTTTCTCCAAAGGCAGTAATTCCCTATCATACTCTTCATCTTCAGACTTCCAATCAATCAATACCTGATCTACTTCAGTCTTCTCTACATTCTTCATCCAAGGCAGACCTTCTACTTCATCATTCTCCCGTATGACTATGTAGATGCTCCTGTATGCACCAAACTCCAGAACAAGAACAAGATCATCCTTTACCATGGATATCTAACCCAAAAAAATGTTCTAACATCTGTTAGGACATTCTTGACACACCATGGTTTTAGATATGCTCCACTACTGAGCTTACTATCAGCATAGTAATCCAAACTGAACACTGCGTCACCAGCTTGAACAAAGAGAGCTTCAGAAAGCCAGAGAGGACTGAACTCTCATCCACCAAAATAAGGTATACTTCCATCCTCAACCTAGAACTTCTGCCAAAAGCTCCAAGAGAATTAGAACCTCCTTATATTTTCAACTAAATACTCTTCTGCACAAGAGCAATCAGTTTCAAGCATCCTGCTTGAATGCACACAATGAAACCAACCAAATTCCACCTTTTGAATGATCTCAATCTTCTTCAGAACTCCCACAAGATATCCAGATCCACCTATGAAACCAAATATTCAAGTCATATGAACTACTTGCTCCAAAGCAAGACATCTTGGATTCACCAAGCCTCTTAGTCATGTAACATCTTCTCAAACCACAGCTCCCGCAAACTGTATGAGATAAATCTTTTTGAAGCATCCATACCTTCCATTACTGTAGATCACCTCTATCTTAAGCTGATGTGCCACATCACCAGCTGAGACTTCTGATGTTAAGCTAGATGTCAAAACATTATGATATCCAACTGTTGAATTCAGCTCTTCCTTCTGCCACTTAGAAGAACCTCCTCCCTTTGCAGAAACAGATTTACATGCTCTCATTGACTTGATTCAACAATCAATTTTGAGTAGACAACCTCCATCCTGCTCAGAAACTCCAAAGACTTCAAACCTACCACATCTGAATCTTCAGAAAATAAGTAGTCCAAGACTACCCCATAACTATACCAAATAACGCCACTTATAAATACATCATAGAACACACAATCTTATTGTTATAATCTCAAGATTCTTTTAACCATCATGATTGCTTCTCAGAGTTCTCACACACCAACACACCACGAAAAGAAATAAACAGCCACATAGAGAAAAGTATATTCTCAACACTTCAACAGTCCTGCACTTTTACATCAGACATATACTTAGTCTCCCGTCAATGTATTTTGTCATTAGTTGAATGCACAATCTTATCAAAAGTAGACAAATACTCAACTCCTGTCAAGGTAACCTTCTCACACAACAGGCATCTGCTGACAAACCATCATGACAACCATTCGCACCACAAAAGCATTCCAGGTTAGGTCAGTGTCTTGACCTTTCACTCCTCCCTGAGCAAATAACTGAAATGATGTTTCAACATCAGTTCCGACATCAGCAATCATAGTAAATCATACTAAACATCTACTATGGCTTTGGAGACAACAACCATAGTAATCCACACACATCTCTTGCAAGGGACACAAGAGGATTGACCATCAGTAGCTGATCAACCTTCAAACCCAGAACATTCACACATACAGGAACCAGCATACTCTACATTTCAAGAATCTTCAAACTTTTAATGTTCAGATGTTTGATGCCATCCTTCTGTACCTAAAGGAGAGAAACCATTGACTGGTCATCACAAACAGCATAGACAAATATGCTTCTCCCAACACTTCAACCTACAAGGATGCCCTTCAATCCTTACAAAAAGATGTTCCATTATGTGAGGACACCAAATAACTGAACTCCAGCTTTAGAGGAAACTTCTCACGCAGATACCAGGGGACCATAATCCTTTGGAAAAAAAACACCAACTTCTCCTTGCACAAATCTGAAATGCTCATCCTATGGTTGGTACACACATATAACTCCTTTCGAACAGAATCTGCTCCATGGCCATAAACAAGATTGCAAACAACTGGCTGCTTTGATCAGAAGGAACTTTCAGATATCAGAGAAAATGTCCTTGACATTTGAGCTTGACCTCCACAAAAATAAACAGCCTACGAACACCTACTCACTTGGATCAGAAATACACTAATCCAATGAGTGACACTATATTAATCATCTCTTGACCAACAACATATCTAAGACATGTTTCTTAAAGGAAACTTCTTAGACACATAACCCAGATGCCTCCTTTTCCAAGCCAGGAGTAGGTTCCAAACAGATGTGATCAAAACACATTTGTTTAGCCCCCAAGCATCTGTTATACCATACCTTTATCCAACAAGATTCTGCACAATCTGCTGGTTTTATGTTCCAACATCTGGTAGGACATAAGTTCTCTTCACAAGAAACACACCAAAAGATCCTTTAACATAGTCCAGAGATTGACCTTGTAGGGTTGGAGGCAAGAATAAATTGCTTCTAACTTTCTTCAGATCTCTTTTCAACAAGCTCATATAAGAGTTCCTTTATGAGTGGACTTGGGATGAACCACAAGTATCTTTGGCAACTCTAACAAGCTAGTTGAAGATATCCTCAAGTATCACCACACCATGTGATACATCTTCAGAGGAGAACAAAATGTTGCAGCCTTAACACAAAACGATCAGGAATTTTCCATCAAATATATGTATGCAGCGGAACACACACCAGAAAACTCCTCTACAACCTTCAGGCCAAACATAATAACACGACACTCCATGTGCACTAGGTCAACATAGGTTTGAAAATAAGTCAAACCACACAGCAGCTCACCACCAAAGCTACAAGCCTGATAACAATAGACAGGTCCAATACACACCCTGTCATAAACAGTTCATCCTCCACTTCAAGGGATCATACAAAAATCTCTATGAACTGACCAAGTCCATACACCATCTCAGCAAAACTATCTTCCTTGCTCATGAACCATAAAGTATCTTCCCTAGATCTCATCCAGAAACAGACAGGATGCCTGCTCTGATACCAATTGAAATTCTGGTATCAGATATGTGATGTCAAGTGCGATGTCACAACATCAATATCTGTTGTATGAACAAGGCAATAATAGTAATCAGAAAATGCACACAGAATTTTTTCACCCAGTTCAGTCTAACAACCTACATCTGGGGGCATACCAAGCCAGGAAGGAAGTCCACTATTAGCAGTATTAAATTACAGACTCAACAAACCAGTTGACATCAACCAAACTTAATCACTACCCAATGACCCTTCTATCTAAGTCCTCCCTAGATAAGAGACTCCATCTCACTCCTAATCATCGCAATGATGTGTAGCAGTCAACATCTCAGTCACTGCATCAACAACTTGATTTCCAAAAATTCTCAAAACACATAGAAGACACACTCCTATAACAATACCTAGATGTGACCCTCATGACTAAGAACAATACTTAGAGTTGCTTAATAGCTTCCTCTAAGACCAATACATCTCTTACCTACAGGCTTAGAGATAAACATGATGACCATCCCACAAACCGGGTGGTTCATCGACCAACACAGCCCTTATAATCTACATGATGCATGGCTTCTAAAACTAGGTTACAAAGCTTCTATTTATAACCTATTTCCAAACTGGATTTGGGCCTTCAAATCACAATAAATCAGCTGCTCCAAATCTGCAAAAGATTCTGCTACTAAATAGATCTTCAATCATATCTTCAATTAAATCTTCAATTGAATCTAATTATTCTCCATATCTTTTTGCATCTGACTTGAATCTTCCAGACCTTTAAATCAGCTCCATAATATTTTCAGGATATTATGTATCTTTTAAATCTTCACTTTTTAATTCAGCTGCAAGATCTTCTCCATAAAAATAGGAACAAATCTCCAAATAGTTTCCTAAAAAGTCTCCAAGATCCTTTTTATGAAATCCAATTAAATCTACACTTTGTTCCTAATAAATCTCCTTGACCTGCATATAATGATGGGGTATATCCAAACAGATCTCATCAAATCAAATCAAAACCGTCAAGAGATATACAACAGCAGTACTTGCTGTCCCAGACAACTTATGTCGTGACATCTCCTTTGACATCACATGTCAGCAAAATAGCAACACCTTCTATACCAGACTAAGATGTCATGACATCTCCTGCAACATCTGTCACATAACAGCTACAACTGCTGTGCCAGAACCAAGATGTTATGACATACTGTCATGACAGTAATACTCCATATATGTACTGATGTCTGATTAACCATGTCAGGACATCTCGCCCAACATCCTACAATACTAAAAACACAACAGATGGTTTTCTGATGTTCTGTCAACTGATGTCAAGACATCATGTTTATCATCAGACCTCAAAACTGCAACCCTGCAACAACTAATGTTAGGAACCAATGTTAAGACATCAGGCATATGACATCAACATTGTTCAACTTTGTTTTACCAAAATTCCAGCCAATACACGAACTAACAATGTTGTAATATGCTTGTCTAATATTGTTGTTGAACATAATTGGGAGAATATGCATGCTTAAAATGAATTTGGAAGAGTGAGAAAACTTACCCTAAACCTAATGATATGATTCTAGGTTGTGAATAGAATGGTGATAGAAAATCAAGATGGCGATGCTCGTGCATTCGACGAGATGTGCATCCTTGACGAGTAATGGTCTAGAGGAGAGTGAGACACTAGTATGGAACATGTGTGTGAACCTTTGTGTCCTTCGTGAAAGGTGATTGTGGCCTTAAGGCATTATGGCCTTGTGATTGTCGAATACAATCACGTTGTGTATAGGATCACGTAATCGTAACCTTTTCACTTAGGTTGCAGTTTCATGAGTCTCGAGCTCCTCTGAAACGTATGCATGGTACTTGGTGTAATACCCCAAATTTTGACCACTTAGATTTCCCATCATTGTGAAAATCATCATCACAATATGGATGAACCATCATGCTTCATCAGTCTCCCCAAAGATGGGTGAGGATCCAATACAATCAAAATTAGGGTTTCAAGCCCTCTCATAGTTCTCAGACAAAGGATAAATCAAGAAATGACATGATCTTCAACTTGTCTAACCTCCCAAGTAACTACAAAGGATCAAAAGGACTCCCACTTCAAGGATTAAGCACAAGGATGCTCCCTTCTAGGTGGATCAAGCCTCAAGATCGCTAGTGTCACCAAATTAGGGTTTTGGTCGACCAGGGCCTCCAGATGGAAATTTTTCATCTGGGCACAAGGCAATGATCCAAAACATGACCTAATATACTTCATGGAACCTCATGAACCCATGCATCAAGTCAATTTTGCCTTAGGGGATGCATTCATCAAAAATCAGGAATTAGGGTTTCTTGACCTAATTCACCCCTAAGTTGACTTTTGGGACAAACCATGAGCCAAGACCTCAAGACATGATTTGAGGGTCTCTAATATACCATATTGATCCATTTGGAACAATGGATTGATCCAAGAAGTTTGAGCAACA
The DNA here is from genome assembly GCA_022829125.1 of Lathyrus tuberosus. Classification (NCBI taxonomy): domain Eukaryota; kingdom Viridiplantae; phylum Streptophyta; class Magnoliopsida; order Fabales; family Fabaceae; genus Lathyrus; species Lathyrus tuberosus. Next base: position 3,126,663 of record JALAZF010000569.1, on the reverse strand, counting down.
AGTCTCAATTTCATCTGCACCACAATTAGGGTTTTAAGAGAAAAGTCAACTGTAACTTTGACTTTTGACCAGGACATGCTCCCAAACCCTAATACATGATTGAATATACCCTATGACACCCATGGAACATGTCCATCAAGTTTGATTTAGGTCAAGGACATGATTTCCTGAAGAATTGCACAGTTTGGAATTCATCTGATAAAAAGTCAACTGTGCACAAAAGTCAACTTTGACTTTTTGAGATTTTTCACCAAAATGGATTTTTAACCCTAAAATGATGTTAATGTATGATTTGAATCATCATTCATCAAGAAAAATCAAGAAAAGTAAGATAACTTGTAAAAGGGGTAACCATAAAACTTAGAAATTTTTCTAAGTTAAAAATAAAGTGGCAAAGGTACCAACTTTGGAGGACCATAACTCCTAAACCACAAGGCCATTTTTTCTCATCCAAAGATGGATTTGTAGCCCTCATTATCACCTACAAAAACTTCAAGTACAAGTCATTCCAATTCATTAAGGATTTTGAGTTATGGAGGGATCAAAGTGGCTGAAAAGTGAAAATGTCACTTTTTCCAACACTTAGTGAAATTTTCACTAAGTCAGATTCTGCCTCACTTTTTGCCAAATGTAGGGGGATTTTTCACTTGGAATCAAAAGATATCAAAACAAAACTTATTCAAACAGTTGTTGTATCATGTAAGAGCTTTCCAAAATGGCCAAGAACATTGCCAAATTCAACCTACACCATGAGATACAACATTGCCAAGTTGCCTTGCTGAAATCTGTCAAGGCAAGGTAGAATTTGCAACTTTGGTCGATTTGCCAAAATCAGCCAAATTCAATTGCTCCTATCCACTTGGACACCTCAAAGGATTGAATCTAAAGGGGACAATCACTGAGCCAAGCCTCCAAAGTCCATGGAACAAGAAATAGCATGTTGAACCTAGAATGGCCAAAATAGGGACAAGACTTCAAATTTGGAATGAGGCATTCAATGAAACCATCAAGGTGGCATGGACTGAGCCATTCTCATCTGAAATCAGTCAAGACTTATCCAATACCAAGGGAACCAAAGCTCTGTGCCCTAACCTCTAGTCAATGGCTAGAGAAGACTTGGATTTTCATTTGCCAACATTGGCCAAACCTACTTACCAGCTGCCATGCACTATTCCTTGCAAAACAAACTTGCTCTACTATAAATAGAGCTCAATTGTGGTCAGTTTGAGTACACCAAAGCCATCTAACAGATGCTTTTCTCAAAATCTCTTCTTTCACTCCAATTTTGCCTTCTAAGACAAGTCACTATCGGGTTTTGAGTTTGAGAGCAATTCCAATCAAACCAATCACTCACACACCTCACATACATCACATATGAGCTGATCAAACACTTAGATTACTTCTGAAACATCAATTTCATAGAATCACCAGCTGGTTGCTCAAGGTTTTAACTAAAGTGCAGCTGAGGTACCACAAAATGATCCAGCCAATTTCAATCAAGTCCAACCATCCAAACACAATCCATAGGGTGTAGGGAAGCTGTTCAGATCATCACCACTCATCTGTAACACCTCCAAATCAAAAATCACTTTGAACTTGCTGTCACGACTTGGAGGTAAGCACATACTTGGTCATCTCTCAATCTATGCATATTTCCTCGCACAATAATTTGGCCATATGTTCATAATCATGCATGGAATGTTTTCCCTCAATTAATTGCATTGTTTGAATCGTGTATCAAAAATCCTAGCCTTCATGCAGAAATTAGGGTTCTTGAGGTCTCTTCGTGATTTCTTGTTGTATGTTTAATTTAAATGAAATTAAAGTACCTAGACATGATCGTGAGGTTGAGGCGAACATAATGATATGTGGATTGCATGATATGATTACGTATTCATGGAGATTGGATAGAAAATGCAAATCTGAGAAACCAAGAACACGCGCGTGTTCTTCAGCTTGTTCTTGGCGCCATTTTTAGAAATTCAAATATTTGAATTTTGTGATTTTGTTTAATTGATTCAAAAATTAATTTCTCTCTGAGTTTTAATGATTTTGAGTTGATTCTTTTTTTAATAATTCACAAAAATGTTAAAATATTTTATTTTCACAAAAAATCCCAAAAATATTATTTATTTCATATAATTGATATTTTTGCAAAGAATTAATATTTTAATTGTTTTTGACATTTTAAATATTTTTTCTACATTGATTTTGCAACTTTTAATGCTTTCTAATTATTTTGTAGGTCAATACTTAATTTTTGAAGCATTAATCCAAGATCACAATTTGTTTTCCATGTGTTAAACAATTTTTGATCATTTTAATTGAATTTTTATTCAATTAAATACATTTTGAAAACAAATTAGGGTTTTGGATTAATTCAACCCTCATAAATCATTTTCAAAACTTTTGAGCCTCTAATAGAGTGTAAGACCCAATCCTTTTTTGACCAAATCATTTTTGGGCCTCATTCATTGTATAAGCCCCGATACCGTCAAAAACAAACGGCGCGATCGTCGCCTTTTAAAAAATCATCTGGGCCTACCCTCGTGTAGTAAGACCCATTTCTTTTCTTTAAAAACTTTTTGGGCCTCTTGAGAGAGTGTAAGACCCATCCCCCCTTGTACAAAAACTTTTTGGACCTCACTCATTATATATGTCCCTCTGTACAAGTAAACGGCGCGATCGTCGCCCGTTTAAAAATAAAAATCATCTGGGCCTCTCCTTGAGCTATAAGACCCATTCAAAACACTTTGGGCCTCTATTAGAGTGTAAGACCCAATCCCCCTTTTAACCAAAACATTTTGGGCCTCACTTATTGTATAAGTCCCTATGCGTTAAAAGAAAACCTCGGCGCGATCGCCATTTTTAAACGAAAAATCATTTGGGCCTACCCTCGTGTTATAAGCCCCTCTCTTTTCTTTAAACCTTTTTTAGGCCTCCTGAGAGAGTGTAAGACCCATCCCTTTGTACAGAAAACCATTTTGGGCCCCAGTCACTTGTATAAGTCCCGCTGTACAAAGTCAAACAGTGCGCTCACTGATAAAACCCTGGGCCTCTCCTTGAGCTGTAAGCCCCAAATCTTTCTTTTTCAAAGCACTTTCTCCTTTGATTTTGAATATACTGTTGTTTTCAATCTTTCTTTGTTGAACAACTAACCAAACAGCATGGAAGCACTACAACCGAGTAAGTGGTTATCGCTTTCATTTACTGCTTTCATATTATAAACTGTATTGTGGGGCTGCTCACTGTAAGTCTCCTTTCATAAACTCATATCTACTGTGTAATAATAGTATAGATATTTCGAGTTTCCCCGGCAACTACGTCTAGAACTAGGTGACGCCGTTTCATTTATTCGTAGAAATAGACGCCTAGATCCCCAATAGGAGCACCAGATACAGTCTTCTCTTCGGCTGTCCTCCTTAGGAATCGTCAAGAAGCTCTACTCCCCAAGATGAATGTATTCTCCGTGAATGGCATCTTTGAGTTTCTTCCAAATTCTCGAACTTTCCTGACTTGATCTATTCCTTGTGGATATCTTGCCTTGAATGTCTCGGGGTTTGGGTACCCACTACGGTCATAATCTTGGACCTTAACTAAGGAACCCTCTTTAAAAGCTAAAAATAGCTGGATAGTAAACCTCACACGTTTACCAGTGGTTTTTATCTTTAAAAGAGTTATCTCTCCTAATGGAAAGGAGATGATAGACCCACGGGCTTCTTAAAAGCATCGGCCTCCTCTTGGGCATTATCCAAGGACACTACGGCTTCTTAGAAGTATTCACAGCCTCCTCTTAGGATTCGTATAATGATCTCTTCCTTCGGGAATGATAGCCTCCTCTTGGGCTTCGTACAAGGACCCGTAGGCTTCTTAGAAGTTTCCAGCCTCCTCTTGGGCTTCGTACAAATTGTCCCGACGACCTCCTAGAGGTATAGGAATAGAACCTAGTCATCCTCATAGAACAGTCCTTTCATAGAGTCTACTACTGTTTCTCAAAGCATAGTACAAAAGAAAAAAAACTCTAGACTTGGACAGTCTAACTTCCTTGAGTCTCAAAGACATTCTCAAGTGACCCCTTCGTTAAATAGGAAAGAAACCCGCAGACTCGGACAGTCTCAATACCCTTTGGATTTCCCATTTCCTCAAAGAGAAGGAAATATCCCTGATCCTCAGATCAAATCCCTGAGTACAGTGTTGCTCATATAAGAACTGATTTTCTCTTTTAAAATCAGTATATTGGATCTGTCACTCAACTGAAACAAACCTTTAGCCTCCATCTCGGGCTTCGTACGAGATACAAAAACACTATCTCGTTGAGTATCAAAGACTCCCTCGTAGAGTCAAACAAATAATAGCCTCTATCTCGGGCTTCGTACGAGACACAAAGACTCTATTGTCGGGTCAAAAACTTTTAGCCTCTCTCTCGGGCTTTGTACGAGACACAAAATAGCCTCCTCTTAGGCTTTGTATAATGATTTTCCTAGCGGAAATTAGCCTCCTCTTAGGCTTTTGTATAAGAAAACCACTGGTTGATCCAATCAACCTTTTAGCATCAAAGTTGTGCCTCGTTCACAGTACACAAACATCAACAACTCCTTTCCTTTCATCTAATCGCTGTAAGCGGCAAGCCTCTGGATCATCTATATCCATGCCACTGTCCCTCTTTTAGCATGAGAAATTCCTAAGGAAAGATGGCATTGCTCTACACTGAGTTAAAGTCTTCTCCTTCAGGTTAAAACCCTTTCTTCGAAAATTATGGCATTGCTCGGATCCGCGTATCCCAGTTAAAGTAATTCTCCTTCCCCCTCTTTAGAGATGACAAATTCTCTCTAAAGTCGAGGTCTTTCAGCTTCACGTCTTGGGCTTTGAACAAGACACAAATAGACCTTTCAGCTTCACATCTTGGGCTTTGAACAAGATACAAACCACCTTTCGCTTCACGTCTTGGGCTTTGAACAAGACACCAAAACACCCATTTCCTCCCATAGAATAGGAGGAACTACGAACGCTCTGATTTCCCTGTTTCGGTAAACGGGAATACATAGGCATAAGATCGAAAGAAAAGATCTTAGCGAGCACAATCAACAAAAAACCTAAATCCCATATCTCCATCAATCAAAAATCAGTAATTCCAAAGCATCAGTCCTAACATCCTAATCCTTGTTCCCCGCTAGAAAGTCCTAGAAAGAAAGAAAACAGTACTGGCGAAAATACAAATAACCAGTACAAAGGCCCCCCCACATTGATAGCATTCGTAACTTAACAGACCACTGTTTAAACTCAGTATGCAAGCAGGGTTAATTGGAGACATCTATTTCCCTTCCTTATTCAGCTCACAATAGGATAAAAAATGAATCGACCTGTAGTTTAAGCTCAAACCGCAGAGAGCGACCATCGCTTAAGAACCCCGTCCAAAATCGCTCGCTACAGAAAAATGGCACCCACCGTGGGGCCGTTCTTTCTTTCTTACTATTTAAACCTTGGGTAAGTCATTTTCATGGCGGTGGCCGCCAACAGAAAAATGGTGCCCACCGTGGGGTCGGTCTTTGTCAAACTCGGTCTTCCTTCTCTTCACTTGTGTGAATACCACAGATTGGGGCTTCCGCCGGGGAACCCATTTTCTGTCAGGAACTTAGGATTCATAGCTTTAAAGGTCTAGGATGGTTAGGACAAATATATATACTGCTTTTCCTAAATGCTATACGTGTTTATTTTTCTGCTAATGGGAATGCGGGTGATGCCGTATGTGGAAAGATTGAGTATACACCTAGAAAAGCCAACCCTTTCGTAGTGCGGAAACTATCGGAAATAGTTGTTACGCGATACTACCCTCATTTGAGGCTGGTGATCTATTCTCGGTGAATGGCACTTACTCTAAGATTGCACACAACTCGCTGGCGATCCGTTTGTTGTCTGCCTTCCTGGGAGGAGTTGATGATAATGAGTACAGGTACAAAAATCACCCTAGTATAAACCTTTGGGGATGGGTAGAGCCTTGACTTCATGACAACGACCCTCTGACCCCATGTTTTTTCTATGTTTTTGTGTGCTGCATTCATGCATCCATTTAATAAAACATTAAAACATTCAAAAAACTTTCTCTTCTAGTCTCTCTGTTTTTCAAATTAAACTAAGACTGTGATTGCAAATATCAGAGAAAAAGATTACGCTAATGGATTTCGGTAGAAGGAGAACTCGCCAGTATACCTTCAAGGTTCCAAAATTAGGGGATTTGAGAAGGTTAGCAAGGATGATCGTTAACCCAGAGGCTTTCAGAGCCAAGCACGGTGGTTTGCTACCACTGTTAAGAGTCCATGTGATTGAGGGGATCATGGACGCGCTCATTCAGTTCTACGATCCGGTTTATCACTGTTTCACATTCCCGGATTACCAGCTATCACCAACGCTGGAGGAGTATTCTCATCTGGCTGATTTACATATCACTGATCGAGCTCCATTTTCTGGAGTGGAAGAAATTCCAAAGAATTAGACTATTGCAAGAGCAATTCATTTGGACGAGTCTGAGGTCAAGACTCACATGATTACTAAGGGTAGCATCCAAGGTTTGTCAGCCCAGTTCTTGACAAAAAAGGCTCTATACTTCGCTAGTATAGGGAACGGGACTGCTTTTGAAAGCATCTTTGTCTTGCTCACCTACGGATTATTTTTGTTTCCCAACATCAATAACTTCGTCGATATCAACGCTATTAAGGTTTTTCTCATTGGAAACCCTATGCCGACTTTGCTCGCAGATGCGTATCATTCTGTACACTTGGGAAATTTGTACAGCGGAGGGGAGATCACATGTTGTGTACCTTTGCTCTACAAATGGTTTATCTCTCACTTGCCCAAGTCTGCTGCTTTTTGGGATTGCAAGAGTGTCTACGTTGGTCGCAGAAGGTCATGTCTCTCACCAATTCCGATATAGATTGGTGTAATAGGATTTATGAGGGAATCAGAATCATTGACCATTGTGGAAACTTCCCCAGCGTACCCCTCATAGGAACTAAAGGAGGAATCAACTATCATCCGATATTGGTTCTTCGTCAATTTGGATACCCGATGCGACACATCCCACTGGGTGTTCATCTGGAAGGTCTTTTCTTCAAGGAAGGAGAAAGTGATAGAGCACTAAAGATGGAAATAGTGCAAGCTTGGAAACGGGTTCATAAGAAAGGACGAGAGTCTCTGTGAAAATCGGAATGTGTCTCGGTGGAGCCTTATCTCCATTGGGTACATACCAGAGCTCTCAAGCTAAAAATGCCTTATCCTCGTTACGGAATTCTTCCGCCGAGAGAATCTGTCATGTACTTCATGACGGAAACTGAAAAGCTTCAGGTTACTCTCAACAAAGTTCAAAAGGAAAGAAGATCTTGGAAGAACAAGTACCGCACCCTCGACGTAGAGTGTATCCAAATACAACAACTACTAAAAGAGAAAGATGCTCTGATTGAAATTTTGGAGCAGCATGCTGTAGAGAATCAAGATGACCAAAGGAATTTGCTCGCTCCTTTCACCTGGCAAAGGAATGACAACCCGACAACGGCCCAAGCGCCCCGGTCAAAGAAGAGGACTCGGGACCCATTAGTTTAGGTTTCTGTTTTTGCACTTTGTAATCTACTGTATTTCCATTTCTGTAATCCTTTGGAATTCAATAAAAAGGGGTTTCCCCACTGTTTGATATTTGCAATCTAATGGTCAAAGTTTATTTTGATTAAACCAAAAAAACAACAATTAATATAATCATTGCATTCATCATTCTCACATCGCGTATTCTCCTTACCTACGAATCTCACATTTGTGTCTCGATTCTAGAGTCAAACTGTCTCATTCGTATAATACTCGGGCCAATCGTCAGAAAAAGATGGATGATCTTGAGGAAGAAAACAGAGAGTTGAAAGAACAGATCGACGCTCTGAGAGAGGATATGAAAAAGCTTCGTAACGACATGCAAGCCATGGCAGAAGCTCAGCTACAAAGAACTGTGATCTCAGAGATCACCTCAACGCCCATCATAGAAAAGTATGATCCTAGGCATCATATGCCGAAAGATCGTCCTTGGGGCATGCCTGTTAACTATATCCCGGAAGGATATGTTCCGCCGATCACTGAAGATTAGGGAATCGCAACAGAAGCCGTTGGGCCTGAAGGTTACAATCTTCGGGAAAGCGAAGATGCCAGGGGCATACTGAAGACTCCTGAAGGTTACAAACTTCGGGAAACGCCAAGACTTACTTCCGTAGTCACGGTACCACCCCCTGTGGTGCACACTGTCCCGGAAGGACAGATTCCGCCAACACCTTCTGGTAAGAAGGAAACTATGTTCGACAGAATGGATGAATTCCAGGAGCAGTTCTTGGAAACGCAGAAAGAGCTGCAAGCCATTCGCGGTCAGGATCTATTTGGAAAGGACGCCGCAGACCTCTTCTTGGTCCCAAATGTGAAAGTCCCACACAAGTTCCAAGTGCCCGACTTTGAAAAATACAAGGGTAACTCTTGCCCTCAGAGCCATCTGGTGATGTACGCTCGGCGGATGTCAGCTCAGACGGAGAATCAGGACCTGCTGATTCACTACTTCCAGGATAGTTTAACCGGTGCCGCACTCAATGGTACATGAGTTTAAACCGTACTACGATCAGTACATTCAGAGATCTTGGTACTGCCTTCGTCCAACAATACAAGTACAATTTGGACATGGCACCCGACAGAGATCAACTCAGATTAATGTCGCAAAAGGAAAAGGAAACCTTTAAGGAGTATGCTCAAAGGTGGCGTGAAATTGCCGCTCAAATTTGTCCACCTCTTGAGGAAAAAGAGATGACAAAAATCTTCTTAAAGACCTTAAGCTCATTTTACTATGACCGAATGATTGCCAGTGCACCCATTGATTTCACCGAAATGGTCGGCATGGGTGTACGTCTTGAGGAACCCGTCCGAGAAGGACGTTTGGTAAAAGACACTAGATCAACGAGTGGTACTAAAAAATACGGTAGTGCTCTCCCTAAGAAAAAAGAGCAAGATATTGGGAATATCTCTCTCGGAAAGCAAAGCCGACGTTATCAGCCAGTAGCAGCTGTTACTCCTGCTATCGGCCCCGCGCCTGTTCCTATGTATCAACCTCAGGTTGCGCAGAGCCAACTTGACCAACAAAGGACACAACAGCCTTTTCAGCAGGCTCGTCCTCCATATAACAACAACCGTACAATACGACCACCAGGATTTGATCCTATACCCGTAACGTACGCAGAGCTGTTTCCGTTACTGCTGGCTAAGGGGCACATCCAGACTAAGTCTCCTCTTACAGTACCAGAAAATACGCCTTTTTGGTTTAAAGCGGATCAAACATGCCCTTATCATCAAGGAGGTTCAGGGCATAACATTGAGACTTGTCTCAATTTCAAATCCGACGTGCAAAAGCTTGTTAGGAGCGGGCTCTTATCTTTCAAAGATACGAATCCTAATGTTCTTACGAACCCGCTGCCTCAACACGAGAAAGCTGCAGTCAATCTGATTGAGAAAGAGACTAACAATGTCTATCAAATTCACGATGTACTCTTATTGGGGACCAATCTGGTCAAGATGCATTGTAGACAGAGTGGATATGGCCATGTGCCACCCCATAATTATCACCAGTGTGATATCTGCTCTAAAGACAACCAGGGGTGTTCTGTAGTGCAAGCAGCTCTACAGGAACAAATGGATCTTGGATGGATCCAAGAGCACCGAGTTCGTGGAGTTAACATGGTTTACACGAATTCCAACGTCATTCAAAACCACGACATCCGTGCGATTAATGTCAACTTGGTGGCGATGCACTCAAGGCAAAGCCAGTATCATAATCTGCCGCGGCACGATTACAGTTCCTGTCTGATTTGCTCGGTAAACAAACAGGGATGCTCTTTCATACAAGAGGCCCTCCAGCGTCAGATGGATCTTCGATGGATCCAAGACTACCATGATAGGAACTCCTATCAAATCAACATGGTTCAGATCTTCGACATCTGCGTAATGGATACCAACTTGGTAGAGTTACATGCTGAGCAGGTCCGACTTGGATTCTTAATATCACATGACTATCAAAGCTGTGAAGTGGGTTGTGAAAACGATTGAGGTTGTACCCTTGTCCAGGAGGCACTTCAGCACTTGTTAAATCACTGGTGGATGCCAATCTATATGGACGAAGATACTCAGCAGATTAGTATCAATAACAGGAATCCTACTCGTTGTCAAAGTTAGGATGTCCGATCAATGGAAGGTAACCTAGTGAGGTTACATTGTATTCAAAGTGGGCGTGGCCAGGTGCCACCACACAGCTATGACAGTTGTAGCGTCTGTGCAGAAAGTAACCAAGGGTGTTACCTTGTGAGAGCAGCTCTTCAGGGTCAGGTCGATCATGGAGAAATTCGTCCATATCCCGGTTCAGGACCCATCATTTGGTCGCCGAACTACCTTGCCGAGCAAGTTGAGGATGTTGTCACGATCTCTGGTCATCACAGGACCAGGGATGTTTTTGCCATCATCCCTCTACTTGACAAATCTAGAGTTCCCAACCGGGAACGGATCAAGGTTACTTATGATGGTCAGAAAAATCAGAAGGTTCCCATAGTCATCTATCTACCGGGGCCACTACCGTATGAATCAGCTAAGGCAATCCCTTACAAATACGGTGCAACAATAATCGAGAATGGAAAGGAAATTCCATTACCCTCCATCGTGAATATTGCAGACATCAGTCGTGTAACACGGAGCAGTCGAATCTTCAACCGAGGGGTTGGAGAATCCAACAAAGAAAAGGAACTTCAAGCGGAAATTCCTGATCCACCAGTCAGTCAATCTGGTAATCCTGACTTTTCAAAAGACAAAGATGAGATGCTAAAGCTCATCCAAAGGAGTGAATATAACATTGTTGATCAACTATTACAGACTCCTTCAAAGATCTCAGTATTATCACTGTTACTCAGTTCAGAAGCACACAGAGAGGCTCTACAGAAAGTCTTGGAGCAAGCCTTTGTGGAACAGGATGTAACAATCAGACAATTCGATAGCATTGTCTCTAACATCACTTCCTGTCATAATTTGGGATTTAGTGATAAGGAATTACCTGAAGAGGGTCGTCGTCATAACATGGCGCTCAACATTACAGTTAACTGCCAGGGCGATGCTTTAGCCAATGTACTGGTAGACACAGGGTCAGCCCTGAATGTTATGCCGAAGTCCACTTTGACGCAATTATCATTTAAGGGCCCTCCGATGAGAGTCAGCGAGGTCGTCGTCAAAGCATTCGACGGGTCCAGAAAAATAGTTATCGGCGAAGTTGATCTTCCCATAACTATTGGTCCTCACACTTTCCAAATCACTTTCCAGGTCATGGACATCCGGGCAACATACAGTTGTTTATTAGGAAGACCTTAGATACATCAGGCTGGAGCGGTTACTTCAACCCTCCACCAAAAGCTAAAGTTGGTCAAGAACGATCAACTTGTCACGGTTTGTGGGGAACAAGCTTTGCTTGTGAGTAACCTATCATCATCTACTTGTGTGGAACCCGAGGAGGTTATTGGAACTCAGTTCCAAGCACTATCGGTGAGCAAGAACGATCAATCCAAAGAAGGAACTTCAATTTCTTCATACAAAGATGCTATCAAAGCGGTCGGGAGTACCGATACAAAAGGATGGGGACAGCTTGTCATTCCCACTGACAATAAAATAAATAAGGGCCTTGGTTTTTCTGCGACCTGTACTCAGACAGCCGCCAACGATGAAAGTCTTCATCCCCTTCAAAACTTCTTCCACAGTGGAGGTTTTCTTCACCCAGTGTTTCAGACAGTTCATGCTATCAATGAGGAAGATCCCTCTGACACAGATGAAGAATGGAAGTCCTACCTTAACAAGGACGGCTATATGTCTCAGGAAGAGGTGCCTATGCCTTTTTGCTTTCCTACAGAAAGTCTGAGATTTATACCAAGATCAGATGTCAAAATGATCTACGGAGATTGTGATCCGGAAGGATGCCGTGCTCCGCCAAATTCATTAGAGGAAGACACTCTGATGAAAGAAAACTTTGATCACAATTACTATGGCCCGATGGATGGTCTGCCAATGTGGCAGCCTTACCCAGGAAACTTGGGGCAAGAAAGTCAGCCGAGTAATGAAACTCAGCTGAGCGTCATTGAACAGAATACCTGTGTCCCCGCCATGTCATGGGATCAACACTCAGGTCATTCGGAAACTACTCAACATGAAGATGAATTCGCAACGTTTGCAGGACTAGAATTCATCAACTATGCTTTTCCTGAGGTCAACGTCATCCAGAGGGATGACTTCTCCAGTTCCAAAGAAGTTTGGGACACTTTGGGACAACCAAGTGGAAAATACGACTTTATGGTCAAGTACACTGCTCCCGAAAGCTCTCGTATCAGGCTCGAAGATATCTAGTCAACTGGATAGGGAGATACAGCTGAGAGCACCAATGCTATGAAAAGTGCAACAGAGGAATCCTCCTACGACAATTCTGCTTGGGAGACAGATTCCAATGATCCTGCTCCACCAGAAATCAGCGTCATTTCTGAAGACAAATCAAGGAAGGTGCCAGACTTTGTGATTCACCGAGGAGTTCGCCGCCAATGGGTTGCCGTTGAGGCTCCGAAGGTCGTTCGCCAGTCAAAGTAATTGCCATCTTTAACCTTTCACCCTGCCCAGGTGAAACAGATGTTTTGATAGGGCTCGCTTTTTGTAAATTTCCCTCTTCGCTTTGCCCAGAGCGAGTGAGTTTTGTTTTATAGGGCTGTAGTTTCAAGATTCGACTTGTTCATTAATAAAATAACGTCGTTCTGTAATTTCCGCATTAATTGCGGTTTTCTCTTTTTGCTTTTTCGGAAAATGGTAATCCTAAAAAAAACAATAAAAAAATAAAAACAAGCAGTAAAATAAATACACTGCACACACTTACATTTTCTCTATCTCTTCTAAACACGAATCATCACGTCATGCAGATTGCTTGTTTTATACCCCGTTGAAACATACGATCCAATGCCTTCTCCCAACTTTGAGTTCCCGGTATTCGAGGCTGAAGAAGAAAATGACGACGAAATTCCAGAAGAGATCTCCCGACTACTCAGACAAGAGGAAAGGTCCCTTGAACCTCACAAAGAGCCGTTGGAAACGGTAAACTTGGGTTCAGAAAAAGAGAGAAAAGAAATCAGGATCAGAGCACTGCTCAGTCCAACTGTCAAAGAAAGTTTGATAAAGCTTCTCAAAGAATTCCCCAATGTATTCGCTTGGTCCTATCAGGATATGCCAGGGTTGGATACCAGCATCGTGGAACATCGCTTACCACTAAGATCGGAATGTCCGCCAGTAAAGCAAAGGTTGAGATGGACTCACCCGGACATGGCCATCAAAATCAAAGAGGAGGTACGGAAACAGATCGACGCGGGTTTCCTCGCTACATCTGAATATCCTCAATGGTTAGCCAACATCGTACCCGTCCCCAAAAAGGATGGAAAGGTCAGAATGTGTGTTGATTACAGAGATCTAAACAAGGAAAGTCCAAAGGACGACTTTCCTTTACTACACATTGACATGCTGGTTGACAGCACAACAAAGTTCAAAGTATTCTCCTTCATGGATGGATTCTCGGGCTATAATCAGATCAAAATGGCGCCGAAAGACATGGAGAAAACTTCGTTCATTACCCCATGGGGTACCTTTTGTTACAAGGTAATGTCGTTCGGTTTGAAGAATGTCGGGGCAACCTATCAAAGGGCCATGACTACTCTGTTTCATGACATGATACACAAAGAAATCGAGGTATATGTCGATGATTTGATTGCAAAATCAAGAACAGAGGATGAGCACGTTGAACATCTGTCAAAATTGTTCGAACGTCTAAGAAAATTCAAGCTCCGCTTGAATCCTAACAAGTGCACCTTCGGTGTCCGTTCGGGGAAATTACTAGGGTTCATCGTCAGCCAGAAAGGAATTGAAGTTGATCCTGACAAGGTCAAGACCATTCAAGAAATGCCTTCTTCGAAAACTGAAAAACAAGTCAGAGGATTCCTGGGACGTTTGAACTACATCTCCATATTCATATTCCTTATGACCGCGAGTGTGCGCCGATTTTCAAATTACTAAAAAAGAATCAGGATTGCGTTTGGTCAGATGATTGCCAAACCGCCTTCGACAGTATCAAGAAATATCTGTTGAATCCTCCGTTTCTATCACCTCCAGTGGAAGGAAGACCACTGATCATTTACCTCACAGTCCTAGAGGACTCAATGGGATGTGTACTTGGCCAACATGACGAAACTAAAAGGAAAGAGTCTTCCATTTACTATCTAAGCAAGAAATTCACCGACTGCGAGACTCGGTACACAATGCTTGAGAAAACTTGTTGCACTTTGGCTTAGGCAACCAAACGTCTTCACCAGTACATGATTCGTCATACTACTTGGTTGGTCTCCGAAATGGATCCAATCAAGTACGTTTTCGAAAAACCTGCTCTCACGGGATGGATTGCCCGTTGGCAGATGTTACTATCAGAATATGACATAGAGTACCATGCTCAAAAAGCCGTTAAAGGAAGTATTTTAGCCGATCATTTGGCTCATCAACCGATTGACGATCAAGAATCAATCGGGTTTGACTTCCCAGACGAAGATGTCATGTATCTAAAGATGAAAGATTGCGATGAACCGCTACCCAGTGAAGGGCCAGAACCAGGTTCCCAGTGGGGACTTATCTTTGACGGAGCAGTCAATCATTATGGAAACGGAATTGGGGCAATCATTGTTACCCCTCAGGGTACCCACATTCCTTTCACTGCCAGACTTACGTTCAAATGTACGAACAACGAGGCCGAATACGAAGCTTGTATTATGGGTCTCGAAGAAGCAATTGATTTAAGGATAAAAAACTTGGACGTATACGGCGATTCAGCCCTGGTTATTAACCATATAAAAGGAGATTGGAACACATACCAATCAGGATTGATTTCTTACAAAGACTATGCAAGAAGGTTGTTACCCTTTTTCAACGAGTCGACTTTCATCACATCCCTCGTGATGAGAATCACATGGCTGATGCATTAGCCACTCTCTCTTCCAGGATTAGTGTAGGTCGATGGAATGACATACCTAAGATCGACATCATGCGCCTTGAACGGCCCGCTTACATCTTCGCGATTGAAGTAGTCATAGACGACAGACTTTGGTATCACGATATCAAATGCTTCCTTCAGAAACAAGAGTACCCATCTGGGGCACTCAGAAAAGACAGGAAAACCCTCAGAAGATTGGCTGGAAACTTCTTCTTGAGCGGTGACACTCTTTATAAGAGAAATTTTGACATGGTCTTGCTCCGATGTGTCGACAGACCAGAAGTAGACATGCTCATGAAAGATATTCATGAAGGATCCTTTGGCACTCATGCCAACGGACACACAATGGCGAGAAAAATTCTCAGGGCCGGGTATTATTGGTTGACCATGGAATCTGACTGCTACAAGTACATGAGGAGGTGTCACAAGTGTCAGATATACTCCGACAAAATTCATGTACCGCCATCACATCTCAAAGTTCTTTCTTCCCCGTGGCCTTTTTCCATATGGGGAATCGACATGATTGGTGTGATTGAGCCCAAGGCTTCAAACGGACATCGGTTCATCCTGGTAGCCATTGATTATTTCACTAAGTGGGTCGAAGCAGCGTCATTCGCCAATGTAACCCAACAAGTGGTGGTCCGATTTATCAAAAATAATATCATCTGCCGTTATGGTGTTCCAAGCGAGATAATTACTGATAATGGATCTAACTTGAACAATAAGATGATGAAAGAGTTGTGTGCAGAGTTTAAGATCGAACACCATAACTCATCTCCCTACCAACCCAAGATGAACGGAGCGGTAGAGGCGGTTAACAAGAACATCAAGAAGATCGTTCAAAAGATGGTTGTAACCTATAAAGATTGGCACGAAATGCTACCCTTTGCTCTTCACGGTTATCGAACATCTATCCGCACTTCAACAGGGGAAACCCCTTTCTCTCGAGTATATGGCATGGAAGCAGTGGTCCCCATAGAAGTAGAGATCCCATCAATCCGGGTATTGATGGAAGCTCAGCTCACCGAAGCTGAATGGTGTCAAAGTCGACACGACGAACTGAACCTGATCGAAGAAAAGAGAATCACGACACTATGCCACGGTCAGTTATATCAACAGAGAATGAAAAGGGCGTTCGACAAAAAGGTCCGACCTCGTATTTTCAGAAAAGGAGACCTCGTGCTTAAGAAGATACAATCATTTCTCACTAACTCTCGGGGCAAATGGACCCCAAATTATGATGGCCCCTATGTGGTCATGAAAGCTTTCTCAGGCGGCGCCTTGAGACTTGCAACCATGGACGGAGAGGAATTTGCCTACCCCACGAATGTTGATGTAGTCAAGAAATACTTCGCCTAAAAAAAACGTCTTGGTGGATTGAAAACCCGAAAGGGCGGTCCAGGCAAAAGTTAGAGACATGAAAAAAAATCATCCCGATGGATTGGAAATCTCATAGTACAATCCAGGCAAAAATTAGGGATAATGGCAAGTAACTATGTTCAACAAAGGCAAGTCCCTCAGCAGCAGTTACTGCATCATCTATCGGAGGAAATCTCCAGTCAAAGGTCATCTTCGACGGAAGCTCAGGATGTCCCAAACTCAAAGTTGGTAGAAGGATAGTGGTCGTTATGTTTCAACGTAGCCCTTTTCCCTGTAAATTACCATTTTCTAACTTTGTATATACTCTTTGGAATCACGCATTTGGCTGATCTCCATCTTATCAATAAAATTTGAGCCCTTGTGCTTTTGTTTGTAATTCTTTACTTGTTTTAGCTTTACAGAACGACGTTGTTTAAACTTAATCAGCGTTTCTTGAAATAAAACAAATTTACTTGTTAAACTTTTTCTGCTTTTAAATTAAAGATGGCATTTCTTTTAACTGTTGAACATCAAAAGAACATCGATCGCTTCTCCCGAAGTAAGCGAACTTCAAAGTGCAGAATCAAAGTATTCCTTCTAAACCAGTTCGCCTGAATGAAGGGATCAACTGTGTCAGAGACCTTGTTTCGTCTGACATCCTCGGCCGAGTTCTCATCTCCTAAGCCCGATCAACATAGCTCCCAACGGGACTATCTCTCCTAAGCAAGGAGGAATTACTATTTTGAATCAACGGTACTTCTTCGCCCCGCGATGGCCGAGTA
The DNA here is from genome assembly GCA_022829125.1 of Lathyrus tuberosus. Taxonomy (NCBI): domain Eukaryota; kingdom Viridiplantae; phylum Streptophyta; class Magnoliopsida; order Fabales; family Fabaceae; genus Lathyrus; species Lathyrus tuberosus. The sequence continues at coordinate 3,109,425 of JALAZF010000569.1, read as the reverse complement.
TCCAATTGTGTTCATCTCTTAGTCTGTATGTTGCATCTGTTTTATCAGCACATACATACATACATCATGCATTTTTTATTTGCATTCACATTTCATATTGCATCACTATCACTCTAGTCGGTCCTGTCCCCTAGTGGTAGAAGTCCTCTCAATCGAGTTGTCAGTTCTTGCCTCGTCAGGAAATACTGTGTCTGAACAACCTCGCTTCCAGTTAATTCTGGAAAGAAGTTGGTCCTTGACCACTTTGATAACTTGGACCTCTGAAAAGCCAGAGAAAACTTTCAATAAACATCACTCTTCGCCATTGAAGATGATATCCTTGCTTTCCCGGATTAAGGAAAATCCACAGAGAAAGCCTCGTGATCAGAGATTCGGCAGCACGCCAGTTTTGCTCCAAAAAACCACTGATGAGAAGGTCATCGGCACCTCAAAATTGGATCCCATCATATGGCATTTCTCCGGGAAGATCCCGAGAAAAGTATGATGTAACCCCAAACGAAAACAGTCTCTCAAGAGACTCGCTTTCCCCAGTAGAATCGACAAATGGCGTCTCCAAAACAGAGAAGTTTGTATACCTCTACAACTCAGACGAATGGGTTCCCCAGCAAGTCTGACATCAAAACTTTTTCCACTAAAATGGCATCTCCCCAGGAAAATTCGGCGAGAAGTTTGAAGGAAAGCCGCTACGAATAGCGCCCCTTGTCAGTAAATTTTATTGACAAAAGAAACTAAGACCAGTTCCTTGGTAGGAAACCAGGATCGAGGGGAAGTTTAAATCAGAAACTAAAACCAGTTCCTTGGTAGGAAACCAGGATCGAGGGGAAGTTTAAATCAGAAACTAAGACCAGTTCCTTGGTAGGAAACCAGGATCGAGGGGAAGTTTAAATAAGAAACTAAGACCAGTTCCTTGGTAGGAAACCAGGATCGAGGGGAAGTTTGTTTCCACAACTGAGACCAGTTCCTTGGTAGGAAACCAGGATCGAGGGGAAGTTTATTTCAAAAGAGACTGAGACCAGTTCTTGGTAGGAGACCAGAATCGAGGGGAAGTTTACCTTTTCTAAGCATCATTGCTTAGCTAAAGAAGATGAATGCGTAAGCTACCATTCATAACCACCATCAAAATTTCGGGTATTCCGATATTTAATCCTCTTGCACCCCGAATGCCCGAATCCCTTCGTCATTCACACCTTCGGGTCCAAGAAGATTAAATAGGGGCATCTGTAATACCCCAAATTTTGACCACTTAGATTTCCCATCATTGTGAAAATCATCATCACAATATGGATGAACCATCATGCTTCATCAGTCTCCCCAAAGATGGGTGAGCATCCAATACAATCAAAATTAGGGTTTCAAGCCCTCTCATAGTTCTCAGACAAAGGATCAATCAAGAAATGACATGATCCTCAACTTTTCTAACCTCCCAAGTAACTACAAAGGATCAAAAGGACTCCCACTTTAAGGATTAAGCACAAGGATGCTCCCTTCTAGGTGGATCAAGCCTCAAGATCGCCAGTGTCACCAAATTAGGGTTTTGGTCGACCAGGGCCTCCAGATGGAAAATTTTCATCTGGGCACAAGGCAATGATCCAAAACATGACCTAATATACTTCATGGAACCTCATGAACCCATGCATCAAGTCAATTTTGCCTCAGGGGATGCATTCATCAAAAATCAGGAATTAGGGTTTCTTGACCTAATTCACCCCTAAGTTGACTTTTGGGACAAACCATGAGCCAAGACCTCAAGACATGATTTGAGGGTCTCTAATATACCATATTGATCCATTTGGAACAATGGATTGATCCAAGAAGTTTGAGCAACAAGTCTCAATTTCATCTGCACCACAATTAGGGTTTTAAGAGAAAAGTCAACTGTAACTTTGACTTTTGACCAGGACATGCTCCCAAACCCTAATACATGATTGAATATACCCTATGACACCCATGGAACATGTCCATCAAGTTTGATTTAGGTCAAGGACATGATTTCCTGAAGAATTGCACAGTTTGGAATTCATCTGATAAAAAGTCAACTGTGCACAAAAGTCAACTTTGACTTTTTGAGATTTATCACCAAAATGGATTTTTTACCCTAAAATGATGTTAATGTATGATTTGAATCATCATTCATCAAGAAAAATCAAGAAAAGTGAGATAACTTGTAAAAGGGGTAACCATAAAACTTAGAAATTTTTCTAAGTTAAAAATAAAGTGGCAAAGGTACCAACTTTGGAGGACCATAACTCCTAAACCACAAGGCCATTTTTTCTCATCCAAAGATGGATTTGTAGCCCTCATTATCACCTACTAAAACTTCAACTACAAGTTATTCCAATTCATTAAGGATTTTGAGTTATGGAGTGATCAAAGTGGCTGAAAAGTGAAAATGTCACTTTTTCCAACACTTAGTGAAATTTTCACTAAGTTAGATTCTGCCTCACTTTTTGCCAAATGTAGGGGCATTTTTCACTTGGAATCAAAAGAGATCAAAACCAAACTTGTTCAAACAGTTGTTGTATCATGTAAGAGCTTTCCAAATTGGCCAAGAACATTGCCAAATTCAACCTACACCATGAGATACAACATTGCCAAGTTGCCTTGCTGAAATCTGTCAAGGCAAGGTAGAATTTGCAACTTTGGTCGATTTGCCAAAATCAGCCAAATTCAATTGCTCCTATCCACTTGGACACCTCAGAGGATTGAATCTAAAGGGGACAATCACTGAGCCAAGCCTCCAAAGTCCATGGAACAAGAAATAGCATGTTGAACCTAGAATGGCCAAAATAGGGACAAGACTTCAAATTTGGAATGAGGCATTCAATGAAACCATCAAGGTGGCATGGACTGAGCCATTCTCATCTGAAATCAGTCAAGACTTATCCAAGACCAAGGGAACCAAAGCTCTGTGCCCTAACCTCTAGTCAATGGCTAGAGAAGACTTGGATTTTCATTTGCCAACATTGGCCAAACCTACTTACCAGCTGCCATGCACTATTACTTGCAAAACAAACTTGCTCTACTATAAATAGAGCTCAATTGTGGTCAGTTTAAGTACACCAAAGCCATCTAACAGATGCTTTCCTCAAAATCTCTTCTTTCACTCCAATTTTGCCTTCTAAGGCAAGTCACTATCGGGTTTTGAGTTTGAGAGCAATTCCAATCAAACCAATCACTCACACACCTCACATACATCACATATGAGCTGATCAAACACTTAGATTACTTCTGAAACATCAATTTCACAAAATCACCAGTTGGTTGCTCAAGGTTTTAACCAAAGTGCAGCTGAGGTACCACAAAATGATCCAGCCAATTTCAATCAAGTCCAACCATCCAAACACAATCCATAGGGTGTAGGGAAGCTGTTCAGATCATCACCACTCATCTGTAACACCTCCAAATCAAAAATCACTTTGAACTTGCTGTCACGACTTGGAGGTAAGCACATACTTGGTCATCTCTCAATCTATGCATATTTCCTCGCACAATAATTTGGCCATATTTTCATAATCATGCATGGAATGTTTTCCCTCAATTAATTGCATTGTTTGAATCGTGTATCAAAAATCCTAGCCTTCATGCAGAAATTAGGGTTCTTGAGGTCTCTTCGTGATTTCTTGTTGTATGTTTAATTTAAATGAAATTAAAGTACATAGACATGATCGTGAGGTTGAGGCGAGCATAATGATTTGTGGATTGCATGATATGATTACGTATTCATGGAGATTGGATAGAAAATGCAAATCTGAGAAACCAAGAACACGCGCGTGTTCTTCAGCTTGTTCTTGGCGCCATTTTTAGAAATTCAAATATTTGAATTTTGTGATTTTGTTTAATTGATTCAAAAATTAATTTCTCTCTGAGTTTTAATGATTTCGAGTTGATTCTTTTTTTAATAATTCACAAAAATGTTAAAATATTTTATTTTCACAAAAAATCCCAAAAATATTATTTATTTCATATAATTGATATTTCTGCAAAGAATTAATATTTTAATTGTTTTTGACATTTTAAATATTTTTTCTACATTGATTTTGCAACTTTTAATGCTTTCTAATTATTTTGTAGGTCAATACTTAATTTTTGAAGCATTAATCCAAGATAACAATTTGTTTTCCATGTGTTAAACAATTTTTGATCATTTTAATTGAATTTTTATTCAATTAAATACATTTTGAAAACAAATTAGGGTTTTGGATTAATTCAACCCTCATAAATCATTTTCAAAACTTTTGGGCCTCTAATAAAGTGTAAGACCCAATCCTTTTTTGACCAAATCATTTTTGGGCCTCATTCATTGTATAAGCCCCGATACCGTCAAAAACAAACGGCGCGATCGTCGCCTTTTCAAAAATCATCTGGGCCTACCCTCGTGCAGTAAGACTCATTTCTTTTCTTTAAAAACTTTTTGGGCCTCTTGAGAGAGTGTAAGACCCATCCCCCCTTCTACAAAAACTTGTTGGGCCTCACTCATTGTATAAGTCCCTTTGTACAAGTAAACGACGCGATCGTCGCCCGTTTAAAAATAAAAATCATCTGGGCCTCTCCTTGAGCTATAAGACCCAATCAAAACACTTTGGGCCTCTATTAGAGTGTAAGACCCAATCCCCCTTTTAACCAAAACATTTTGGGCCTCACTTATTGTATAAGTCCCTATGCGTTAAAAGAAAACCTCGGCGCGATCGCCATTTTTAAACGAAAAATCATTTGGGCCTACCCTCGTGTTATAAGCCCCTCTCTTTTCTTTAAACCTTTTTTGGGCCTCTTGAGAGAGTGTAAGACCCATCCCTTTGTACAGAAAACCATTTTGGGCCCCAGTCACTTGTATAAGTCCCGCTGTACAAAGTCAAACAGTGCGCTCACTGATAAAACCCTGGGCCTCTCCTTGAGCTGTAAGCCCTAAATCTTTCTTTTTCAAAGCACTTTCTCCTTTGATTTTGAATATACTGTTGTTTTCAATCTTTCTTTGTTGAACAACTAACCAAACAGCATGGAAGCACTACAACCGAGTAAGTGGTTATCGCTTTCATTTACTGCTTTCATATTATAAACTATATTGTGGGGCTGCTCACTGTAAGTCTCCTTTCATAAACTCATATCTACTGTGTAATAATAGTATAGATATTTCGAGTTTCCCCGGCAACTACGTCTAGAACTAGGTGACACCGTTTCATTTATTCGTAGAAATAGACGCCTAGATCCCCAATAGGAGCACCAGATACAGTCTTCTCTTCGGCTGTCCTCCTTAGGAATCGTCAAGAAGCTCTACTCCCCAAGATGAATGTATTCTCCGTGAATGGCATCTTTGAGTTTCTTCCAAATTCTCGAACTTTCCTGACTTGATCTATTCCTTGTGGATAGCTTGCCTTGAATGTCTCGGGGTTTGGGTACCCACTACGGTCATAATCTTGGACCTTAACTAAGGAACCCTCTTTAAAAGCTAAAAATCGCTGGATAGTAAACCTCGCACGTTTACCAGTGGTTTTTATCTTTAAAAGAGTTATCTCTCCTAATGGAAAGGAGATGATAGACCCACGGGCTTCTTAAAAGCATCGGCCTCCTCTTGGGCATTATTCAAGGACACTACGGCTTCTTAGAAGTATTCACAGCCTCCTCTTAGACTTCGTATAATGATCTCTTCCTTCGGGAATGATAGCCTCCTCTTGGGCTTCGTACAAGGACCCGTAGGCTTCTTAGAAGTTTCCAGCCTCCTCTTGGGCTTCGTACAAATTGTCCCGACGACCTCCTAGAGGTATAGGAATAGAACCTAGTCATCCTCATAGAACAGTCCTTTCATAGAGTCTACTACTATTTCTCAAAGCATAGTACAAAAGAAAAAAAACTCTAGACTTGGACAGTCTAACTTCCTTGAGTCTCAAAGACATTCACAAGTGACCCCTTCATTAAATTGGAAGGAAACCCGCAGACTCGGACAGTCTCAATACCCTTTGGATTTCCCGTTTCCTCAAAGAGAAGGAAATATCCCTGATCCTCAGATCAAATCCCTGAGTACAGTGTTGCTCATATAAGAACTGATTTTCTCTTTTAAAATCAGTATATTGGATCTGTCACTCAACTGAAACAAACCTTTAGCCTCCATCTCGGGCTTCGTATGAGATACAAAAACACTCTCTCGTTGAGTATCAAAGACTCCCTCGTAGAGTCAAATAAACAATAGCCTCTATCTCGGGCTTCGTACGAGACACAAAGACTCTAGTGTCGGGTCAAAAACTTTTAGCCTCTCTCTGGGGCTTTGTACGAGACACAAAATAGCCTCCTCTTAGGCTTTGTATAATGATTTTCCTAGCGGAAATTAGTCTCCTCTTAGGCTTTTGTATAAGAAAACCACTGGTTGATCCAATCAACCTTTTAGCATCAAAGTTGTGCCTCGTTCACAGTACACAAACATCAACAACTCCTTTCCTTTCATCTAATCACTGTAAGCGGCAAGCCTCTGGATCATCTATATCCATGCCATTTTCCCTCTTTTAGCATGAGAAATTCCTAAGGAAAGATGGCATTGCTCTACACTGAGTTAAAGTCTTCTCCTTCAGGTTAAAACCCTTTCTTCGGAAATTATGGCATTGCTCGGATCCGCGTATCCCAGTTAAAGTAATTCTCCTTCCCCCTCTTTAGAGATGACAAATTCTCTCTAAAGTCGAGGTCTTTCAGCTTCACGTCTTGGGCTTTGAACAAGACACAAATAGACCTTTCAGCTTCACATCTTGGGCTTTGAACAAGATACAAACCACCTTTCGCTTCACGTCTTGGGCTTTGAACAAGACACCAAAACACCCATTTCCTCCCATAGAATAGGAGGAACTACGAATGCTCTGATTTCCCTGTTTCGGTAAACGGGAATACGTAGGCATAAGATCGAAAGAAAAGATCTTAGCGAGCACAATCAACAAAAAACCTAAATCCCATATCTCCATCAATCAAAAATCAGTAATTCCAAAGCATCAGTCCTAACATCCTAATCCTTGTTCCCCGCTAGAAAGTCCTAGAAAGAAAGAAAATAGTACTGGCGAAAATACAAATAACCAGTACAAAGGCCCCCCCATATTGATAGCATTCGTAACTTAACAGACCGCTGTTTAAACTCAGTATGCAAGCAGGGTTAATTGGAGACATCTATTTCCCTTCCTTATTCAGCTCACAATAGGATAAAAAATGAATCGACCTGTAGTTTAAGCTCAAATCGCAGAGAGCGACCAGCGCTTAAGAACCGCGTCCAAAATCGCTCGCTACACTTGGCAGGTTTGATTCCTATGTACAGTAAGAATGGCGCCCGTGGGGTGAATGCTTCTAATGATATAAGGTCTGTGTAAAGTGACGGTTCATAACGGTAAAAGGCCCGTAGAACCCGAATCCATTCGTATGTCAAGTAAATTACAAGGATCCATGACTCGGGTCGACTTCTAGACGTAGAAGAGGACGGGAAAAGGGGAAGCCTTGGTACAGGTTAATCGATTAGTGATCTTTTGAGTTGGTGAACTCATGAACATGTTTCTATATAGTGTGAGATTATGAACTCAAGGTCATTTCCCTTCCCCTTTGACTTGAGTTAGGATTGTTAGAACCTTGTAAAGCCGAGAGAATCCATAAGATAGGGAACTCATTGATATTTAATATCTCACCCCATTATTGTTGCTATTTTTCAAGTATTGACTACAGGTTTGATTTACAAGTGGAGCTATGCTTGGATGTTTCAAGAGAAGCTTAGTTGAGCTTATTCCGCTGTGTATTTGTAGTATACAATTGAGGATATTGTATATTGATCTTAGATTTTTGTTTTGGCTAGTTTCCATAGCTTGTACCATAGATTGTATTATGTTTTTAGAAATGGTCAAGTATGTGAATTACGCGATTAGGCACTTATGATGGTGTCAGTACCAAATGTAATGCTTGTATTGTATTATTCTAGGTATATATTATGTCGGGCATTACAGTTGGTATCAAAACAGGTCGTGTCCTCGACCTAGCCTTAAAACATCATAAGTAAATCTATTCCTGCCTCTTAAGTGTGTCTTTCCAGCATGAATCTTAATATCATATTATGTAGTGTTGGGCCTTATCAACCTAATACTATGTATGTGATAGGTAGAATCATGGTTGAGCGACCACGAGGACCCCGTAGTGTTGTCGGAACTTGTGCTGTGAGGGTAGACTCAAGCTAAGAGTTAGTAGGGAGGAGTTTTGGTCAGCTCAGTTGAGGTCTTTAGTAGAAGTTGTGATTGGGTAGCATGGAAGTAAAGAGTGATTTGTTGTTCAAGTAATCCTTTGGAATGGATGGAGTCCAGAAGTTAAGGATCTCTATTGGACGATTGGTTAAGATATTGAGGAATATGTAAAGTCATAGTAGAACTGGATTGACCACTGGTATGAATAAGTATTTCAAGTAATCTCATTCAATGAAAAAGAAAAGTTGCTTTGTGGAATGTGTGACGTAAGGTCCGGAAGTGAGATAAGTTTTGGTGCTTCAGTTTTTAAGGTCGATAGGATAGCTTGAATGGACGAGAGTACCTTAAGGAATGTGTTCGGAACAATATCTTCCAATTGGTTAAAAGTTGAGAGTTAAGGAAGTTCGGAACAATGTGTTTACATACTTCAAGTGAAACAAGTGTGCGACGGACGAAGAGTAAGAGATGAATTACGTATATTCAGTTATGTAAAGAGATTAAGTTCGAGATGATACGTCAGAATTTCTGTTCTCCGTAAGAGACCAATTTGGAATTGTTAGATTACCCAAGAAACTGTATAAGGTGTTGTGTTGGAGAATGAATGAACTTCACTTATTAATAGAACATGTAGTCATACGAACCGGAAGAGTTTGTATTAAGAAACAGAGTAAGTACCTTGGACTTAAGGAAATTTTAGTATGATGGTTTTATATTTGGACCCGAGAGGATTACAACAAAGGGTGAAGTAAATGCAGTGTGGGAAAACGGTATGTTATGAGGAAGTGACAACGGAATGTAATTTGGACGAGTATGCAATAGAGTTTTTAAGGTGTTGAGGAACCTATAGTTAAGGAAGTGTAATCAAGGATGGTTCACCCATAAGGACCCTATTATTGTGACGTAGAATGGGGAAAGTTTCTCATTGGTATTAAGAGATGCGTAGTGGTAGCACCATGGTCACAAGTGTACGTGATGGACTTCTAGTCTTGAGACAAGTGTGAAGGGATGTACCTTGTGGAACAGTGAGTATTGTATTTTAAGAAGTAAGAGTGCGGTAAACAACGAGAAGCAACTCGGGACTTATTACGGACTAAGTGTAAATCATGGAATGGTTTATACAGGAAAGGTTTTGTAAGTAGTCAACGAGAAGCGTCGGTTACGATTCTTCGATTAAACGAAATGGTGTAAGTGTGTTGTGCATTGGATAGTGAAGGGTAAGAAATCCCGGTTAGTGTGTACGAAGTGATGGAAGAGTTCTTCAAGAGGATGTATTGCCCCGATTTATTTTCAAGTATAGAGAACTTTTATATTTGTGAATAATTGGAATATTAGGAATCTACCTTTTATCGGACTAAAAACGTTGTTGTTTTAATTCTCACCAAGGAGTTCAAGTGAGGCAACAAGGTCGTATGCTCGACACGTTATGTCTATCGCTTTTGTGGTATCGTTTAATGGTTGTGTGTTGGGTTTTGCTTGTGGACGAATTAAGTATAAGTTGTGGCTTAAACCTTAGAATGTCGTCATCGTTGGCTTCCCGCTACCGTAGTTGTATAAGCAGAGAATGAACTACCCCGCTGAAGTTTTGTCGTGTGACCGCGTCGGAATTTGGAATTCTGCCTTGTCACTTGGTTGGAGTGTGTTATCTGCATGTTTTTACTTTATCGGTTTTACCTTGAGTGGATCATGGTTAGTAAATGTTACACAAGTTAAGGAGCCGCGAGTTGAGAATGATGTTATGGGTTAAAACAAACTGGAATGAGGGTTTTGAGTTATGATGACTTTTGGATTAAGAGAAACTGGTTTTTAGCCGCTACAGCAGTGTTAACCGACGTGCAAGGATGGTGCTTTGCACTAAATTTTGAGGAGTTAACCGATTAGCTCAGACGGTGAATCAATTAATGTGTGTGTAATTGTGAAATCCCTTAGAAACTATCATCTGTGTTTGGTTACCTTATGTTCTTCCGATTGATAAGTGTTCGGAGAATGGAAAACGGGATTGCAAGTAAATGAAAGAAGGATTTGTGTTTTGAAATCGGAACTTCTGAAAGGTGTTACGTTGTTGAACATTTGTTCAGACGATAAGGGAGTTGAATTTGGGGGAATAATCTTGTGAACTGTGTTGAGTATAAGAAGGACTTAGGTGTATTACTGTTGAGAGTCTTAAGGATGAAGTTAGAAAATACCCACGAAGTATTGATCTTGTAAAGATCATTTCGGTGTGAAATTATGGTGTTAGTAAGGTATAAACGGTTGGTCAGAGTTTAGTATTTGTTATCTTCTGTGAATTCATGGCATCAGATTTAGACTGTGTGAGTGGTACCAAATGTGTACAGTTGTACTTTATCCAGAGAGGAATTTGAAAGTTATCCTTCCAAGTACGAGTAAGAATGGGACGTTCCGAAGTTGAGCGTGTGACTTGGAATTATTTATGGAACAGAACGATGGAGAGAGGTGGATTCAATTGGGAAGCGTGTTATGGTCTTCGAAAGTATGAGTATATATAGAGTGTTGTATGTGAACTGGTGAGTAATATGGAAACTCGTAATTGTGCTTTGGATGGATTAAGTTTTGATAAGTGGTGACTCGCATATGATTGAAGTTTCGTGTTGGTCTTACGTCGTTTTGGATTGAGATCTTGTATCAACAAGGAACCTTGAGTGAGTCAAAAATTCCGAAAGAAGAGTCGATTTGGAATGTGGTAACCAGGACCGAAAGTTGTCAAATTATTTTGGATATATTATTTCGAGTTTAGAATGGATTGAGAATTGTATATGTTATGGTTGTAATAGTGTAACTCCTATACCTCTATCGTCTGGAGAGTGTTGGGAAGATGTTATAATATTATGTGTTGGCAAAGAAATTATTCTACCTTAAGACGTCAGTAAGTTTCTTGTACCGTTGGTTAGTAAGGATCCCATAGCATAAGTGTGTTTCTCCATGAACTATTAGCTAATTGGTAGTGCTCAAGAACTCGTGGTGTTCTACTGTTAGAATTTGGGTTACATAGGTGAAAAAGTTCAGTTAGAGTAATAAGGATTTGAAGATTGTGGCTTAGGAGTATGAAAACAAGAAGATCTTGTTCTAAGTGATTTACCTTTTTAGTGTGATACGAAAGAGATGAACTATCGGATTAAGTAGAACTGGTAAAAAAGTCGTTTGACGAGTTACGAAGTGGTTTTGAACGTTAAGAACTTTATGAAGAGGTAGTTGTCAGTTATTCCGTGAAGATAAGAAATCACTGAATTACATCACGAAGATTTGATGAGTGGTTGTTGTCCTAAATTGAGATAAGGTGTTACAGTTTTGTTTTATGACTCAGTAGAAAAGTATAGAATGGTGTATTTCTTCCGAAGGTAAGATATGACCAAGTCTTTTGTATGGAACAACAGCGGAATTGTGGAAGAGCAAGTTGAAAGTTAACCCAAAATTGGAATAAGAGTATGACTAAGGAACCGAAGTTTGATAATTCGTGAAATTAAGGATTTTGGTCTGTGAAGTCAAGTTGGATTTTGGATTATGAACTATCGGATTATGCCAACAACACATCACTCTTTACTTCCATGCTACCTAATCACAACTTCTACTTAAGACCTCAACTGAGCTGACCAAAACTCCTCCATACTAACTCTTGGCTTGAGTCTACCCTCACAACACAAGTTCCAACAACACTACGGAGTCCTCGTGGTCGCTCAACCATGATTCTACCTATCACATACATATATATATGTTATTAGAAAAAGAAAAAAGAAGAGATAGTAAGAAGAAGAAGAAAAGAGAAAGGAAGAGAAGAGAAAGAGGAAAGAAGAGAGGAAGAACTTGGAAAGAAGAAGAAGCTCATGGATCATCATTATCTTCTTCAACCTCCTTTTCAATGCTAAGGTGAGTTCTAGTTAGAGACTCTAAGTTCTAGAAATAGAAGTTTGGAACCTAGGTTAGATTTGAGAGAAAATGATTAATCGGACAAATCAATGAAATCTAACAGATGAAATGCGATATAAACTGTGTAATATAGTCGGGTTGTGATTGTGATTGATAGGGAATGAATTGGAAGTGTTTTTGGTGAAGGAATGGTAGATTTTGGCTTTTTGACCTATGTTTTACGCTGCTGGGAAATTCTGGGTTTCGCATGGTTCGCCTAGCGAACCCGGCGAAGGGCAAAGCGAATGGTTGGTCGAGGGTTCGCCTTGCCCCCAAGCGAAGGGAAGGCGAATGTTCGCCCAGAGTTGGCTTTGCGAACTTTATGCCCTTTTTGTTCTGTTTTATTCGCCAAAGGGTTCTCCTTGCGAATACAGTAGCGAACGTGACAGATTTTCCATGTTGTTTCCTTCATAACTTTTGATCCGTAACTCGGATTGACGCACGGTCGGAAGCGTTGGAAAAGCTATTTCAATGCTCTTTGTGATGGTGAGGTAGAAACATGGTTATATGTCATGGATTGATAGGATAGAGATAAAATGTGTGTGATCTACTATGTGGAAAGTGTGTCTATTGTTTGACATGTTATGCTAACGTGTGTGTTTTATGATTGATGTTGTAATATGCTTGTCTAATATTGTTGTTGAACATAATTGGGAGAATATGCATGCTTAAAATGAAGTAGGAAGAGCGAAAAAACTTACCCTAAACCTAATGATATGATTCTAGGTTGTGAATAAAATGGTGATAGAAAATCTAGATGGCGATGGTCGTGCATTCGATGTAGATGTGCATCCTTAACGAGTAATGGTCTAGAGGAGAGTGAGACACTAGTATGGAACATGTGTGTGAACCTTTGTGTCCTTTGTGAAAGGCGATTGTGGCCTTAAGGCATTATGGCCTTGTGATTGTCGAATACAATCACGTTGTGTATACGATCATGTAATCGTAACCATTTCACTTGGGTTGCAGTTTCATGAGTCTCGAGCTCCTCTAAAACGTATGCATGGTACTTTGCAGGTTTGATTCCCGTGTGCAATAAGAATGGCGCCCGTGGGTTGAATGCTTCTGACGGTATAAGGCCTGTGTAAAGTGACAGTTCATAACGTTAAAAGGCCCGTAGAACCCGAATCCATTTGTATGTCAAGTAAATTACAAGGATCCATGACTTGGGTCGACTTCTAGTCGTAGAAGAGGACGGGAAAAGGGTATGCCTTGGTACACGTTAATCGATTAGTGATATTTTGAATTGGTGAACTCATGAACATGTTTCCATATAGTGTGAGATTGTGAACTCAAGGTCATTTCCCTTCCCCTTTGACTTGAGTTAAGATTGTTAGAACCTTGTAAAGCCGAGAGAGTCCATAAGATAGGGAACTCACTGAGATTTAATATCTCACCCCATTATTGTTGCTATTTTTCAGGTATTGAGTACATGTTTGATTTACAAGTGGAGCTATGCTTAGATGTTTCAAGAGAAGCATAGTTGAGCTTATTTTACTGTGTGTTTGTAGTATACAATTAAGGATATTGTATATTGATCTTAGATTTTGATTTTGGATAGTTTCCATAGCTTGTACCATAGATTGTATTATGTTTTTAGAAATGGTCAAGTATGTGAATTACGCCATTAGGCACTTATGATGGTGTCAGTACCAAATATAATGCTTGTATTGTATTATTCTAGGTATATATTATACAGGGCATTACAATGCCATTCTTGCTTGCCATAAGTGTTATGCATGATGTATGTCATGCACATAACTATGCAAATGACTGGGTGCAATGGGATAGGTCTCCTCTTTGAAAGTGAAAGCCTTTCAAGTACCACTAGGGGTTGGATTTAATAATTTCTAAGTGAAATTGGGATTTAGGTTTTATGAAGATGCCAACAAAGGGTTGACTTTTAGTGGCTGTCAATGAAAAATGGACCTTTGGTTACGCCCCAAATGAGCTTGGACTTTTGGGGATTATGAAAATGACAACAAGGGTGGACTTTTAGTGGTTGCCAATGAACACTGGACTTTAAATGGTAAATTTGAAGGTGCCAACAAGGATGGACTTTAAGGGTGAACTTTCAAGCGAGAACTGGATTTGAAGGGTAAATTACCAGATGATAACTGGTGTTTAAATTTTTGTTTGTTAGACGGGAACTGACTTTTGGATAATCTACCAGACGGGAACTTGTGAGGAAAGGTATTCACCTGACAGGAACTGGACTTTGAGGGGATTTTCCAAATGGGAACTGGACTTTGAAATGATTTTCCAGACGTGAACTGGACTTTGGGTTGATTTTCCATATAGTAACTGGACTTTGAAATGGTTTACCAAACGAGAACTGGACTTTGAATTGCCAAGGAATGTTGGACTTGGGTGTCAATCTTGTGTTACAATGCTTTTAAGACATCAGATTCATGTTGTAGGGGTTAGACCCAACGAATTATATGATATGCATGGCTATATGCTTGAGCAAAATGACATGACTAATGTATGCAAATGATCTATGCAATGATACGAAGGTTTCCAAAAATGCCCCAACAGAGGGTAATGGAAGGAAATGGTTCCTTTAAAGCAAGACTTCTTGTTTGTTAGAAGGCAAAAGGTTATTGGATAGGGGTGATAGCACGATTCCCCAACACTCATTTTGAACTCAAAGGTTCTCGACGAAATCTACTTTCTCGAATGAGTTGCCCCTCTGTGGCTCATCTTTCCCCAGTCTAGGTCTTTGAAGAAAGTTTCCTTGAAAGGAAGTTTGGAAGCAGTTGTACCATGAGATGAACTCGAGATGGCTTGCCCCAAAATTCTGAGTCATAACAGGATTTCTCCTTGAAAGGATATTTGGAATCAGTCGCGCCATGAGATGAACTCGAGATGGCTTGCCCCAAAATTCTGAGTCATAACAGGATTTTTCCTTAAAAGGAAATTCGGAAGCATTCGTACCATGAGATGAACTCGAGATGGTTTGCCCCAGAATTTTGAGTAATGAAAGGATTATTCCTTGATTAACCGGCTCTTGGAGTGATTCGCTTCGATGTACTCTTTAGGTAAACTGCCCCAGAATGAGCGTTGAAACGACTTAACTTATGGTGACTGAGAATTGGAGGGATTTACTCGTTATCAAAAGAACCTCTAGGTAGCCTACCCCTGATGGGTAGAGTCTTAAGATGATTCACTCGTGATCAACCAACTCTTGAATGATTTACCCCATAATGAATAGGTGTTTGGGGACTTGCTTCGGACTGACTGATTCTTTGGTCCACATGATCATTGGATGCCAATGCCCTTGATCCATAGAATTTTGAGAAGATCTTGATTCTGATCCATTTTGATGAATGATCAAGTCTTCTTTGATTCCTCCTTTGTTGGAATTTCCTTGATGTCAAGTGCTGACTTACAATTAAAACTGTTTATTCACAAATGGTAATTTTAATGCAATGCTCATGCAAGTTTTGAAAAAAAAAATATTCATTATTGGAATGATGTGATAGTATGTGATGGATGGACCATTAGTCCAAACGTAGTGCTGATTTAGCTAATGTGTGAAAGTTACAACAAGAAGAAGATTAGCAAATTTGTAGGAGTCAATTTATGTAACCTTGCTGCAGTATGCTTTCAGAATAAACCCAGCCTCAATTAGGTCTTTTGAGGGTTATAACGTGGTTTGGTTCATGGTTATAGAAACAAAGGATATAAGGATCAAAGTTTGATTTTAACCCACCTTTTCTTCGTGATGTTCTCCAGTCCTACGTTCAGTTAAATTGACACACACATCTATCTCTAAAGAGAGCTTGACAGTGTAAGAGTGAAGATGAGGATCCAAGACCTTCTTGAAATGGTAGTCACCTTATTTTTATTTGTCATGGATGTCAGTGACCTTTTGAATTTAAATAGGGTGGTCATTGAACTTTGTTTTTCATTGTCGAGCATTTGAAGACCTCTTTTGATTTTGATTTTTTTTAATCCCTAACTTTTGCCTAGACTGATTTTTTTCAAGTCCACCGGGATCGCCCTAATTTTTGCCTAAGTCACCTTTTTTGGGTGTTTAACTTAGCGGGCTTTTCTTCTTTCATTTATTTTTTTTATTTTTTATTTGGAAAGGCTTGTGACTGCCAAGTCATTGATCATTGAAAAAAATCGTCATAACTTTTGAATTTTGCATGGTTCCTTCGACATGTCAGGATGTGTGCGAAGAATAGCATATGGCTGATCCACAGACGAGATGTATCATCTTGAAATCAAACGTGTAGTCAGATTAAATGAACACTACCCATGCCCCAGGTTAAACGTAAGGGTTTAGAAATCCGAAGGAAACTCCTACTTCTAGGCTCGAAGTGGTTAACTAGGCACTAACTCCTTATTTCTCCAGTGTTTGGGGATTTAAAACAATGCATGTACATCATCAGCATGATTTTATCTAGAAGCATACCAGCAGAAATTATGGGTATTTCATTTTCATCATCCTTTCTCCAATCTTTGGTAAAACAACAGTTTGATAAAGAAAATTGATGAGAGGTATATGGATGCATATTTGTTTTTTTATATATAGGTGAAGAAAAATGAGCAAATGTGACATGATTAATTCATAAAATGCATGATCACGTCATTAATATTACCATTCAAAATAACAATGTTCAACAACAAATAGCATTTAACAAGAAAGAAACTACAAATGCAAAGTATAAAAGTGATCAAGGATCGCTAGTGTCTGAAGGTGTCTTCGAGTCTGAACCACTGGCTTGAATTCTTCAAACTCACTCGGGCGAGAAGCTTACGTGCACAACCAAGTTTCCTTCTGGAAAGGATATGTACTTCTTGTCAATCAACTGTTGCACATTGGCTTGGAAAACTTTGCAGTCTTCAGTTGAATGCCCCATTGATCCAGCATGATATCCACATTGCACATCATGATCATACCCAGGCGGGTACAGCTCTGGCAACAACTTGAGATTGTGGCATGATATCCACAATCACATTCAACTGATGAACTCTTAATCCATAAAAATGAGAGAATATTTCTCTTTCATCTCCTCTTGAAACCAAAACTCCTTAACCAGAGCTTGCCAATACCACAAACACATACAAGACCTCATGACCTAAACCCTAAGGGATCATGGCCAAAGGCCAAATGATCATCCTGAGGAAGATCAAGAAGTAACACAATTGTGGAGTTTTAGGAGGAGTATTTTCATGTGCAATACCATGTTGCTTGCAATAGGAATCAACTGTTCCATAATACTTTCCACCATTGTCTAAACGAACACATTTCAGCTTCTTGCTTGTCTGCCTCTCAACCAAAGCATGGAATTTTTTAAACTTTTCCAAAACTTGGTCTTTTGTCTTCAAGGAACAAACCCATAATTTCCTGGAGGAATCATCAATATAGATAACAAAATAAAGTGCGGCACAAAAGGATTTTACCTTTAATGGACCACAATCATCAGAATGTACCAATTGAAGCAACTTTGACTTCCTTGAGGGAAGATGTCTCTTGAAAGATACCCTAGTCTATTTACCAGCCATGCAATGAAAACATTTCTTCAAATCTACATTCTTTAATCCAAGAAGAACATACTTTTTGGCCAAAACATTCAGCCCCTTTTCACTAATATGACTAAGTCTTCGGTGCCACAAAGATGCTTCCATGTCGATATCATTAACACTATCCCTAGCAACCAAAGCTTTTGTCCAATACAATTTAGAAAGCTTTTCCCCTATAGCCACAACCAAGTTACCTTTGTTGAGTTTCCCCTTTCCAGAACCAAAGTTGCTATCATAACCACAATCATCTAGCGTATGCATAGAGATCAAATTAAAGCGGACATCTGGAGCATGTTTGACACCTCTAAGCAACAATTGCATTCCCATGTTGGTTTGCAAGCAAACATCACCAACACTAATTACCTTAGATACACCATCATTACTCATCTTCAACACTCCAAAATCACCTGAAGTGTAAGATGTGAAGAAATCCTTCATTGGTTTAATATGCAATGTATCACCACTATCAACTATCCACATGCTCTCGTCTGATACAAGATTAACAGACTCATGATCATGTAGAATAACAAGATCATTATTAGTAGTAGTAACACGACCACCATCATGATCTCCATGGTCTCTTTGTTTAGACTTACCCTTCTTGCCTTTGTTATCTCGTTTCCATTGATAGCAATACTTTTGTGTGTGCCCTATTTTGTGACAATAATGACACTCCAGATTCTTGTATGGCGGCTTGGACTTGCTTTTGCTATTCTCTCTACCACCCTTTGGTTCCTTTTTATGACTTATCCCCCTGTTTTTAGTGACAAGTACCTCGGGTTGAGATGAAGAACTCTGTGCCTTCCTTCTCATCTCCTCATTAAGAATACCACCCTTAGTCGTTTCTAAAGAAACAACACCTCTAGGAGCATAACTTGTGATAGAAACCCGAAATGTCTCCAAAGACTCTAGTAAAGATAGCAATAAAAATAGTACCAAAAGTTCATCATCAAATTTGATAATCATTCCTGACATCTGATCAAGAAGGCCTTGAAATTCACTTAAGCAATCTGAAATAGAAGTCCCCTCCTTATACTTCAAACTTATGAAGCTATTCAACAAGAACAATTTATTATTCCTTGATTTAGAGGCATACAAGGACTATATCTTCTCCCACAAAGTTTTTGCACGTGTCTCATTAGCAATATGATTATAAACATTATCTTCTACATATTGTCGAATAAAACCACATACATATTGATGTTCAAACTCTCATTCTATATCAGACACAAAATCCAGCTTTACGGAACTAAAAACCAGTAAATGCAATTTCTTTACAAATAGTAAGTCTTTCATCTTGCCCTTCCATAAATGATAATTAGAACCATTCAACAATACCGTCTTCATCTTTGTATTTGACTCCCTCATTCAAATAAATAAAATAGCTCTTAATCAAGAGCTCTGATGCCACTCTGATGCGAAATTAAGACACAATAACAGACCAATACGCAACAAATATAAAACTCCCCAAATTTGTAGGAACCTTGAGGATCAAGAATAAATATAAGACGACAAATCAAACAAATAAAGGCACAAAAGAACACCGATATTTTTAACATGGAAAACCTCTCAATATAAGAGTAAAAACCACAAGTCGTTTAGACAAAAGAAATAACTCCACTATATTCAATTAAGGGTACAATAGAGTCTTAAAGTGATTCACAAACTAGTGCTAACAACCGCAAATCACAAAGAAAATTAGCTTACAAATAAGAATCAAAAAGGTGAAAATTTTCCCAAATTTGCAGCTTAGTGTGAAGCAAATAACTTTCACCTCAGATGTTGTTTTGAAATTATGAACGGTCAAACGTTATATATATATATATATATATATATATATATGTGTGTGTGTGTGTGTGTGTGTGTGTGTGTTACTAACTTACCCTCCAAATTTGAGATCGATCCAACGGTTAACGAATCGGGGATCGTCGATTTAGTGATATTGGTTGCAGAAAAATAGGAATGAGTTTCTCTCCTCTTTTCCCTCTTTTGAATCCTTATTTTTCCTTTATCTCACACAACCCTAAATTGATCCTCTCCACAAATTTCCTTCGCTCAACTATAACCACAACTTGTATCATTGTCTTAGTTCCACACTCAACTTTACTTTCGTTCAACTTCATGACGTATTTAAAACCCAACATGACTTCACAAATCCAAACCCTTATTTTCACGACTTTAAAACATTTATCTCCATGTTATGCTCCAACTTCTCTCCAAGATAAGTGAAGCTAGCAGGATTATATTTGAGTGAATCGCACACTCAAAGAAACAACAGAGTCGCCACCGAACTTTATTTAGTCCTAGAGGATAGGGAAAATATTTTTAAAACCCAAGGGGAAGAGAAATGGGTAAGGGGTTCGGTTATGCGAAAGGAAGGTACTAGCACCTTACACATCTGTCATACTCGACGGAAACCATTTGGCTTGCTTATAGGCTTGAATGGGTCATCTATCTTAAGGCTTCTAGCTAAAAGATGAGAGAGAAGAGAGACGAAGAAAGTGTTCGTGGGGGATTAGGGTCCTCGTGCCTACATACCCTCATAGTGCAATGAGGAAATCAGAGCTTTGTAGTTCATGGAACCAGGGGAAGAAAGGGAAATAAGGTGGCTCGCCAAGACCTAGCGATCTCGTGCCTACGTATCCTCATAATGCAATGAGGAATTTAGAGCCTAAGTAGTTCGGGGAACAAAGATGGGATAGGAAAGGAGGATGGTGTCAATACCAAGAGCAAAAGATGGAGAGAAAACTCCACTGGGGATTCGAAAGAATTGGTGTCAAAACCAAGAAAGAAACTCAAAGAAAGTAGCATCTCTACTGAGTATAAGACAAAGAGACGGTGTCAAAACCAAGAGGATAAAGGAGCAAAATTATATTGGTGACTATATTGGGGAATAAGCAAAGAGGATGATGTCTAAACCAAGGGAATAAGTGCAAGGGATATTACATTGAGACAAAGTAGGATTCGCTAAGCATTCGGTATATTAATTGACAGGAAGTGGTTGACCGATAAAAAGAGAGTATGATTCTGGTGGGGAAAAAGGGTTGGTGTCAACAGACAGGCTGTGATGAACCAGAAGTAGAGTACTGAACCATGAGAAGGTGTTTGACTCTGAGGGGACTTCGGTATATTAACTGATGAACGGCGGTTAACCGAAAAAGCGGGTGTGGAACCAAGCAAAGGTTGTGACCCAAAGGACAGTTGTGGAACCAAGCAAAGGTTGTGACCCAAAGGACGGGTGTGGAACCAAGCAAAGGTTGTGATCCAAAAGACGGGTGTGGAACAAAGCGATGGTTGTGACCCAAAGGACAGGTGTGGAACCAAGAAAATGTTGTGACCCAAAGGACGGGTGTGGAATTAACGGAAGGTTGTGACCCAAAGGATGGGTTTGGAACCAGGCGAAGGTTATAACCTAAAGGACGGGTGTGGAACCAAGCGAAGGTTGTGAACCAAAAGAAGGTTGCTAACAGCTGGGGATTCGATGTTAACAGAAAGATTGTTATTAACCGAAAAGAAGTGAGTAATTAACCAAGAGAAGGTGATTAACTCAAGAGAAGCTCAGTATGTTAACAGACAAGTTGTGGTTAAGTGAGAAAAAGGTGCAAATTGGTGTTTTAACAGACAGGCAGTGGTTAACCAATCAAAAAGGGTGAGAGAACCAAGATTAGGTTGTGAACTCCGCGAGGGTTTCGGTGTTTTAACAGGAAAACCGTGATTAACTGAAGAAAGAGATTGAGAATTTGCTGGCAAAGAAGAGCATTTAAATTTAAAAGTATGACTGTGATTAAACAAGTAATTATGACTCTTTTGGGAAACCAATGAATAGTGATTGACCAAGAGGGCTGTCATCGCTTACCAATGATACCAAGAACGTCTCGATCCGAGTTACGGATCAAAAGTTATGAAGGAAACAAAACAGGACAATCTGTCACGTTCGCTAGGCGAATCTGCAGCGAACATTCGCTTTCGCCTTCGCTGTACGAACCCCCTGGCGAACTGAAACAGAACAGAAAGGACACAAAGTTCGCCTTGCGAACACCTGGCGAATATTCGCCTTGCCCTACGCTTTGCGAACCTCTAGGAGAACCAAGTCAGAACCAAAATGGCACAAAGTTCGCTTTGCGAACTGCTGGGGAACCCTCGCCTTCCCCTTCGCCTTGGTTCACGTTGCGAACCCGCGAAACCCAGAAATCTCAGCAGCATGAAAACAGAACACTTGGGGCCAAAATCCATTATTTCTTCACCCAAATCACATCCAATTTATATTTATCAACCAAAACATGTTCCAATCATAACAACAAGTATTCTACGCATTTTATATCGCATTTCATCCGTTAGATTTTCATTGATTTGTCCGTTTAATTATTTTCTCTCAAATCTAACCTAAGTCCAAATCATAGATTTCTAGAACTTAGAGTGTCTAACTAGAACCCACCTGATAATCGAAGAGGAGTTTAAAGAAGACGCTGATGATCTGTGAGCTTTCTCTCTTCTTCCTCTTTCTCCACTTTCTCTCTTTCTCTTCTATTTCCTCTTCTTCTTACTAACTTCGTCTTCTTTTCGTTTCTTATAACACACACGCACACACACACACACACACACACACACACACACACACATATATATATATATAATACCTGTTGTACCCCAAATTTTTCCCTTAGATCCATTGATCTCTTGCATGTCATAATAGGGCAATCATGCTTCACAGCTAACCCTTTTTATCAGGTTTTTGCTTGTTTTTTTTATCAGGTTTATCTTGAGGAGATTCAAGGAGTGATTGATTAAGTTTTTGGGTGGAGCATTGAATCGAGCAAGTCTCTAAGAGTGGCCTCCATAACCCTAACCATGATCCCCTCCATAACCAGATTTCTACCCTCAATTATCATTTTTTATTCCTAACCAATTTCAATAACCATCTATTAACATTTTTTTTTCTTATCCAAGTATCCATCTTTCATTCTAATCATGTTCATACCTTTTTTCTATTCCATAACCTTTTATCTAATTTCTCCACATCCAAAATCCATTCCAAAATTCCATAATTATTATTCAAATTACATTTTATTCATATATTCATCATTATCCATAATTTTTAACATTCTCCTTTTTATCTTTTTTTTTAAACAACCCAAACAAAATTTTCATTCAAATAGAAAAACCAAAGTCATGTTCATTTGCCTTTTTCAATTCAGATTACAACCATGAGCCCATTTATTTCTATCTACAAGCCATAAGTTGCTATTTCCAATTGCTTTATCATATTTCACGTATCGCCTTGTGTCAAGCCCATACAATCAAATTACCAAAAAACCAGCAAGCCCATTATGTAAATCAAAACAAAAATGCATTTGCCATCACTCTGTTGCAAACCGTACGAGCACGCTGCACCAACGTCTGCTACAAGCCAGCCTGCTCCAAAGGCTTCATCTCCGGTGAAAACGACCATTCAACAACGGTCCAAATTTCAAATAATTTAAGAACAATTCTTTTTTTGGGGTTAAATAGAGAAAATAGAGAAGATTAAGAGAGGGGGAGAAGGGGGGGTGGTTCCAACAACCGAAGAAACAACTTAGCTAAGTTTTCTGGTTTGACATTCAAAACCCAAAAAACCCCAGAAATAATAACCGACGAACCATCACCATCCATCTGCAACCTTCCGCCTTCATCAAACATCAATCCAACAACCCATTACCAGAAAATCCCCACAACCAAACCAACAACTTCGCCTTCAGCCTTCTTTTTCGCAGACTCCGCACCTCATCATCATCTTCAATAACCCACCCTTCATTACCAAATCAAAACACCACCTGCTCAAACAATATCAATCTTCAAATTTCAACCTAAAAAAACGAAAACAACAAACTGCCACCATTTTCCACCTTTTCTTGACGAGAAACGAAACTCAGCCCCGCCATTCAAGCACACAAACCTTGGCTCTTCAACCCATCCAAACCTCCCACCTCCTTCAACAGCAACACAACTCTCCACACCCATCTCCATTACCACCGAACTCGCCTATCAACAATAACAACAAAGAATCAAACACAACCCATAAACCCACACAAATCATAACCTGAATCTCTGTTAAAGCTTTCACAAACCAAAACAGAACCATCCTCTTGAATCGGACCGAGTACTAACCGCGAGATGATAGACGAAGAGAGAGAAAAAGAACTCGTGAACGAAACATAAACAGATCTGGACCGCGAGATCAATACGACGGGAAGGTTGCGAACGCTCCCTTGATTTTTTTGACCGATTTCGTTTGCGCTTTCTGATGGAACTTGCGTTTTAGAAAGGAAAAGTTGGGAAGATGGGTTTGAACAGGAGTTCATGTTCTGTTTTTTTATTCGTTTTGGGCAGAAGCTTTTTGACTTGTTTTTTTTTTCTTTTTCTCTTTTTAACTTTATTGCAAATACTAATGATGTATTTATTATTTTAGCCATGCCGTTTTGGAACGTGGGTGATGGATCGTTCCATATTGTCCCTTTGTTTTCTAAACATTGATGGATTTACTTGTGGTGATGGGCTTAGACCCACGTGATCCTATGTTGATTTCTACACCCACTTTCAATCAGCACCCTCGTTTTCACTTGTCTTTTTTTTTTAAAAAGAAATCATATTCTTTTTTATTATTATTAACTTTTCTTTAACAAGTGTTTTTTGAGTTTTTTTAATCTTTAGTCTTTCTGTGTTTTTTCACTAATTTTATTCATGTCACTCCACTTGACTTAGTGGTACATTGCATTTAATTTTCTATATTATTTTGACCAATGATATCATATAAATTTTGACTTTGTTGATTATCCTAAAATCACTAAAAGTCTAGATTTGTAGGAGGCCGCTTTCTATTTTCTATTTTGGTCAATGAAAGTTAAAAATCTAAGATTATCAATTTGTCGATTAAATCTTGATTTAAACGAGACCAACTTGATTTTCTTTCCGATTCTATTTTGGCCGATGAAAGTTAAAAATCTAAGATTATCGACTTATCGATTAAATCTTGATTTAAACGAGACCAATTTGGTTTTTATTCTATTTTGGTCGATGAAAGTCAAAAATCTAAGATTATCGATTCGTCGATTAAATCTTGATTTAGACGAGACTAATTTTATTTTTATTTTTTATTCTGATTCTATTTTGGTCGATGAAAGTCAAATGTTAAGATTATCGATTTATCGATTAAATATTAATTAAGACGAGATCAACCATATTTTTATTTCAGAATCTTTATTTAGGCCGATGAGCTACACGAATCTTGACTTCGATCATTGCAAGTCAATAAAGTCTTGATAAATGTGAGGCTACTTTTATTTATTTTTGTTGGTCAATGAAAGTCAAAGAATCAAGATTATCGATTTCTCGATTAAATCTTGATTTAGACGAGACTGATTTTATTTCTCATTTCGATTCCACTTTCTTTATTTTGGTCGATGACATAATAAACCTCATGGTTTGGTTGATTTCATTGAGTTGACAAAACCTTGATCAACACGAGACCACTTTCTATTTAGTCAATGAAAGTCAAGAATCATTGATTATCGATTTCTAGATTAAATCATGATTAAGACGAGACTATTTCTATTTTATTTCATCTCATATTTAATCATTGTCTAACATAGGTAATTCTCACTTTGCATTGATATTATGATTTTTATCTTATCTTATTCATGTATTATTGTATCATTGTATTTGCACTAATCTCTTTATCTTAGTATCCTTACAACTGTTATCTTTCCCCCCATTCCAAAGGAAGGTGATACATGTTGACTCATAAGTCATTGACCTCCCACCTTAACCCTAATAACCTCTTAGGAGAAACTTTATTTCTTGGCCTCATCAGAGCCACAGAAATCACAACTAGCCTTAGGAGAGAGTTCCTAAACTCTTGGTGATATTCATCCTAATGAATACTCACTTTCCCCTACTGACTAAAACATAACATAGGACCATTTCAACTAAATCTAGAGAGTTCTTGAACTCTACAATGAGCTTGTACTCATTTCCCCTCTGAATATTGACCACAGTCAATCATTCAGTAGAAGTAGAACTACGCATACTCTGATTCTATTCCCGAGGATACGTAGGCGTAAGGTGCGATGCCTTATCGAGTATACTTAGATACTAAACCCCAGGGTTTCAACCTTTAGCATAGAACCTTTAGCAAACATAAGATAACATTAAAGCAAGAGGTTCCCGTAGAGTACTACGGACGTTTAGGGTGCTAATACCTTCCCTAAGCGTAACCAACCCCCGAACCTTAGATCTTCCCCCTTCAGATTTTTCTAACGATCTTGAACATTTCCTTTGGATAAATCAAAGTCGGTTGTAAAAGAAAATGATGCAAGTTAATTCATAGCTTGTTATCTGATTTTCACCGCAACAGAAATGGCGACTTCACTGGGGAAGGTTAGACCTATTGCTGGTCCTTTCCTAAGAGGGTTAAGCCAATCTTGTTTTTATGTTATTCATGTTTGCTTATTTACTTGCTTATGCTTATGTATGTCATATTTGCTTATATATCTGTATATCTGTTCTTGTTTGACATTTTTCTGTTTAATGTGGGTTGGTATGATATCTATGAGTGAGATAAGTCCTAACCCAGACTTGAGAGAACACATATGTTTAGGAACCGTGGACATAGTCAAGGGAACTTCGAGGGAGAAATCCCAAAGGAGGGAACTTGAAGTCCACACTCAGTTGAGGCCCTCTTGGAGGTGGTAAATGTTGAACGAGCAATCGTGAATGCGTTACTACTTTCGACTTAGGAGCCAGAGATACTGATGACCTTTAGTTATCCCTTTAACCCAACTTGGCCTATTTAGGACGTATTGTGAGGACTGTGAGGGAGCAATCCCAAATGGTTGCTACGCGATACTACACTCAGACGAGATTCTCTTGAGAATTTTATCGATCACCAAGCAATTGGAAAGTCAATAAAATCCGAAAGATGGGTTGTCGACTCTGGGAACTTTTTAGAACCTTGTCTTGCAGGTAAAAACCAGTAGTACATACCTATTGGGATGGGTAAACCCTGGCTCCATTCATGAGACCTATAAACCTAGGGTTTGTTTGTTTTGTTTTGTGTGCATATGTTTGTGCTCGTGTGCTTTGTGCATCTCTACATTCAAGCATTCTTAGCCCTTTGGTTTCGAGGAACTCAAATGTTTGTTCCCTTTTCAAAAGATCAGAGTTTGGATCTTTAAAACAAACTTTTCAGTTTTCCAAAAATTTCGCAACTTGCCTTTGAGTTCCTTGAAACCATTTGGCTTGCATTAGCATCTCATTTGCATCATGTCATAGCATGTGCATTCTTCCTTGTCCTCTTCTCATGTCACCGTTTTCCCTTCAGAATCGTCTTTGGATCGTCACTCGACCCAAACTCGACAAAGGATGTCTGAACAATACTGTGAGATGGACAGAGTCAATAATTAATTGAGTGAGCTTCGAGGAGGAATGGGGTAGATCATGGAAGTTTTGAATGTTATACGAGCAAAGGTGGATACGCAGGTCACCGTAGTCTCAGAAGTCGTTGCTACAACTGTAGAACCTCCTGTTACTATTGTGAACCCCACTTTAGGCATGCCTTTTAACTTTATGCGTGCTCCGGCCGTCACTTCCACTCAACAAGCTGTTCCCTTGGTTAATGAGGCTTTTCAAGCTATTCCTACCTTCAATCCAACAACAGTACAAGCTCAGGTGCGCCCAGTTTTTCAGAATCCATATCCGGTTCATGATCATGTCAATAGGTCCGAAGAAGGGGATAATCGACATGAAAGGTTGGAGGAAAGTGTTGAGACAATGCAGAGGAAATTGGAAGCAATGGAGAGGAGCAATGAATCTAATACTAATGTTAAAGACTTGTGCTTAGTCTCAGGCTTGGTAATTCCACCCAAGTTCAAACTACCCAATTTTGACCTATACTCTGGTGCGACCTGTCCTAAGTCGCATTTGGTCATGTATTACAGGCGAATGGCTGCATTTATGGATAATGATAAGTTGATGATCCACTGCTTCCAAGATAGTCTGAAAGGAGCCGCTGCAAAGTGGTATTTGACTTTGGACCAATCTAAGATCCAATGTTTTCAAGATGTATCTGATGCTTTTGTAAAGCATTACAAATATAACATGGAGTTGGCGCCAGATCATAAACAACTATTGAGCATGTCTCAAAACGATACCGAGTCTTTTAAAGAGTATGCACAAAGATGGAGAGAGCTGGCTTCATAGGTAGAGCCACCTTTATCGGAAAAGGAGTTAACCGATTGGTTTGTTGACACGGTTAAACCGGAATTCTATGAAAGAATGATCAGTAGCGTGTCTGCTAGTTTTTCCGATATTGTAGCTGTGGGGATTAAAGTAGAGCTTGGTCTGAAGAGTGGAAAAATGACCAAGAGAGCTGATAGTTCGAGCCACGATGCCAAGATATCCTTCAAAAGGGAAGGAGATACCAATGTGGTGATGACGAACAAAAGGAAGAAAAATCAGTTCTGGAAGCGTCAGCAGCAACAACAGTGTTATTCTGTTCAGCAACCTTATGTGGCCTCCATCGTGCCAACATTCAATAGTCAAGCTTCTGTTTATCAGCCGGTTCCTCAACCACTAATGTATCAACGAGCGCCCAACGCTCCTGCTTATCTCCAACGGACTCAAGTTTCTCGTCAGAATATTCTAGGAAAAAGAAAGGGTGGAAGGCCTCCGATTCCTCCCATTCCTATGACGTACACATCATTGTATCCTGTTTTGGTACAACAAGGATTAATAACTACAAGGTCATCAGGCCCACCTCCTGATCCGCTTCCACCTTCTTACAACCCCAATGCTCATTGTGCATTCCATGAAGGTGCACCAGGCCATAATTTAGAAGGTTGTTTTGCTTTGAAGCATATTGTGAAGGACTTACTAGAGAGAAACATTTTGTCTTTCGACGGCTCACAGCCTAATACAAAGAATAATCCTTACCCGCTCATGAGATAAGTGATGATGTGGAGGATACATCAAGACAAAGATGTATTAGGGGTCTGCAACTGAGCTCTTCTTTGATTTTCTGTATTTGATTCCCTAAAGCTGGCAATCTTTTGGCTGTTTCAGCAGTTTTATTGTATTTCCTTTGCACTTTGAATCTGTATTTGCTTATAAGCTTTGTTGTACTTTCAAATTGGCAAGGTTAATGAAATGATTGTGCGTCTTTTAGATTAAATCCATTCGATTCACTCATTTACCGTTATTTTCAAAAAATATATATCTTTTTCACCCAGTTTTTCAAACTTTTGTTAAGCAAAGATTAGGGAGGATGATGAAAACCTCATGTTCATAATTGCTGTGGTATACCTTCAAATTAACCTCGCCGAGGATGTAAGGCATTGTTTCAATTTATCCCTCGTTAACCCCTTTGAGCCTAGAAGGCGGAGTTTTCTTTCTTTACAAAAAAAAACCTTAAATCTCAACCTTGGGGGCAGGGTAGTTCTCAGTTTAACTCGGTTATGCATTCAAACACGAGCGCTTCACATAAGGCGCCAGTCAGCTTTCAAATTAAGTGACTTCCTATTTTTGGAGATTTGAATGTATATCTTGAGTTAACTGAGCGTAGGATTTGAGCCTTTATCTTTTGTTTCATAAGCCATGAACCATACCACATTACAACCCCTAAAAGACCTAATTGAGGTAAGGTTGTTTTGAAAAGCATACTACAGCAAGGGTTGAGTAACCTGACTCTTAATAATCTTTGCTACTCGCGTGTGTTGGTCACTTCCTTAATGACTAGATCCATCTTTGTTCTGTTTAATCATTTCACTGTGCGTTTTTTATCAAAGCTTTATTTTCAAACTTTGCATTAAACTTTACATTAAATTTTGCCAATTTTACTGAACAACGATTGCTTGCAATACCATTCTGTCATACCCCAAATTTTGACCACTAAGATTTCCCATCATTGTGTTAATCATCATCACAATATGGATGTACCTCTTTGCCTCATCAATCTCCTCAAGGAATTGTTGAGCACCCACTACCATCAAAATTAGGGTTTTAAGCCCTCTCAGGGTTCTTAGACAAAGGATCAATCAAGGAATGACATGATCTTCAACTTGTCTAACCTCTCAAACATACACAATGGATCAAAAGGACTCCCACTTAAAGGATTAAGCACAAGGTTGCTCCCTTCTAGGTGGATCAAGTCTCAAGATCGACAGTGTCACCAAATTAGGGTTTTGGTCGACCAAGGGCCTCCAGATGAAAAATTTCATCTGGACATAAGCCAAAGATCCAAAACACAACCTAATGTACTCCATGGAGCCTCATGGACCCAAGCATCAAGTCAATTTGACCTCAGGGGATGCATACATCAAAAATCAGGAATTAGGGTTTCTTGACCTAATTCACCCCTAAGTTGACTTTTGGGACAAATCAAGAGCCAAGACCTCAAGACATGATTTGAGGGTCTCTAATGAACTATATTGATCCATTTGGAATAATGGATTAATCCAAGAAGCTTGAGCAACAAGTCTCAATTTCATCTGCACCACAATTAGGGTTTTAAGGAAAAAGTCAACTGTAACTTTGACTTTTTACCAGGACAAGCTTCCAAACCCTAGGACATACCTAAATATACCCTATGACACCCATGGAACATGTCCATCAAGTTTGATTTAGGTCAAGGACATGATTTCCTGAAGAATTGCACAATTTGGAATTCATCTGATAAAAAGTCAACTGTGCACAAAAGTCAACTTTGACTTTTTGAGATTTTTCACCAAAATGGATTTTTAACCCTAAAATGATGTTAATGTATGATTTGAATCATCATTCATCAAGAAAAATCAAAGAATGTGGGATAACTTGTAAAAGGGGTAACCATAAAGCTTAGAAATTTTTCTAAGTTTTGGAAAAGTACCACTAATACACCAACTTTAGAGGACCATAACTCCTAAACCACAAGGCCATTGTGCCTCATCCAAAGCATGATTTGTAGATCTCATTTCCCTCTACAAAAACTTCAACTAGGCCAAACTCCAATTCATTATGGATTTTGAGCTATGAGTGAGCCAAAGTGGTTAAAAACATGAAAGTATACCATTTTCCAACACTTAGAAAAATTATGTCCAAGACAGATTTTGTTGAAACACCAAAACTTGTGAGATCTTTTCACATAGTTGCAAGCTAAATCAAGTCCAAAGTTAAACATCAATATTGTTACATGAGTTACTAAGAATTCAAAGAGCTCAACAGCATGAATTGATTCAACTTAAGCCATGAGAAATCCATGCCCAAAGTCATGCTGCTGCAAGCTGTTTTGGAAAAATTAGTTTGCATGTTTGCTTGCCACACACGATTTTGAGCCAAAGACTAAGGATCACTATGCCACCTGTGTTCAAACCAATCACAATGCAACTGATCCAACTGATAAATCTGAGTAAAAAAGCCAAGGAATCTTCCAACTTGAAATTCATCCACTTTGGCACATTTTGCCTTGAATTCAAAGTGCATTAATGTGGAATAGTGCATTGTCAAGGTAGCTACCCTACTCAGTCAATTTCTCTGATTAGCAAAACAATAAAAACATCTGAGGAATGTGATTTTGGTCAAGGCATAGCCCTGCTCTTGGGAATGGCTAGCTTGCCTTGTTTGAGAAGAAATCCTCCAAGCCAATCCATGCAAATGTGATCTGATCCAGCAGCCATTCACTATTCCTCCAAAACAAAAGTTGATCACCTATAAATAGAGGTCCCAATGGATCATTCAACTGACACCAAAGCCAGTTACAACACTGCTTTCTCTCATTCTTTCTTAAACCTCAAGTTTTCTTGTTTTTGAGTAACCACTATCGGGTTTTGAGTTGCAGCCATAAGCAATCAATTCCAATTGCTCAAACACATCACATATGATGTATTTGAGGTGTCCAAACACTTAAACACTGACTGTAACACCTCAGGCTCAAAATCACTCTTCCACCAAGCCATTATGCTTCAATTTTGCAGGTGGAGGTCTCCAGCTTGATCCAAAGAGTTTCAAAGTGTTCCAAAGCTTGCAACACACTCCATAACATCCATTGAAGCTGTAGGGATCATCAATTCATGACTGGAACACCATCTGGGCAAAGTTCCATTTCAGCTTGCATCAAGGTGAGCTTCAAACTCAAACTCCATGATCCATTTATATTTCCTTGCATGATATTTGTGCCATTTGATTGCCATCATGTGTTGATTGTTTTGCCTCGAGAAATTAGATCATAGACCTTATAACCATGCCTGCACAATTGCTTTTGCAAATTAGGGTTCATCTGTGTTCATCATGATTATTTTACTCCACACTGAAAATGAATAAAATTGAGTATTGCCATCTTATTCCTTGTGGAAAAACACACGGGTTTGGTGTTTGAATCATGTCCAATGGTGGAGAGATGAGGGAGATAGGGTGCTTCATGCACGAGCTCGAGGAGGAAGATGGCCATGGCGCCATTTTCAGAAAATCCAACAAGTTCTCTATATATTTTTCCCTTGCCATATTGTATTTGAATTGGCATTGCGCCCCAGCGGTTCACCAGCTGGTTTTGTGTGTATTGGCAAGCGAGAGGTCTGGGGTTCGAATCCCCCTCGCCCCAGACTTCTTTTTATCACTTGTCTATTTTGGTATTTTTCATATTATTATTTTTAATAATTTGAAAAATTAATAACTCCTTCAATTTTTATCATTTTTTATTGGTTCTTTTTGCAATAATTCACAAAAATGTTTAAATACTTGATTCTACCAAAAAATCCCAAAAATATTACTTATTTCCTATATTTGATATTTTTGAGAAGAATTAATGTTTTATGTGTTTTTAGCATTTAAAATGTTTCTTTTCCTTTCATTTTCTAACCCTAATTTGACTTCAATCATTTTGTAGGAAGAAACCTAATTTTTTGGAACATTGGTCCAAGATCATAATTTATTTTCATATATTTAACAAATATTAATCATTTTAATTGAATTTTTGTTCAATTAAAAATACATTTTGAAAACAAATTAGGGTTTTGAATCAATTCAACCCTCATCAAACTTTTTAAAACTTTCTGGGCCTCTTGATAGAGTGTAAGACCCAATCCTTTCTTGACCAAATCATTTTTGGGCCTCAGTGTATTGTATAAGTCTCGATACCATCAAAAACAAACGGCGCGATCGTCGCCTTTTCAAAATAAAACCTTGGGCCTCTCCTTGAGCTATAAGACCCATTCAAGACACGTTGGGCCTCTATTAGAGTATAAGACCCAATCCCCTTTTAACCAAAACATTTTGGGCTTCACTTATTGTATAAGTCCCTCCGCGTTAAAAGAAAACCTCGACGCGATCGCCATTTTAAACGAAAAAATCAATTGGGCCTACCCTCGTGTTATAAGCCCCACTCTTTTCCTTTAAAACCTTTTTTGGGCCTCTTGAGAGAGTGTAAGACCCATCCCTTTGTACAGAAAACATTTTTGGCCTCAGTCACTTGTATAAGTCCCTCTGTACAAATTTAAACAGTGCGCTCACTGATAAAACCCTGGGCCTCTCCTTGAGCTGTAAGCCCCAAATCTTTCTTTTTCAAAGCACTTTCTCCTTTGATTTTGAATATACTGTTGTTTTCAATCTTTCTTTGTTGAACAACTAACCAAACAGCATGGAAGCTCTACAACCGAGTAAGTGGTTATTGCTTTCATTTACCGCTTTCATATACATTTAAACTGTATTGTGGGGCTGTTTCACTGTAAGTCTTCTTTCATAAACTCATATCAACTGTGTAATAATAGTATAGATATTTCGAGTTTCCCCGGCAACTACGTCTAGAACTAGGTGACGCCGTTTCGTTTATTCCTAGAAATAGACAACTAGATCCCCCAATAGGATCACCAGATACAGTCTTCTCTTCAGCTGTCCTCATTAGGAATTGTCAAGAAACTCTATTCCCAGAGATGAATGTCTTCTTCGTGAATGGCATCTTTGAGTTTCTTCCAAATTCTCGAACTTTCCTGACTTTGATCTATTCTCGGTGAATAGCATTGCCTTGAATTTCTCGGGGTTTGGGGACCCACGGGCTTCTTAAAAGCATCGGCCTCCTCTTGGGCATCGTACAAGGACCCACAGGCTTCCTAAAAGCAACCCCGCCTCCTCTTGGGCATAGTACAAGGACCCTACGGCTTCTTAGAAGTACTCACAGCCTCCTCTTAGGCTTCGTATAATGATCTCTTCCTCCGGGAATGATAGCCTCCTCTTGGGCTTAGTACAAGGACCCGTCGGCTTCTTAAAAGTTTCCCGCCTCCTCTTGGGCTTCGTACAAATTGTCCCGACGACCTCCTAGAGGTATAGGAACAGAAATTAATCATTTGTATAGAACAATCCTTTCATGGATTCTACTACTGTTTCTCAAAGCATAGTACAAAAGATGAAACTCTAGACTTGGACAGTCTAATATCCTTGAGTCTCAAAGACATTCTCAAGCACCCTTTGTTAAACAGGAAGTAAACCCGTAGACTTGGACAGTCTCAATACCCTTCGGATTTCCCACTTCCTTAAAGAACAGGAATAATCCGGATCCTCAAATCAAATCCATGATCACAGTGTTGCTCATATAAGAACTGATTTTCTCTTTAAATCAGTATATTGGACCTGTCACTCAAATGAAACAGTAACCATAGCCTCCTCTTAGGCTTTGTATAATGATCCTTCTCCCGTGAAGTTAGCCTCCTCTTGGGCTTTGTACAAATGATTCTCCCAAGCGGAGTCAAACAACATTCAGCCTCTCTCTCGGGCTTTGTACGAGACACATAAGAGACTCCCTCGTTGGGTCAATCACCTTTTCGCCTCCATCTCGGGCGTTATACGAGATACAAAAAGGTTCTTATTGAGCCAAACAAATTTTAGCCTCCATCTCGGGCTTCGTACAAGATACAAAAAAAAAACTCTCTTGTTAAGTCAAGTAGCCTTCATCTCGGGCTTTATACGAGATACCAAAAGATTCCATCGTTGAGTCAAAACCCTTTAGCCTCTCTCTCGGGCTTTGTACGAGACACATATTAGCCTCCTCTTAGGTTTTGTATAAGAAAACCACTGGTTGATCCAATCAACCTTTTAGCATCAAAGTTGTGCCTCGTTCACAGTACACAAACATCAACAACTCCTTCCCCTTCATCTAATCGCTGTAAGCGGCAAGCCTCTGGATCATCTACATCCATGCCACTGTCCCTCTTTTAGCATGAGAAATTCCTAAGGAAAGATAGCATTGCTCTACACTGAGTTAAAGTCTTCTCCTTTAGGTTAAAATCCCCTATAAAGGAAATTATGGCATTACTAGGATCCGCGTATCCCGGTTAAAGTAATTCTCCTTTATAAACAGTTATGACAGACAAACCCTTTTTTAGAGATGATAAATTCTCTCTAAAGTCGAGGTCTTTTCACTTCACGTCTTGGGCTTTGAACAAGACACAAATATACCTTTCGCTTCACGTCTTGGGCTTTGAACAAGACACCAAAACAACCATTTCCTCCCATAGAATAGGAGGAACTACGAACGCTCTGATTTCCCTGTTTCGGTAAACGAGAATACGTAGGCATAAGATTGAAAGAAAAAT
Source organism: Lathyrus tuberosus (assembly GCA_022829125.1). Taxonomy (NCBI): domain Eukaryota; kingdom Viridiplantae; phylum Streptophyta; class Magnoliopsida; order Fabales; family Fabaceae; genus Lathyrus; species Lathyrus tuberosus. The sequence continues at coordinate 3,074,201 of JALAZF010000569.1, read as the reverse complement.
CTTAGCGAGCACACTAAACAAAAAACCCAAAATCCCATATCAAAAGCAGTAATTCAAAAACATCAGTCCTAACATCCTAATCCTTGTTCCCCGCCAGAAACCTTCTGCCAAGATAAAAAGAAAGAAAACCAGTATTGGCGAAAATACAAATAACCAGTACAAAGGCCCCCCCACATTGATAACATCCGTAACCTAACAGACCGCTGTTTAAACTCAGTATGCAAAGCAGGGTTAATTGGAGACATCTATTTCCCTTCCTTATTCAGCTTTAATAGGATAAAAAATGAATCGACCTGTAGTTTTAAGCTCAACCGCAGAGAGCGACCAGCGCTTAAGAACCGCGTCCAAAATCGTTCGCTACAGAAAAATGGCGCCCACCGTGGGGCCCGTCTTTCTTTCTCCTTTTTCCTTTTTACCTCTTGTGTGAATACCACAGATTGGGGCTTCCGCCGGGGAACCCATTTCTGTCAGGAACATAGGATTCATAGCTTTAAAGGTCTAGGATGTTTAGGACAAATATATATACTGCTTTTCCTAATTGCTATACATGTTTATTTTTCTGCTAATGGGAATGCGGGTGATGCCGTATATGGAAAGAATGAGTATGCACTTAAAATAAGTGATGGCGACGGGGTCGACCATCAACCTCAGTGGAGGCTGACCAATGCAACCCATTCTCTCACCTAGACAATGGGCCGGTTGTTAAGTCTGAGAAGCTGAGGAGCCAAACCCTTTCGTAGTGCGGAAACTATCAGAAATAGTTGTTACGCGATACTACCCTCATTTGAGGCTGGTGATCTATTCTCGGTGAATGACACTTACTCTAAGATTGCTCTATAACTCACTGGCGATCCTCTTGTTGTTTTTCCCTCCTGGGAGGAGCTAATGATAATGAGTACAGGTACAAAAATCACCCTAGTATAAACCTTTGGGGATGGGTAGAGCCTTGACTTCATGACAATGACCCTTTGACCCCATGTTTTTTCTATGTTTTTGTGTGCTGCATTCATGCATTCATCTAAAAAACATTAAAACATTCAAAAAAAAATTCTCTTCTAGTCTCTCTGTTTTTCAAATTAAACTAAGACTGTGATTGCAAGTATCAGAGAAAAGGATTGCACTAATGGATTTCGGTAGAAGGAGAACTCACCAGTATACCTTCAAGGTTCCAAAGTTAGAGGATTTGAGAAGGTTAGCGAGGATGATCACTAACCAAGAGGCTTTCAGAGCCAAGCACGGAGGTTTGCTACCACTGTTAAGAGTCTATGTGATTGAGGGAATCATGGATGTGCTCATTCAGTTTTATGATCCAGTTTTTCACTGTTTCACATTCCCGGATTACCAGCTTGCACCAACGCTGGAGGAGTATTCTCACCTGATCGATCTACACATTACGGATCGAGCTCCATTTTCTGGACTGGAAGAAATTCCAAAGAATCAGACCATTGCAAGAGCAATTTATTTGAACGAGTCTGAGGTCAGGACTCACCTAATCACTAAGGGTGGCATCCAAGGTTTGCCAGCCCAGTTCCTGACAAAGAAGGCCCTGTATTTTGCCAGTATAGGAAACGTGACTGCTTTTGAAAGCATCTTTGTCTTGCTCACCTACGGGTTATTTTTGTTTCCTAACATCAATAACTTCGTCGATATTAATTCTATTAAGGTTTTTCTCATTGGAAACCCTGTGCCGACTTTGCTCGCAGATGCGTATCATTCTGTACACTTGGGAAATTTGTACAGCGGAGGGGAGATCACATGCTGTGTACCTTTGCTTTACAAATGATTTATCTCTCACTTGCCCAAGTCTGCTGCTTTTTGGGATTGCAAGAGTGCCTTACGTTGGTCATAGAAGATCATGTCTCTTACTAACTCTGATATAGATTGGTGTAATAGGATTTATGAGGGGATTAGGATCATTGACCGTTGTGAAAACTTCCCCAACATACCCCTTATAGGAACTAAAGGAGGAATCAACTACCATCCGGTATTGGTTCACCGTCAATTTGGATACCCGATGAGACACGTCCTACTGGGTGTTCATCTGGAAGGTCTTTTCTTCAAGGAAGGAGAAAGTGACAGAGCACTGAAGATGGAAATAGTGCACGCTTGGAAACACGTTCATAAGAAAGGACGAGAGTCTCTGGGAAAACCAGAATGTGTCTCGGTGGAGCCTTACCTCCATTGGGTACAAACTAGAGCTCTCAAGCTAAAGATGCCTTATCCTCGTTACGGAATTCTTCCGCCGAGGGAATCTATCATGTACTTCATGACGGAAACTGAAAAGCTTCAGGTTACTCTCAACAAAGTTCAAAAGGAGAGAAGGTCTTGGAAGAACAAGTACCGTACCCTCGACATAGAGTGCATCAAGATACAGCAATTACTGAAGGAAAAAGATGCTCTAATTGAAATTTTGGAGCAACATGCTGTAGTGAATCAAGATGACCAAAGGAATTTGCTCACTCCTTTCACCTGGCAAAGGAATGACAACCCGACAACGGCCCAAGAGCCCCGGTCAAAGAAGAGGAAGATACCAGAATCAGCACCCGATTTCTCTTCAGAGAGGACTCGGGACCCATTAGCTTAGGTTTCTGTTTCCGCACCTTGTAATCTACTGTATTTCCATTTCGGTAATCCTTTGAATTCAATAAAAAGGGGTTTCCCCACTGTTTGATATTTGCAATCTAATTGTCGAAGTTTATTTTGATTAAACCAAAAAAACAATTAATATAATCATTGCATCCATCATTCTCACATCGCGTATTCTTCTTACCTACAAATCTCACATTTTTGTCTCGGTTCTAGATTCAAACTGTCTCATTCGTATAATACTCGGACCAATCATCAGAAAAGGATGGATGATCTTGAGGAAGAGAACAGAGAGTTGAAAGAAGAAATCGACGCTCTAAGAGAGGATATGAGAAAGCTTCGTAACGACATGCAAGTCATGGCAGAAGCTCAGCTACAAAGAACTGTGATCTCAGAGATCACCTCAACACCCGTAGTGGAGAGGTATGATTCTAGGTATCAGATACCGAAAGATCGTCCTTGGGGCATGCCTGTTAATTGTATCCCGGAAGGATATGTTCCGCCGATCATTGAGGATCAGGGAATCACAACAGAAGCCGCTGGGCCTGAAGGTTACAAACTTCGGGAAAGCAAAGATGCCAGGGGCATACTGAAGACTCCTGAAGGTTACAAACTTCGGGAGACGCCAAGACTCACTGTCGCAGTCACGGTCCCGCCCCCTGTGGTGCACACTGTCCCGGAAGGACAGATTCCACAGACACCTTCTGGTAAGAAGGAGACTATGTTCGACAGAATGGATGAATTCCAGAAACAATTCTTAGAAATGCAGAAAGAACTGTAAGCCATTCGCGGTCAGGATCTATTTGGAAAAGACGCCGCAGATCTCTGCTTGGTCCCAAATGTGAAAGTCCCGCACAAGTTCCAAGTGCCCGACTTTGAAAAATACAAGGGTAACTCTTGCCCTCAGAGCCATCTGGTGATGTACGCTCGGCGGATGTCAGCTCAGACGGAGAATTAGGACCTACTGATTCACTACTTCCAGGATAGTTTAACCGGTGCCGCACTCAAATGGTACATGGGTTTAAACCGTACTAAGATCAGTACATTCAGAGATCTTGGTACTGCCTTCGTCCAACAATACAAATACAATTTGGACATGGCAGCCGACAGAGATTAACTCAGATCAATGTCGGAAAAGGACAAGGAAACCTTTAAGGAGTATGCTCAAAGGTGGCGTGAAATTTCCGCTCAAATTTGTCCACCTCTTGAGGAAAAAGAGATGACGAAGATCTTCTTAAAGACCTTAAGCTCATTTTACTATGACCGAATGGTTGCCAGTGCGCCCAGTGATTTCACCGAAATGGTCGTCATGGGCGTACGTCTTGAGGAAGCCGTCCGAGAAGGACGTTTGGTAAAAGACACTGGATCGATGAGCGGTACTAAAAAATACGGTAGTGCTCTCCCTAAGAAAAAAGAGCAAGATATTGGGAATATCTCTCTCGGAAAGCAAAGGTGACGTTATCAGCCAGTAGCAGTTGTGACTCCTGCTATCAATCCTGCGCCTATTCCTACGTATCAACCTCAGGTTGCGCAAAGCCAACCTGACCAACAAAGGACACAACAGCCTCTTCAGCAGGCTCGTCCTCCATATAACGACAACCGCACAACACGGCCACCAGGATTTGATCCTATACCCGTGACGTATGCAGAGTTGTTTCCATTACTACTGGCTAAGGGGCACATTCAGACTAAATCTCCTCTTACAGTACCGGAAAATCCGCCTTTTTGGTTTAAGGTGGATCAAACATGCCCTTATCATCAAGGAGGTTCAGAGCATAACATAGAGACTTGCCTCAATTTCAAGTCCGACGTGCAAAAGCTTGTTAGGAGCGGGCTCTTATCTTTCAAGGATACGAATCCCAATGTTCTCACGAACCCGCTGCCTCAACATGAGAAGGCTGCAGTCAATCTGATTGAGAAAGAGAATAACAATGTCTATCAAATTCACGATGTACTCTTGTTAAAAACAAATCTGGTAAAGATGCATTGTAGACAGAGTGGATATGGCCATGTGCCACCTCATAACTATCATCAGTGTGATATCTGCTCTAAAGACAATCAAGGATGTTCGGTAGTGCAATCAGCCCTACAGGAACAGATGGATCTCGGATGGATCCAAGAGCACCGAGTTCGTGGAGATAACATGGTCTACACGAATTCTAACGTCATTCAAAACCACGACATCCGTGCAATAAATGTCAACTTGGTGGCGATGCACTCAAGGCAAAGCCAGTATCATAATCTGCCGCAGTACGATTACAGTTCTTGTCTGATTTGCTCGGTAAACAAACAGGGATGCTCTTTCATACAAGAGGCCCTCCAGCGTCAGATGGATCTTGGATGGATCCAAGAGTACCATGATAGGAACTCCTATCAAATCAACATGGTTCAGATCTTTGACATTCGCGTGTTGAATACCAACCTGGTAGAGTTACATGCTGAGCAGGTCCGACTCGGATTCTTAATATCACATGACTATCAAAGCTGTAAAGCGGGTTGCAAAAACGATCGAGGTTGTACCCTTGTCCAGGAGGCACTTCAGCACTTGTTAAATCATTGGTGGATGCCGATTTATATGGATGAAGATACTCAGCAGATTAGTATCAGTAACAGGAATCCTACTCGTCGTCAAAGTCAGGATGTCCGATCAGTGGAAGGTAACCTAGTAAGGTTACATTGTATTCAAAGTGGGCGTGGCCAGGAGCCACCACACAACTATGACAGTTGTAGCATCTGTTCAGAAAATAACCAAGGGTGTTACCTTGTGAGGGCAGCTCTTCAGGGTTAGGTCGATCGTGGAGAAATTCGTCCCTATTCGGGTTCTGGACCCATCAACTGGTCGCCGAACTACCTTGCCGATCAAGTTGAGGATGTTGTCACAATCTCTGGTCATCATAGGACCAGGGATGTTTTTGCCATTATCCCTCTACTTGACGAATCTAAAGTTCCCAACTGGGAACGGATCGAGATTACGTATGATGGTCAGAAAAATCAGAAGGCTCCTGTAGTCATCTATCTACCAGGACCACTACCGTATGAATCAACTAAGGCGATCCCTTACAAATACGGTGCAACAATAATTGAAAATGGAAAGGAAATTCCATTACCCTCCGTTGTGAACATTGCAGACATCAGTCGAGTAACACGGAGTGGTAGAATCTTCAACCGAGGGGTTGGGGAACTTAACAAGGAAAAGGAACTTCCGACAGAAGCTCCCGATCTATCAGTCGGTCAATCCAGTAATCCCGACCTTTCGAAAAATGAGGATGAGATGCTGAAGCTCATCCAAAGGAGTGAATATAATATTGTTGATTAGCCATTACAAACTCCTTCAAAGATCTCGGTGTTATCACTGTTACTCAGTTCAGAAGCCCACAGGGAGGCTCTACAAAAAGTCTTGGAGCAAGCCTTTGTGGAACAAGATGTAACAATTAGACAGTTCGATAGCATTGTCTCTAACATCACTTCCTGCAACAATTTGGGATTTAGTGATGAAGAATTACCTGAAGAGGGTCGTCGTCATAGCATGGCGCTCAATATCACAGTTAACTGCCAGGACGATGCTTTAGCCAGCGTACTGGTAGACACAGGGTCATCCCTGAATGTTATGCCGAAGTCCACTTTGATGCAATTATCATTCAAAGGACCTCCGATGAGAGTTAGCGAGGTTGTCGTCAAAGCATTCGACGGATCCAGAAAAACGGTTATCGGCGAAGTTGATCTTCCCATAACTATCGGTCCTCATACTTTCCAAGTCACTTTCCAGGTCATGGACATCCGGGCAACATACAGTTGTTTATTAGGAAGACCTTGGATACATCAGGCTGGAGCGGTCACTTCGACCCTCCACCAAAAGCTAAAATTCGTCAAGAACGATCAACTTGTCACGGTTTGTGGGGAACAAGCCTTGCTCGTGAGTAACTTGTCATCATCTACTGGTATAGAACCCGAGGAGGTTATTGGGACTCAGTTCCAAGCATTTTCGGTGAGCAAGGACAATCAGTTCGGAGGAGGAACCTCGATTTCCTCATACAAAGATGCTATCAAAGCGGTCGAGAGTACCGATACAATAGGATGGGGACAGCTTGTCATTCCTACTGACAATAAAACAAAGAAGGGTCTTGGGTTTTCTGCAACCTGTACCCAGACAGCTGCTAATGATGAAAGTCTTCATCCCATTCTGAACTTCTTCCACAGTGGAGGTTTCCTCCACCCAGTGTCTCAGGAAGTTCATGCTATCAATGAGGAAGATCCCTCCGACATGGAGGAAGAATGGAAGGCCTACCTTAACAAGGACAGTTATATGTCTCAGGAAGAGGTGCCTACGCCTCTTTGCTTTCCTACAGAGAGTCTGAGATTTATACCACGGTCAGACGTCAAAATGATCTACGGGGATTGTGATCCGGAAGGATGCCATGCTCCGCCAAATTCATTAGAGGAAGACACTCTGATGAAAGACAATTTTGACTACAACTACTATGGCCCAATGGATGGTCTACCAATGTGGCAACCTTACCCAGGAAACTTGGGGTAGGAAAGTCAGCCGAGCAATGAAAATCAGCTGAGCATCATCGAACAGAATACCTGTGTCCCCACCATGTCATGGGATCAACACTCAGGTCATTCAGAAACTACTCAACAGGAAGATGAATTCGCAACGTTTGCAGGACTTGAATTCATCAACTATGCTTTTCCCGAGGTCAACGTCATTGAGAGAGATGACTCCTCCAGTTCTAAAGAAGTTTGGGACACTCTGGGAGAACCGAGTGGGAAATACGACTATATGGTCAAGTACACCGCTCCCGAAAGCTCTCGTATCAGGCTCGAAGATATCTAGCCTACTGAATGGGGAGATACAGCTGAGAGCACAAATGTTATGCGAAATATAACTGAGGAATTCTCCTACGACAATTCTGCCTGGGAGACAGATTCCAATGATCCTGCTCCACCAGAAATTAACGTTATTTCTGAAGACAAATCAAGGAAGGTGCCAGACTTTGTGATTCACCGAGGAGTTCGCCGCCAATGGGTTGCTGTCGAGGTTCAGAAGGTCGTTCATCAGTCAAAGTAATTGTCGTCCTTTAACCTTTCACCCTGCCCAGGTGAAACGGAGGTTTTGATAGGGCTCGCTTTCTGTAAATTTTCCCTCTTCGCTTAGCCCAAAGTGACAAAGTTTTGTTTTATAGGGCTGTAGTTTCAAGGATCGACTTGTTCATTAATAAAATAACGTCGTTCTGTAATTTCCGCATTAATTGCTGTTTTCTCTTTTTGCTTTTTCAGAAAATGGTAATCCTAAAAAACATGTAAAAATAAAAACAAGCAGTAAAATATACACTGCACACACTTGCATTCTCTCTATTTCTTCTAAACACGAATCATCACGTCATGCAGATTGCTTGTTTTAAACCCCGTTGAAACATATGATCCGATGCCTTCTCCCAACTTTGAGTTCCCGGTATTTGAGGCTGAAGAAGAAGATGACAACGAAATTCCAGAAGAGATCTCCCGACTACTCAGACAAGAGGAAAGGCCCATTGAACCTCACAAAGAGCCGTTGGAAACGGTAAACTTGGGTTCAGAACAAGAGAGGAAAGAAATCAGGATTGGGTCACTGCTCAGTCCAACTGCCAGAGAGGGTTTGATAAAGCTTCTTAAAGAATTCCCCGATGTATTCTCTTGGTCCTATCAGGATATGCCAGGGTTGGATACCAGCATCGTGGAACATCACTTACCGTTAAGATCGGAATGTCCGCCAGTAAAGCAAAGGTTGAGACGGACTCAGCCGGACATGGCCATCAAAATCAAAGAGGAGGTACAAAAATAGATTGACGCAGGTTTCCTCGCTACATCTGAATATCCTCAATGGTTAGCCAACATGGTACCCGTTCTCAAAAAGGACGGAAAGGTCAGAATGTGTGTTGATTACAGAGATCTGAACAAGGCAAGTCCAAAGGACGACTTTCCTTTACCACACATTGACATGCTGGTAGACAGTACAGCAAAGTTCAAAGTTTTCTCCTTCATGGATGGATTCTCGGGCTATAATCAAATCAAAATGGCGCCGAAAGACATGGAGAAAACTTCGTTCATTACCCCATGGGGTACCTTTTGTTACAAGGTAATGCCGTTTGGTTTGAAGAACGTCGTGGCAACCTATCAAAGGGCCATGACTACTCTATTTCATGACACGATACACAAAGAAATCGAGGTGTATGTCGATGATATGATTGCAAAATCAAAAATAGAGAGTGAGCACGTTGAACATCTGTCAAAATTGTTCGAACGTCTAAGAAAATTCAAGCTCCACTTGAATACCAACAAGTGCACCTTCGGTGTCCGTTCAGGGAAACTCCTAGGGTTCATCGTCAGCCAGAAAGGAATTGAGGTTGATCCTGACAAGGTCAAGGCCATTCAAGAAATGCCTTCTCCGAAAACTGAAAAACAAGTCAGAGGATTCTTGGGACGTTTGAACTACATCTCCAGATTCATATTCCTCATGACCGCCACATGTGCGCCGGTTTTCAAATTACTGAAAAAGAACCAGGATTGCGTTTGGACAGAAGATTGCCAAACTGCATTCGACAGTATTAAAGAATACCTGCTGAATCCGCCAATTCTATCACCTCCAGTGGAAGGAAGACCACTGATCATTTACCTCACAGTTCTAGAGGACTCAATGGAATGTGTACTTGGCCAACAAGACAAAACTAAAAGAAAAGAGTCTGGCATCTACTATTTGAGCAAGCAATTCACCGACTACGAAACTCGGTACACGATGCTTGAGAAAACTTGCTGTGCTTTGGCTTGGGCAGCCAAACGTCTTCGCCAGTACATGATTCGTCATACTACTTGGTTGGTCTCCGAAATGGATCCAATTAAATACGTTTTCGAAAAACCTGCTCTCACGGGAAGAATTGCCCGTTGGCAGATGTTGTTATCAGAATATGACATAGAGTACCACGCTCAGAAAGCCGTTAAGGGTAGTATTTTAGTTGATCATTTGGCTCATCAACCGATTGGCAATCAAGAATCAATCGGGTTTGACTTCCCAGACGAAGATGTCATGTATCTAAAAATGAAAGACTGCGATGAACCACTACCCAGTGAAGGGCCAGAACCAGGTTCCCAATGGGGACTTATCTTTGACGGAGCAGTTAATCATTACGGAAATGGAATTGGGGCAATCATTGTTACCCCTCAGGGTACCCACATTCCTTTCACTGCCAGGCTTACGTTCAAATGTACGAACAATGAGGCCGAATACGAAGCTTGTATCATGGGTCTCGAAGAAGCAATTGATTTAAGGATAAAAAATTTGGACGTATACGGCGACTCAGCCTTGGTTATCAGTCAGATAAAAGGATATTGGAACACATACCAATCAGGATTGATTCCTTACAAAGACTATGCAAGAAGGTTGCTGCCTTTCTTCAACAGAGTCGAGTTTCATCATAACCCTCGTGAAGAGAATCACATGGCTGATGCATTAGCCACTCTCTCTTCCATGATTAGTGTAGGTCAATGGAATGACATACCTAAGATCGACATAATGCGCCTTGAACGACCCGCTTACGTCTTCACGATTGAAACAGTCATAGATGACAAACCTTGGTACCACGATATCAAATACTTCCTTCAGAAACAAGGATACCCACCTGGGGCATCTAGAAAAGACAGGAAGACCCTCAGAAGACTAGCAGGCAGCTTCTTCCTGAGCGGCGATACACTTTATAAGAGAAATTTTGACATGGTCTTGCTCCGATGCGTCGACAGACCAGAAGTAGACATGCTGATAAAAGAAATTCATGAAGGATCCTTTGGCACTCATGCCAATGGACACACAATGGCGAGGAAAATTCTAAGAGCAGGGTACTATTGGTTGACCATGGAATCCGACTGCTACAAGTACATGAGGAGGTGTCACAAGTGTCAGATATACTCCGACAAAATTCATGTACCGCCATCACATCTTAAAGTTCTTTCTTTCCCGTGGCCTTTTTCCATATGGGGAATCGACATGATTGGCTTGATCGAACCTAAGGCTTCAAACGGACATCGGTTCATCCTAGTAGCCATTGACTACTTCACCAAGTGGGTCGAAGCAGCGTCATTCGCTAATGTAACCCGACAAGTGGTGGTCCGATTTATCAAAAACAATATCATCTGCCGTTATGGTGTTCCAAGCGAGATCATTACTGATAATGGATCTAACTTGAACAATAAGATGATGAGAGAGTTGTGTGCAGAGTTCAAGATCGAACACCATAACTCATCTCCCTACCGACCCAAGATGAACGGAGCGGTAGAAGCGGCTAACAAGAACATCAAGAGGATTTTTCAAAAGATGGTTGTAACCTATAAAGACTGGCACGAAATGCTACCCTTTTCTCTTCATGGTTATCGCACATCTGTCCGTACTTCAACAGGGGCTACCCCTTTCTCTCTAGTATATGGCATGGAGGCAGTGCTCCCCATAGAAGTAGAGATCCCATCAATCCGGGTATCGATGGAAGTTAAGCTCACCGAAGCTGAATGGTGTCAAAGTCGACATGACGAACTAAATCTGATCGAAGAAAAGAGAATCACGGCACTATACCACGGCCAGTTGTATCAACGAAGAATGAAGAAGGCATTCGACAAAAAGGTCCGACCTCATGTCTTCAGAAAAGGAGACCTCGTGCTCAAGAAGATACAATCATTCCTCACTGACTCTCGGGGCAAGTGGACTCTGAATTATGATGGCCCCTATGTGGTCACGAAAGCTTTCTCAGGCGGTGCCTTGAGACTTGCAACCATGGACGGAGAGGAATTTGCCTATCCCACAAATGTTGATGTTGTCAAGAAATACTTCGCCTAAACTAAAAAAAAAAAAAAAAAACGTCTCGGTGGATTGAAAACCCGAAAGGGCGGCCAGGCAAAAGTTAGAGACATGAAAAAAAAATATCCCGATGGATTGGAAACATCATAGTACAATCCAGGCAAAAATTAGGGATAATGGCAAGTAACTATGTTCAACAGAGTCAAGTCCCTCAGCAGCAGCAGTTACATCATCCATCGGAGGAAAACTCCAGTCAAGGTCATCTTCGACAGAAGCTCAGGATGCCCTGAATTCAAAGTTGGTAGAAGGATAGTGGTCGTTATGTTTCAACGTAGCCCTTTTCCCTATAAATTACCATTTTCAAACTTTGTATATACTCTTTGGAATCACGCGTTTGGCTGATCTCCATCTTATCAATAAAATTTGAGCCCTTGTGCTTTTGTTTGTAATTCTTATTTGTTTTAGCTTTACAGAACGGCATTTTAACATGATCAACGATTCTTGAAATAAAACAAAAATGAGTTTACTTGTTAAAACTTTTTCTGCTTTTAAAATAAAGTCGGCAATTTCTTTTGACTGTTGAACATCAAAGGAACATCGGTCGCTTCTCCAGAAGTAATCGAACCTCAAAGTGCAGAATCAAAGTACTCCTTCTAACCCAGTATGCCTGAATGAAGGATCAACTGTTTCAGAGACCTTGTTTCGTCTGACACACCACGGCAGAGTTCTTACCTCCTAAGCCCGATCAACGGTATTCCCCGCGAGGACTGCTTTTCCTAAGCAAGGTAGAATTGCTACTTTTGGACCAACGGTACTTCTTCGCCCCGCGATGGACGAGTATCTAGTCATGTTCATCTTTTAGTTTGTGTATCGCGTCAGTTTTGTCAACATATACATACATACATCATGCATTATTGATTTGCATTCACATTTCATATTGCATCACTATCACTCTAGTCGGTCTTGTCCCCTAGTGATAAACAGTTCTCTCAATCAAGTTGTTAGTCCTTGCCTCGTCAGGAAATACTGTGTTTGAACGACCTCGCTTCCAGCTTATTTCTGGAAGAAAGTTGGCCCTCGACCACTTTGATAACTTGAACCTCTGGAAAAACCAGAGGAACCCTCAGTCAACATCACTCTTCGCCGTTGAAGATGATATCCTTGCTTTCCCAGATTAAGGAAAATCCACAGAGAAAGCCTCGTAATCAGAGATTCGGCAGCATGCCAGTTTCGCTCCGAAAAAGCCGCTGATGAAAAGGTCATCGGCACCTCAAAATTGGACCCCATCATATGGCATTTCTCCGGGAAGATCCCGAGAAAAGTATGATGTAAGATCCCAAACAAAAATAGTCTCTCAAGAGACTTGCTTTCCCCAGTAGAATCGACAAATGGCATCTCCAAAACAGAGAAGTTTATGTACCTCTACAATTCAGACGATTGGGTTCCCCAGCAAGTCTGGCTTCGAAACCCTTTCCACTCAAATGGCATCTCCCCAGGAAAATTCGGCGAGAAGTTTGAAGGAAAGCCGCTACGAATAGCGTCCCTTGTCAGTAAAGTTTATTGACAAAAGAAACTGAGACCAGTTCCTTGGTAGGAAACCAGGATCGAGGGGAAGTTTAAATCAGAAACTGAGACCAGTTCCTTGGTAGGAAACCAGGATCGAGGGGAAGTTTACAACAGAAACTGAGACCAATTCCTTGGCTGAAGACCAGGATCGAGGGGAAGTTTACCTTTTCTAAGCATCATTGCTTAGCTAAAGAAGATGAATACGTAAGCTACCATTCATAACCACCATCAAAATTTCGGGTATTCCGATATTTAATCCTCTTGCACCCTGAATGCCCGAATACCTTCGTCATTCACACCTTCGTGTCGAAGAAGATTAAATAGGGGCATCTGTCATACCCCAAATTTTGACCACTAAGATTTCCCATCATTGTGTTAATCATCATCACAATATGGATGTACCTCTTTGCCTCATCAATCTCCTCAAGGAATTGTTGAGCACCCACTACCATCAAAATTAGGGTTTTAAGCCCTCTCAGGGTTCTTAGACAAAGGATCAATCAAGGAATGACATGATCTTTAACTTTTCTAACCTCTCAAACATCCACAATGGATCAAAAGGACTCCCACTTCAAGGATTAAGCACAAGGTTGCTCCCTTCTAGGTGGATCAAGTCTCAAGATCGACAGTGTCACCAAATTAGGGTTTTGGTCGACCAAGGGCCTCCAGATGAATAATTTCATCTGGACATAAGCCAAAGATCCAAAACATAACCTAATGTACTCCATGGAGCCTCATGGACCCAAGCATCAAGTCAATTTGACCTTAGGGGATGCATACATCAAAAATCAGGAATTAGGGTTTCTTGACCTAATTCACCCCTAAGTTGACTTTTGGGACAAATCAAGAGCCAAGACCTCAAGACATGATTTGAGGGTCTCTAATGAACTATATTGATCCATTTGGAACAATGGATTAATCCAAGAAGCTTGAGCAACAAGTCTCAATTTCATCTGCACCACAATTAGGGTTTTAAGGAAAAAGTCAACTGTAACTTTGACTTTTGACCAGGACAAGCTCCCAAACCCTAGGACATACCTAAATATACCCTATGACACCCATGGAACATGTCCATCAAGTTTGATTTAGGTCAAGACATGATTTCCTGAAGAATTGCACAATTTGGAATTCATTTGATAAAAAGTCAACTGTGCACAAAAGTCAACTTTGACTTTTTGAGATTTTTCACCAAAATGGATTTTTAACCCTAAAATGATGTTAATGTATGATTTGAATCATCATTCATCAAGAAAAATCAAAGAATGTGGGATAACTTGTAAAAGGGGTAACCATAAAACTTAGAAATTTTTCTAAGTTATGGAAAAGTACCACTAATACACCAACTTTGGAGAACCATAACTCCTAAACCACAAGGCCATTATGCCCCATCCAAAGCTTGATTTGTAGATCTCATTGCCCTCTACAAAAACTTCAACTAGGCCAAACTCCAATTCATTATGGATTTTGAGCTATGAGTGAGCCAAAGTGGTTGAAAACATGAAAGTATACCATTTTCCAACACTTAGAAAAATTCTGTCCAAGACAGATTTTGTTGAAACACCAAAACTTGTGAGATCTTTTCACATAGTTGCAAGCTGAATCAAGTCCAAAGTTAAACATCAATATTGTTACATATGTTACTAAGAATTCAAAGAGCTCAACAGCATGAATTGATTCAACTTAAGCCATGAGAAATCCATGCCCAAAGTCATGTTGCTGCTATTTTGGAAAAATCAGTTTGCATGTTTGCTTTCCACACACGATTTTGAGCCAAAGACTAAGGATCACTATGCCACCTGTGTTCAAACCAATCACAATGCAACTGATCCAACTGATAAATCTGAGTCAAAAAGCCAAGGAATCTTCCAACTTGAAATTCATCCACTTTGCCACATTTTGCCTTGAATTCAAAGTGCATTAATGTGGAATAGTGCATTGTCAAGGTAGCTACCCTACTCAGTCAATTTCTCTGATTAAACAACAATAAAAACATCAGAGGAATGTGATTTTGGTCAAGGCATAGCCCTGCTCTTGGGAATGGCTAGCTTGCCTTGCTTGAGAAGAAATCCTCCAAGCCAATCCATGCAAACGTGATCTGATCCAGCAGCCATTCACTATTCCTCCAAAACAAAAGTTGATCACCTATAAATAGAGGTCCCAATGTATCATTCAACTGACACCAAAGCCAGTTACAACACTGATTTCTCTCATTCTTTCTTAAACCTTAAGTTTTCTTATTTTTGAGTAACCATTATCTGGTTTTGAGTTGCAGCCATAAGCAATCAATTCCAATTGCTCAAACACATCACATATGATGTATTTGAGGTGTCCAAACACTTAAACACTGACTGTAACACCTCAGGCTCAAAATCACTCTTCCACCAAGCCATTATGCTTCAATTTTGCAGGTGGAGGTCTCCAGCTTGATCCAAAGAGTTTCAAAGTGTTCCAAAGCATGCAACACACTCCATTACATCCATTAAAGCTGTAGAGACCATCAATTCATGGCTGGAACACCATCTGGGCAAAGTTCCATTTCAGCTTGCATCAAGGTGAGCTTCAAACTCAAACTCCATGATCCATGCATATTTCCTCACATGATATTTGTGCCATTTGATTGCCATCATGTGTTGATTGTTTTGCCGTAAGAAATTGGATCATAGACCTTATAACCATGCCTGCACGATTGCTTTTGCAAATTAGGGTTCATCTGTGTTCATCATGATTATTTTACTCCACACTAAAAATGAATAAAATTGAGTATTGCCATCTTATTCCTTGTGAAAAATCGTACGGGTTTGGTGTTTGAATCATGTCCAATGGTGGAGAGATGAGGGAGATAGGGTGCTTCATGCACGAGCTCGAGGAGGAAGATGGCCATGGCGCCATTTTCAGAAAATCCAACAAGTTCTCTATATATTTTTCCCTTGCCATATTATATTTGAATTGGCATTGCGCCCCAGCGGTTTACCAGCTGGTTTTGTGTGTATTGGCAAGCGAGAGGTCTGGGGTTCGAATCCCCCTCGCCCCAGACTTCTTTTTATCACTTGTCTATTTTGGTATTTTTCATATTATTATTTTTAATAATTTGAAAAATTAATAACTCCTTCAATTTTTATCATTTTTTATTGGTTCTTTTTGCAATAATTCACAAAAATGTTTAAATATTTGATTCTACCAAAAAATCCCAAAAATATTATTTATTTCCTATATTTGATATTTTTGAGAAGAATTAATGTTTTATGTGTTTTTAGCATTTAAAATGTTTCTTTTCCTTTCATTTTCTAACCCTAATTTGACTTCAATCATTTTGTAGGAAGAAACCTGATTTTTTGGAACATTGGTCCAAGATCATAATTTGTTTTCATATATTTAACAAATATTAATCATTTTAATTGAATTTTTGTTCAATTAAAAATACATTTTGAAAACAAATTAGGGTTTTGAATCAATTCAACCCTCATCAAACTTTTTAAAACTTTCTGGGCCTCTTGATAGAGTGTAAGACCCAATCCTTTCTTGACCAAATCATTTTTGGGCCTCAGTGTATTGTATAAGTCCCGATACCGTCAAAAACAAACGGCGCGATCGTCGCCTTTTCAAAATAAAACCTTGGGCCTCTCCTTGAGCTATAAGACCCATTCAAAACACTTTGGGCACTCTATTAGAGTATAAGACCCAATCCTCTTTTAACCAAAACATTTTGGGCCTCACTTATTGTATAAGTCCCTCTGCGTTAAATGAAAACCTCGGCGCGATCGCCATTTTAAACGAAAAAATCAATTGGGCCTACCCTCATGTTATAAGCCCCACTCTTTTTCTTTAAAAGCTTTTTTGGGCCTCTTGAGAGAGTGTAAGACCCATCCCTTTGTACAGAAAACAGTTTTGGCCTCAGTCACTTGTATAAGTCCCTCTGTACAAATTCAAACAGTACGCTCACTGATAAAACCCTGGGCCTCTCCTTGAGCTGTAAGCCCTAAATCTTTCTTTTTCAAAGCACTTTCTCCTTTGATTTTGAATATACTGTTGTATTCAATCTTTCTTTGTTGAACAACTAACCAAACAACATGGAAGCTCTACAACCGAGTAAGTGGTTATTGCTTTCATTTACCGCTTTCATATACATATAAACTGTATTGTGGGGCTGTTTCACTATAAGTCTTCTTTCATAAACTCATATCAACTGTGTAATAATAGTATAGATATTTCGAGTTTCCCCAGCAACTACGTCTAGAACTAGGTGACGTCGTTTCATTTATTCGTAGAAATAGACAACTAGATCCCCCAATAGGATCACCAGATACAGTCTTCTCTTCGGCTGTCCTCATTAGGAATTGTCAAGAAACTCTATTCCCAGAGATGAATGTCTTCTCCGTGAATGGCATCTTTGAGTTTCTTCCAAATTCTCGAACTTTCCTGACTTTGATCTATTCTCGGTGAATAGCATTGCCTTGAATTTCTTGGGGTTTGGCGACCCACGGGCTTCTTAAAAGCATCGGCCTCCTCTTGGGCATCGTACAAGGACCCACAGGCTTCCTAAAAGCAACCCCGCCTCCTCTTGGGCATAGTACAAGGACCCTACGGCTTCTTAGAAGTACTCACATCCTCCTCTTAGGCTTCGTATAATGATCTCTTCCTCCGGGAATGATAGCCTCCTCTTGGGCTTAGTACAAGGACCCGTCGGCTTCTTAAAAGTTTCCCGCCTCCTCTTGGGCTTCGTACAAATTGTCCCGACGACCTCCTAGAGGTATAGGAACAGAAATTAATCATCTGTATAGAATAGTCCTTTCATGGAGTCTACTACTGTTTCTCAAAGCATAGTACAAAAGATGAAACTCTAGACTTGGACAGTCTAATATCCTTGAGTCTCAAAGACATTCTCAAGCACCCTTCGTTAAACAGGAATTAAACCCGTAGACTTGGACAGTCTCAATACCCTTCGGATTTCCCACTTCCTTAAAGAACAGGAATAACCTGGATTCTCAAATCAAATCCATGATCACAGTGTTGCTCATATAAGAACTGATTTTCTCTTTAAATCAGTATATTGGACCTGTCACTCAAATGAAACAGTAACCATAGCCTCCTCTTAGGCTTTGTATAATGATCCTTCTCCCGTGAAGTTAGCCTCCTCTTGGGCTTTGTACAAATGATTCTCCCCAGCGGAGTCAAACAACATTCAGCCTCTCTCTCGGGCTTTGTACGAGACACATAAGAGACTCCCTCGTTGGGTCAATCACCTTTTTGCCTCCATCTCGGGCTTTATACGAGATACAAAAAGGTTCTTATTGAGCCAAACAAATTTTAGCCTCCATCTCGGGCTTCGTACGAGATACAAAAAAAAAACTCTCTTGTTAAGTCAAGTAGCCTACATCTCGGGCTTTATACGAGATACCAAAAGATTCCATCGTTGAGTCAAAACCCTTTAGCCTCTCTCTCGGGATTTGTATGAGACACATATTAGCCTCCTCTTAGGCTTTGTATAAGAAAACCACTGGTTGATCCAATCAACCTTTTAGCATCAAAGTTGTGCCTCGTTCACAGTACACAAACATCAACAACTCCTTCCCCTTCATCTAATCGCTGTAAGCGGCAAGCCTCTGGATCATCTACATCCATGCCACTGTCCCTCTTTTAGCATGAGAAATTCCTAAGGAAAGATAGCATTGCTCTACACTGAGTTAAAGTCTTCTCCTTTAGGTTAAAATCCCCTATAAAGGAAATTATGGCATTACTAGGATCCGCGTATCCCGGTTAAAGTAATTCTCCTTTATAAACAGTTATGACAGATAAACCCTTCTTTAGAGATGACAAATTCTCTCTAAAGTCGAGGTCCTTTCGCTTCACGTCTTGGGCTTTGAACAAGACACAAATAGACCTTTCGCTTCACGTCTTGGGCTTTGAACAAGACACCAAAACAACCATTTCCTCCCATTACGAACGCTCTAATTTCCCTGTTTCGGTAAACGGGAATACGTAGGCATAAGATTGAAAGAAAAATCTTAGCGAGCACACTAAACAAAAAACCCAAAATCCTATATCAAAAGTAGTAATTCAAAAACATCAGTCCTAACATGCTAATCCTTGTTCCCCGCCAGAAACCTTCTGCCAAGATAAAAAGAAAGAAAACCAGTATTGGCGAAAATACAAATAACCAGTACAAAGGCCCCCCCACATTGATAGCATCCGTAACCTAACAGACCGCTGTTTAAACTCAGTATGCAAAGCAGGGTTAATCGGAGACATCTATTTCCCTTCCTTATTCAGCTTTAATAGGATAAAAAATGAATCGACCTGTAGTTTTAAGCTCAACCGCAGAGAGCGACCAGCGCTTAAGAACCGCGTCCAAAATCGCTCGCTACACATTCGATATCAAGAAATCCCAACAAACGCGGTCAGTCAAGGAATTGAACTTGATAAAGGAAATTTGACTCAGTCAGGGGCAATCAAGTGTGAGTTGACAAATCGGAGGCAGAATTCTGCAAATTCAGAATATTGGGGCAAATATTCTTGAGATCATCTTAGGACAAGTTTTAACTTCAGTAACCCATCAGCAGGGGCAAGTTTTGTTCCCCAGTCGTCTCTACTACAGTTGGAGTATTTCAAATACAGTTGTTTGGGGCAGTCATGCCTAGGTTCATTTCTTTTCAAAAGTTTGAAGACATTGAAGCATCTGGTATATCAATTCTTCTGTAAAATCCTTTTGATGACTTACCCTCACAGACCAGTTAATCAGAGGCAATCAGGTCGAGATTCGGTAAATCTCTAAAAGGCCAATCAGTATGGGGCATATCTTCCCAAATCGTCAAACAACCAGTCTGAAGCAAGATCAAGGACCTTGAATACAGTTAATCTGGGGCAATTACACCGAGATCTCTCCAAGAGTTTGAAGATATTGAAACACTTTGTATGCCAGTTCTTCTATAAAATCCTCTTGTTATCGTCTTCTGGCAGACCATGTAGCCTGGGGCAGATAAAATTTGAAGATGATCACTATGCCAGTGGGATGCAGAATTACTTTTTTTGTAATATCCTTTGCTAGCCCCCCATTAAGCTGTTACTTCAGCTAATCTTGACAATTCTCCATGGATTCGCCTCCAATAAAGAGATCAAGCTCCTGATGGTGTTCCTCATGACGTTATACCTCAAGTGGAATACTCTCTTCACCAATGAAGTTATTGATTCTTCTTCATCCCCAGTATTGGTCCAACCTGGAGTTTGGCTGGGTGTCCTTGTCGAGACGTTATTCCATCTCCGGTTTCGCTTCTTGTTTGTTTTGTAAGCATAAGCCTGAGCATGGCCTAAGCACTCATATGCATAGCATTTTTGCATTTCTGCTTCCTGTTTCTGGTGTTTACCTGTTTTTGTTCACTTTGACGGTTATCCCCTCAAGTGACTGGGTTGGTCTATCCTCTCCAATAGAGTTGTCGGCCCTAGGCATAAAGTGCCCATTCTTTCTGAATTCCCCACAGAGTTTGGTTCTCGTGGATGATGGTTGGTTCAGTTATCTTTTCCACATTTGGATAAGATAAATTCCCATTTGAGTTCATTCCTCAATTGGAGTCTTGTTTGACCGTTTCTTTCTAGCTTGTTTCTAGATTGAACTTTGGTCCCTGGCAGGTGTGGTTTTAAAACCTATCTTTGAACGTACATTTATTTTGCACTGTATCTCGCAAGAAGAATCTCAGGATCCTCAGTGTAGACAAAATTATTTCTCCAACATTATCAACATATCTTTGAAGCAGCAATCTCTTGAAGAAGCTTGGCAGTCTCTCATAAGCAGCTTATCTATCTCTGGTACTATTCAACCTCTTCGCAACCGTAATTGGGTATTCCCCAGGAAGCCTTATCTTCAGTTACGCAACCACGGTACTAACCTATCACATTCTATACTTTATTGGAGCCCAATTTTTGGTTCTACCTCCAATAAGGTTACTTCTAAAGCGTCAACCGGTCATACTTGAACCTGTTGTTCCATCACTTTAGAGGTGTTCTCTAGGATGTCATCCAGTTGCGCTTAGCGTTGATGATCAATCATTCTAGATACTTTATTGGAGCCTATTTTTTTGGTTCTACCTCCAATAAGGTTACTTCTAAAGCGCCAACCGGTCATACTTGAACCTGTTGTTCCATCACTTTAGAGGTGTTCCTAGGATGTCATTTAGTCACGTTAGACTTGATGATCAATCATCCTAGATACTTTATTGGGGCCCATTTCCTGGTTTAATCTCCAATAAGGTTCTTCTTTTTCCAAAGTGCCAACCGGTCATACTTGAACCTGTTGTTCCATCACTTTGGATGTCTTTTCCCAGTGAAGACCGTTTTTTGGTTCAACCTTCATTGTGGATCCTTTCTAGAATTTCATCTAGTTGCGTTTAGCCTTGATGATCAATCATTCTAGATACCTTTATTGGAGCCCATTTCTTGGCTCTATCTCCAATGAGGTTACCTTTCTGGCTCCTACCGGTTTTCCTTCATGAAGCAGATTATGTGTTATCTCAACCAACTCTTATATGGATACCAGAGTCTATTCTTGGCTCATTAACCTTGCTTCCATCATGAACTCCTCAGTATAAGAATCCCCAGAGAAGTCAGCTGTTAGGCGACATAATTCTTAGTCACTAGGGTTGTTATTGGTCTGATTCTTGGAAGCGAAAAAGTTTTAAGAAAACACAAAGATAAATTAAGTGTTACTCTAGAATTAAGTTGTTTTATGGAATCAAGTTGGTACAGGAAGAGTTAACTGTACTGTCTTTGGCTTGGATTTGCCATCTCCAGTGAAAAGAAGATTTCCCCGGTTATCCTTGATGTTTGGGTTCCAGGGTGTTGGCTTGTGTTATCCTTTCTTCTTTCCTATTTTGCGTCGTTCGCGTCGTTTCTAGCATATAGCTAAGCATATGCATCATACCATAGCATCTTCGCATCTTTGTGCTCTGTTTTGCTTGTGGTCTGTTGTTGGTGTCTGTCTTTATTTCCCCAGTGAAGTAAAGACATTCCCGGTTTTCTTTGTGTTGTGCTTGTTCGGTCTTAACCTTTGCGCGCCAGATTTGAATCTTTAAACCTTTTGCTGTTCCCCAAGAAGTTTAACATTAAAGATTTTGAAAAACTTGTTCTCGTTTGAATCGTGTCAAACTTGAACTTGGACTTTGTTTGAATCGTGTCAAGCATTGTCTTGTGTGTTCTTGTTTGAATCGTGTCAAACTTGAACTTGGACTTTGTTTGAATCGTGTCAAGCACTGTCCTCTTGTTTTAAAACCGTTCTTGTTCGAATCGTGTCAGACATTGAACCCTTACCTTGGATTTTCGAAACTTTCTTTAACCTAAGCTTCTTGGAACAAATTTCTTCAACCTTATAAGACTCCTAGTTGGTGTGCAGGGTTTGTCTCTGTCTTCATGGCTTTTCTTGAAGATCCCATCTTGAACTCTTCGGTATAAGAATCCCCAGGAAGTTTTGCTTAGTTGTCTGTCTTTTTTAGGCTGGTCCCCGGATCAGGTTTTTCTTTCTGGTTTCATGCCCAGGAGGAGTGTGTTGCTTTATTCCCAGCAGTCTAGCTCCCTGGATCTTTCCCTAGTGGAGATTGTCTTTTTGTTTTCCCCAGTGTTTCTTTGGAGTCTCCCCGGTGAGTCTCTCGCGTTGGTTAGCCTGTATCCTCAAGGAGTCTTTTCCTCGTGGATACTAACCTTCCTCTTGCTTCCCCAGTGAAGCTTCCCTATGGTCGTTCGCTCTTCCTTGGTGTCCGGTTTTGTCTGCATTTTTGCATCTTGCATGGCATCATATCATCATATTAGCAGCATTGCACGTCTTTGTATCTAAGGGAAAAACTTTCGGTTTGCTATATTTAAATACTTTTCATCCGGACGTCCCGAGGATCATCGTTCCTCATGCCATTCGGTGAAGATATTTAAATAGGGGCAACTGTTGTACCCCAAATTTTTCCCTTAGATCCATTGATCTCTTGCATGTCATAATAGGGCAATCATGCTGCACAGCTAACCCTTTTTATCAGGTTTTTGCTTGTTTTTTTATCAGGTTTATCTTGAGGAGATTCAAGGAGTGATTGATTAAATTTTTGGGTGGAGCATTGAATCGAGCAAGTCTCTAAGAGTGGCCTCCATAACCCTAACCATGATCCCCTCCATAACCAGATTTCTACCCTCAATTATCATTTTTTATTCCTAACCAATTTCAGTAACCATCTATTAACATTTTTTTTCTTATCCAAGTATCCATCTTTCATTCTAATCATGTTCATACCTTTTTTCTATTCCATAACCTTTTATCTAATTTCTCCACATCCAAAATCCATTCTAAAATTCCATAATTATTATTCAAATTACATTTTATTCATATATTCATCATTATCCATAATTTTTAACATTCTCCTTTTTATCCTTTTTTTTAAACATCCCACACAAAATTTTCATTCAAATAGAAAAACCAAAGTCATGTTCATTTGCCTTTTTCAATTCAGATTGCAACCATGAGCCCATTTATTTCTATCTACAAGCCATAAGTTTCTATTTCCAATTGCTTTATCATATTTCACGTATCGCCTTGTGTCAGGCCCATACAATCAAATTACCAAAAAAACAGCAAGCCCATTATGTAAATCAAAACAAAAATGCATTTGCCATCACTTTGTTGCAAACGATATGAGCACGCTGCACCAACGTCTGCTACAAGCCAGCCTGCTCCAAAGGCTCCATCTACGGTGAAAACGACCATTCAAAAACGGTCCAAATTTCAAATAATTTAAGAACAATTCTTTTTTCTTGGGGGTTAAATAGAGAAAATAGAGAAGATTAAGAGAGGGGGAGAAGGGGGGGTTCAAACAACAGAAGAAACAACTTAGCTAAGTTTTCTGGTTTGACATTCAAAACCCAAAAAACCCCAGAAATAATAACCGACGAACCATCACCATCCATCTGCAACCTTCCGCCTCCATCAAACATCATTCCAACAACCCATTACCAGAAAATCCCCACAACCAAACCAACAACTTCGCCTTCAGCCTTCTTTTTCGCAGACTCCACACCTCATCATCATCTTCAATAACCCACCCTTCATTATCAAATCAAAACACCACCTGCTCAAACAATATCAATCTTTAAATTTCAACCTAAAACAACGAAAACAACAAACCCCCACCATTTTCCACTTTTTCTTGACGAGAAATGAAACTCAACCCCGCCGTTCAAGCACACAAACCTTGGCTCTTAAACCCATCCAAACCTCTCACCTCCTTCAACAGCAACACAACTCTCACACCCATCTCCATTACCACCGAACTCGCCTATCAACAATAGCAACAACGAATCAAACACAACCTATAAACCCACACAAATCATAACCTGAATCTCTATTAAAGCTTTCATAAACCAAAACAGAACCATCCTCTTGAATCAGACCGAGTACTAACCGCGGGATGATAGACGAAGAGAGAGAGAGAAAAAAAACTCGCGAACGAAACATAAAAACAGATATGGACCGCGAGATCAATACGACGCGAAGGTTGCGAATGCTCCCTTGATTTTGTTGACCTATTTCATTTGCGCTTTCTGATGGAACTTGCGTTTTAGAAAGGAAAAGTTGGGAAGATGGGTTTGAACAGGAGTTCATGTTCTATTTTTTTCTTCGTTTTGGGCGGAAGCTTTTTGACTTGTTTTTTTTTTCTTTTTCTCTTTTTAACTTTATTGCAAATACTAATGATGCATTTATTATTTTGGCCATGCCGTTTTGGAACGTGGGTGATGGATCGTTCCATATTGTCCCTTTGTTGTCTAAACATTGATGGATTCACTTGTGGTGATGGGCTTAGACCCACGTGATCCTATGTTGATTTCTACACCCACTTTCAATCAGCACCCTCGTTTTCACTTGTCTTTTTTTTTAAAAAAGAAATCATATTCTTTTTTATTATTATTAACTTTTCTTTAACAAGTGTTTTTTGAGTTTTTTTAATCTTTAGTCTTTCTGTGTTTTTTCACTAATTTTATTCATGTCACTCCACTTGACTTAGTGGTACATTGCATTTCATTTTCTATATTATTTTGACCAATGATATCATATAAATTTTGACTTTGTTGATTATCCTAAAATCACTAAAAGTCTAGATTTGTAGGAGGCCGCTTTCTATTTTCTATTTTGGTCAATGAAAGTTAAAAATCTAAGATTATCGATTTGTCGATTAAATCTTGATTTAAACGAGACCAACTTGACTTTCTTTCCGATTCTATTTTGGCCGATGAAAGTTAAAAATCTAAGATTATCGACTTATCGATTAAATCTTGATTTAAACGAGACCAATTTGGTTTTTATTCTATGTTGGTCGATGAAAGTCAAAAATCTAAGATTATCGATTCGTCGATTAAATCTTGATTTAGACGAGACTAATTTTATTTTTATTTTTTATTCCGATTCTATTTTGGTCGATGAAAGTCAAATGTTAAGATTATCGATTTATCAATTAAATCTTAATTAAGACGAGATCAACCTTATTTTTATTTCATAATCTTTATTTAGGCCGATGACGCTACACGAATCTTGACTTCGATCATTGCAAGTCAATAAAGTCTTGATAAATGTGAGGCTACTTTTATTTATTTTTGTTGGTCAATGAAAGTCAAAGAATCAAGATTACCGATTTCTCGATTAAATCTTGATTTAGACGAGACCGATTTTATTTCTCATTTCGATTCCACTTTCTTTATTTTGGTCGATAACATAATAAACCTCATGGTTTGATTGATTTCATTGAGTTGACAAAACCTTGATTAACACGAGACCACTTTCTATTTAGTCAATGAAAGTCAAGAATCATTTATTATCGATTTCTCGATTAAATCATGATTAAGACGAGACTATTTCTATTTTATTTCATCTCATATTTAATCATTGTCTAACATAGGTAATTCTCACTTTGCATTGATATCATGATTTTTATCTTATCTTATTCATGTATTATTGTATCATTGTATTTGCACTAATCTCTTTATCTTAGTATCCTTACAACTGTTATATTTCCCCCCATTCAAAAGGAAGGTGATACATGTTGACTCATAAGTCATTGACCTCCCACCTTAACCCTAATAACCTCTTACGAGAAACTTTATTTCTTGGCCTCATCAGAGCCATAGAAATCACAACTAGCCTTAGGAGAGAGTTTCTAAACTCTTGGTGATATTCATCCTAATGAATACTCATTTTCCCCTACTGACTAAAACATAACATAGGACCATTTCAACTAGATCTAGAGAGTTCTTGAACTCTACAATGAGCTTGTACTCATTTCCCCTCTGAATATTGACCACAGTCAATCATTCAGTAGAATTAGAACTACGCATACTCTGATTCTATTCCCGAGGATACGTAGGCGTAAGGTGCGATGCCTTATCAAGTATACTTTGATACTAACCCCTAGGGTTTCAACCTTTAGCATAGAACCTTTAGCAAACATAAGATAACATTAAAACAAGAGGTTCCCATAGAGTACTACGGACGTTTAGGGTGCTAATACCTTCCCTAAGCGTAACCAACCCCCGGACCTTAGATCTTCCCCCTTCAGGTTTTTCTAATGATCTTGAACCTTTCCTTTGGATAAATCAAAGTCGGTTATAAAAGAAAATGATGCAAGTTAATTCATAGCTTGTTATCCGATTTTCACCGCAACAATACCAATATTATATAATATAATCCAATAGAGTAAAATATCTCAAATTGATATTTTATCGCCTTAATATACTCTCTTGAACTTATAATTATTTATCTCTTCAGAGTTCACTAGTTGCCCTATTGATCCCAAACGTCAATACTGAAATCACTTAGAGGATTCCATAAATCCAATTAATCGAATATAGAGCATATAGATACTCATTTGATCTCGTCTGATATCCAATTGAGCATTTAAATAATATGGGGTATTACACTCTCCCCCCCTTAAATTGAAATTCCCCCCCAAATTTCCTTCGTTCAACTATAACCACAACTTGTATCATTGTCTTAGTTCCGCACTCAACTTTACTTTAGTTCAACTTCATGACGTATTCAAAACCCAACGTGACTTCACAAATCCAAACCCTTATTTTCACGACTTTAAAACATTTATCTCCATGTTATGCTCCAACTTCTCTCCAAGATAAGTGAAGCTAGCAGGATTATACCTGAGTGAATTACACACTCAAAGATACAACAGAGTCGCCGCCGAACTTTATTTAGTCCTAGAAGATAGGGAAAATATCGTTAAAACCTAAAGGGAAGAGAAATGGGTAAGGGAGACGGTTATGCAAAAGGAAGGCACTAGCCCCTTACGCATCTGTCGTACTCGACGGAAACCATTTTGCTTGCTTCTAGGCTTGGATGGGTTATCTATCTTACGGCTTCTAGCTAAAAGAGGAGAGAGAAGAGAGACGTAGAAAGTGCAAGTGGAGGATTAGGGTTATCTATCTTACAGGCTGTGATGAACCAGAAGAAGAGTACTGAACCAAGAGAAGGTGTTTGACTCTGAGGGGACTTCGGTATATTAATTGATGAACGGTGGTTAACCGAAAAAGTGGGTGTGGAACCAAGCAAAGATTGTAACCCAAAGGACGGTTGTGGAACAAAGCAAAGGTTGTGACCCAAAGGATGGGTGTGGAACCAAGCAAAGGTTGTGACCCAAAAGACGGGTGTGGAACCAAGTGAAGGTTGTGACCCAAAGGACGGGTGTGGAACCAAGAAAATGTTGTGACCCAAAGGACGTGTGTGGAACCCAGCAAAAGTTGTGACCTAAAGGACGGGTGTGGAACCAAGCGAAGGTTGTAACCCAAAGGACGGGTGTGGAACCACGCGAAGGTTGTGACCCAAAGGACGGGTGTGAAACCAAAAGAAGGTTGCTAACTGCTAGGGATTCGATGTTAACAGAAAGATTGTTATTAACCGAAAAGAAGTGAGTAATTAACCAAGAGAAGGTGATTAACTCAAGAGAAGCCCAGTATGTTAACAGACAAGCTGTGGTTAAGTGAGAAAAACGTTCAAATTGGTGTTTTAACTGACAGGCGGTGGTTAACCAATCAAAAAGGGAGAGAGAACCAAGAGTAGGTTGTGAACTCCGTGAGGGTTTTGGGGTTTTAACAGGAAAACTGTGATTAACTGAAGAAAGAGATTGAGACTTTGCTGGCGAAGAAGAGCATTTAAATTTAAAAGTATGACTGTGATTAAACAAATGATTATGACTCTTTTGGGAAACCAATGAATAGTCATTGACCAAGAGGGTCGTCATTGCTTTCCAATGATACCAAGAACGTCTCGATCCGAGTTACAGATCAAAAGTTATGAAGGAAACAAAACGAGATAATCTATCATGTTCGCTTGGCGAATCTCCAGCGAACATTCGCTTTCGCCTTCGCTGTGCGAACCCCTTGGCGAACTGAAACAGAACTGAAAGGACACAAAGTTCGCCTTGCGAACACTTGACGAACATTTTCCTTGCCATTCGCTTTGCGAACCTCTGGGCGAACCAAGTCAGAACAAAAATGGCACAAAGTTTGCTTTGGAACTGCTGGCGAACCCTCGCCTTCCCCTTCGCCTTAGTTCGCTTTGCGAACCTGCGAAACCCAGAAATCTCAACAGCGTGAAAACAGAACATTTGGGGCCAAAATCCATCATTTTTTCACCCAAATCACTTCCAATTCATATTTATCAACCAAAACATGTTCCAATAATAACAACAAGTATTCTACGCATTTTATATCGCATTTATCCGTTAGATTTTCATTAATTTGTCCGTTTAATCATTTTCTCTCAAATCTAACCTAAGTCCAAATCATAGATTTCTAGAGCTTAGAGTGTTTAACTAGAACCCACCTGATAATCGAATAGGAGTTTGAAGAAGATGATGATGATATGTGAGTTTTCTCTCTTCTTCCTCTTTCTCCATTTTCTCTCTTTCTCTTCCATTTCCTCTTCTTCTTACTAACTTCTTCTTCTTTTCCTTTCTTATAACATATATATATATATATATATATATATAATCCCAATATTATATAATATAATCCAATAGAGTAAAATATCTCAAATTGATATTTTATCTCCTTACACCAATTGATCAATTATTATAGTTACCTTAATATACTCTCTTGAACTAATAATTATTGATCTCTTCAGAGTTCACTAGTTGCTCTATTGATCCCAAATGTCAATACTTAAATCACTTAGAGGATTCCATAAATCCAATTAATCGAAGATAGAGCATATAGATACTCATCTGATCTCATATGATATCCAATTGAGCATTTAAATAATATGGGGTATTACACTCTCCCCCCCTTAAATTGAAATTCGTCCCCAAATTTCCTTCGTTCAACTATAACCGCAACTTGTATCATTGTCTTAGTTCCGCACTCAACTTTACTTTAGTTCAACTTCGTGACGTATTCAAAACCCAACGTGACTTCACAAATCCAAACCCTTATTTTCACGACTTTAAAACATTTATCTCCATGTTATACTCAAACTTCTCTCCAAGATAAGTGATGCTAGCAGGATTATACCTGAGTGAATCACACACTCAAAGATACAATAGAGTCGCCACCGAACTTTATTTAGTCCTAGAAGATAAGGAAAATATCATTAAAACCCAAGGGGAAGAGAAATGGGTAAGGGGGTCAGTTATGCGAAAGGAAGGTACTAGCACCTTACGCATCTGTCGTACTCGACGGAAACCATTTTGCTTGCTTCTAGGCTTGGATGGGTTATCTATCTTACGGCTTCTAGCTAAAAGAGGAGAGAGAAGAGAGACATAGAAAGTGCTCGTGGAGGATTAGGGTTATCTATCTTACAGGCTGTGATGAACCAGAAGAAGAGTACTGAACCAAGAGAAGGTGTTTGACTCTGAGGGGACTTCGGTATATTAATTGATGAACGGTGGTTAACCGAAAAAGCGGGTGTGGAACCAAGCAAAGATTGTAACCCAAAGGACGGTTGTGGAACCAAGCAAAGGTTGTGACCCAAAGGATGGGTGTGGAACCAAGCAAAGGTTGTGACCCAAAAGACGGGTGTGGAACCAAGTGAAGGTTGTGACCCAAAGGACGGGTGTGGAACCAAGAAAATGTTGTGACCCAAAGGACGTGTGTGGAACCCAGCAAAAGTTGTGACCCAAAGGACGGGTGTGGAACCAAGTGATGGTTGTAACCCAAAGGACGGGTGTGGAACCACGCGAAGGTTGTGACCCAAAGGACGGGTGTGGAACCAAAAGAAGGTTGCTAACTGCTAGGGATTCGATGTTAACAGAAAGATTGTTATTAACCGAAAAGAAGTGAGTAATTAACCAAGAGAAGGTGATTAACTCAAGAGAAGCCCAGTATGTTAACAGACAAGCTGTGGTTAAGTGAGAAAAACGTTCAAATTGGTGTTTTAACTGACAGGCAGTGGTTAACCAATAAAAAAGGGAGAGAGAACCAAGAGTAGGTTGTGAACTCCGTGAGGGTTTTGGGGTTTTAACAGGAAAACTGTGATTAACTGAAGAAAGAGATTGAGACTTTGCTGGCGAAGAAGAGCATTTGAATTTAAAAGTATGACTGTGATTAAACAAATGATTATGACTCTTTTGGGAAACCAATGAATAGTCATTGACCAAGAAGGTCGTCATCGCTTTCCAATGATACCAAGAACGTCTCGATCCGAGTTACAGATAAAAAGTTATGAAGGAAACAAAACGGGATAATCTATCATGTTCGCTTGGCGAATCTCCAGCGAACATTCGCTTTCGCCTTCGCTGTGGGAACCCCTTGGCGAACTGAAACAGAACTGAAAGGACACAAAGTTCGCCTTGCGAACACCTGACGAACATTCTCCTTGCCATTCGCTTTGCGAACCTCTGGGCGAACCAAGTCAGAACAAAAATGGTACAAAGTTTGCTTTGGAACTGCTGGCGAACCCTCGCCTTCCCCTTCGCCTTAGTTCGCTTTGCGAACCTGCGAAACCCAGAAATCTCAACAGCGTGAAAACAGAACATTTGGGGCCAAAATCAATCATTTTTTCACCCAAATCACTTCCAATTCATATTTATCAACCAAAACATGTTCCAATAATAACAACATGTATTCTACGCATTTTATATCGCATTTATCCGTTAGATTTTCATTAATTTGTCCGTTTAATCATTTTCTCTCAAATCTAACCTAAGTCCAAATCATAGATTTCTAGAGCTTAGAGTGTTTAACTAGAACCCACCTGATAATCGAATAGGAGTTTGAAGAAGATGATGATGATATGTGAGCTTTCTCTCTTCTTCCTCTTTCTCCATTTTCTCTCTTTCTCTTCCATTTCCTCTTCTTCTTACAAACTTCTTCTTCTTTTCCTTTCTTATATATATATATATATATATATATATATATATATATATATATATATATATATATATATATATAATCCCAATATTATATAATATAATCCAATAGAGTAAAATATCTCAAATTGATATTTTATCTCCTTACACCAATTGATCAATTATTATAGTTACCTTAATATACTCTCTTGAACTAATAATTATTGATCTCTTCAGAGTTCACTAGTTGCTCTATTGATCCCAAATGTCAATACTTAAATCACTTAGAGGATTCCATAAATCCAATTAATCGAAGATAGAGCATATAGACACTCATCTGATCTCATCTGATATCCAATTGAGCATTTAAATAATATGGGGTATTACACTCTCCCCCCCTTAAATTGAAATTCGTCCCCAAATTTCCTTCGTTCAACTATAACCGCAACTTGTATCATTGTCTTAGTTCCGCACTCAACTTTAGTTTAGTTCAACTTCGTGACGTATTCAAAACCCAACGTGACTTCACAAATCCAAACCCTTATTTTCACGACTTTATAACATTTATCTCCATGTTATACTCAAACTTCTCTCCAAGATAAGTGATGCTAGCAGGATTATACCTGAGTGAATCACACACTCAAAGATACAATAGAGTCGCCACCGAACTTTATTTAGTCCTAGAAGATAAGGAAAATATCGTTAAAACCCAAGGGGAAGAGAAATGGGTAAGGGGGTCGGTTATGCGAAAGGAAGGTACTAGCACCTTACGCATCTGTCGTACTCGACGGAAACCATTTTGCTTGCTTCTAGACTTGGATGGGTTATCTATCTTACGGCTTCTAGCTAAAAGAGGAGAGAGAAGAGAGACGTAGAAAGTGCTCGTGGAGGATTAGGGTTATCTATCTTACAGGCTGTGATGAACCAGAAGAAGAGTACTGAACCAAGAGAAGGTGTTTGACTCTGAGGGGACTTCGGTATATTAATTGATGAACGGTGGTTAACCGAAAAAGCGGGTGTGGAACCAAGCAAAGATTGTAACCCAAAGGACGGTTGTGGAACCAAGCAAAGGTTGTGACCCAAAGGATGGGTGTGGAACCAAGCAAAGGTTGTGACCCAAAAGACGGGTGTGGAACCAAGTGAAGGTTGTGACCCAAAGGACGGGTGTGGAACCAAGAAAATGTTGTGACCCAAAGGACGTGTGTGGAACCCAGCAAAAGTTGTGACCCAAAGGACGGGTGTGGAACCAAGCGAAGGTTGTAACCCAAAGGACGGGTGTGGAACCACGCGAAGGTTGTGACCCAAAGGACGGGTGTGGAACCAAAAGAAGGTTGCTAACTGCTAGGGATTCGATGTTAACAGAAAGATTGTTATTAACCGAAAAGAAGTGAGTAATTAACCAAGAGAAGGTGATTAACTCAAGAGAAGCCCAGTATGTTAACAGGCAAGCTGTGGTTAAGTGAGAAAAATGTTCAAATTGGTGTTTTAACTGACAGGCAGTGGTTAACCAATAAAAAAGGGAGAGAGAACCAAGAGTAGGTTGTGAACTCCGTGAGGGTTTTGGGGTTTTAACAAGAAAACTGTGATTAACTGAAGAAAGAGATTGAGACTTTGCTGGCGAAGAAGAGCATTTGAATTTAAAAGTATGACTATGATTAAACAAATGATTATGACTCTTTTGGGAAACCAATGAATAGTCATTGACCAAGAAGGTCGTCATCGCTTTCCAATGATACCAAGAACGTCTCGATCCGAGTTACAGATAAAAAGTTATGAAGGAAACAAAACGGGATAATCTATCATGTTCGCTTGGCGAATCTCCAGCGAACATTCGCTTTCGCCTTCGCTGTGCGAACCCCTTGGCGAACTGAAACAGAACTGAAAGGACACAAAGTTCGCCTTGCGAACACCTGACGAACATGCTCCTTGCCATTCGCTTTGCGAACCTCTGGGCGAACCAAGTCAGAACAAAAATGGCACAAAGTTTGCTTTGGAACTGCTGGCGAACCCTCGCCTTCCCCTTCGCCTTAGTTCGCTTTGCGAACCTGCGAAACCCAGAAATCTCAACAGCGTGAAAACAGAACATTTGGGGCCAAAATCCATCATTTTTTCACCCAAATCACTTCCAATTCATATTTATCAACCAAAACATGTTCCAATAATAACAACAAGTATTCTACGCATTTTATATCGCATTTATCCGTTAGATTTTCATTAATTTGTCCGTTTAATCATTTTCTCTCAAATCTAACCTAAGTCCAAATCATAGATTTCTAGAGCTTAGAGTGTTTAACTAGAACCCACCTGATAATCGAATAGGAGTTTGAAGAAGATGATGATGATATGTGAGCTTTCTCTCTTCTTCCTCTTTCTCCATTATCTCTCTTTCTCTTCCATTTCCTCTTCTTCTTACTAACTTCTTCTTCTTTTCCTTTCTTATATATATATATATATATATATATATATATATATATATATATAATCCCAATATTATATAATATAATCCAATAGAGTAAAATATCTCAAATTGATATTTTATCTCCTTACACCAATTGATCAATTATTATAGTTACCTTAATATACTCTCTTGAACTAATAATTATTGATCTCTTCAGAGTTCACTAGTTGCTCTATTGATCCCAAATGTCAATACTTAAATCACTTAGAGGATTCCATAAATCCAATTAATCGAAGATAGAGCATATAGACACTCATCTGATCTCATCTGATATCCAATTGAGCATTTAAATAATATGGGGTATTACACTCTCCCCCCCTTAAATTGAAATTCGTCCCCAAATTTCCTTCGTTCAACTATAACCGCAACTTGTATCATTGTCTTAGTTCCGCACTCAACTTTAGTTTAGTTCAACTTCGTGACGTATTCAAAACCCAACGTGACTTCACAAATCCAAACCCTTATTTTCACGACTTTATAACATTTATCTCCATGTTATACTCAAACTTCTCTCCAAGATAAGTGATGCTAGCAGGATTATACCTGAGTGAATCACACACTCAAAGATACAATAGAGTCGCCACCGAACTTTATTTAGTCCTAGAAGATAAGGAAAATATCGTTAAAACCCAAGGGGAAGAGAAATGGGTAAGGGGGTCGGTTATGCGAAAGGAAGGTTCTAGCACCTTACGCATCTGTCGTACTCGACGGAAACCATTTTGCTTGCTTCTAGGCTTGGATGGGTTATCTATCTTACGGCTTCTAGCTAAAAGAGGAGAGAGAAGAGAGACGTAGAAAGTGCTCGTGGAGGATTAGGGTTATCTATCTTACAGGCTGTGATGAACCAGAAGAAGAGTACTGAACCAAGAGAAGGTGTTTGACTCTGAGGGGACTTCGGTATATTAATTGATGAACGGTGGTTAACCGAAAAAGCGGGTGTGGAACCAAGCAAAGATTGTAACCCAAAGGACGGTTGTGGAACCAAGCAAAGGTTGTGACCCAAAGGATGGGTGTGGAACCAAGCAAAGGTTGTGACCCAAAAGACGGGTGTGGAACCAAGTGAAGGTTGTGACCCAAAGGACGGGTGTGGAACCAAGAAAATGTTGTGACCCAAAGGACGTGTGTGGAACCCAGCAAAAGTTGTGACCCAAAGGACGGGTGTGGAACCAAGCGAAGGTTGTAACCCAAAGGACGGGTGTGGAACCACGCGAAGGTTGTGACCCAAAGGACGGGTGTGGAACCAAAAGAAGGTTGCTAACTGCTAGGGATTCGATGTTAACAGAAAGATTGTTATTAACCGAAAAGAAGTGAGTAATTAACCAAGAGAAGGTGTTTAACTCAAGAGAAGCCCAGTATGTTAACAGAAAAGTTGTTGTTAAGTGAGAAAAACGTTCAAATTGGTGTTTTAACTGACAGGCGGTGGTTAACCAATCAAAAAGGGAGAGAGAACCAAGAGTAGGTTGTGAACTCCGTGAGGGTTTTGGGGTTTTAACAGGAAAACTGTGATTAACTGAAGAAAGAGATTGAGACTTTGCTGGCGAAGAAGAGCATTTGAATTTAAAAGTATGACTGTGATTAAACAAATGATTATGACTCTTTTGGGAAACCAATCAATAGTCATTGACTAAGAGGGTCGTCATCGTTTTCCAATGATACCAAGAACGTCTCGATCCGAGTTACAGATCAAAAGTTATGAAGGAAACAAAACGGGATAATCTATCATGTTCGCTTGGCGAATCTCCAGCGAACATTCGCTTTCGCCTTCGCTGTGCGAACCCCTTGGCGAACTGAAACAGAACTGAAAGGACACAAAGTTCGCCTTGCGAACACCTGACGAACATTCTCCTTGCCATTCGCTTTGCGAAGCTCTGGGCGAACCAAGTCAAAACAAAAATGGCACAAAGTTTGCTTTGGAACTGCTGGCGAACCCTCGCCTTCCCCTTCGCCTTAGTTCGCTTTGCGAACCTGCGAAACCCAGAAATCTCAGCAGTGTGAAAACAGAACATTTGGGGCCAAAATCCATCATTTTTTCACCCAAATCACTTCCAATTCATATTTATCAACCAAAACATGTTCCAATAATAACAACAAGTATTCTACGCATTTTATATCGCATTTATCCGTTAGATTTTCATTAATTTGTCCGTTTAATCATTTTCTCTCAAATCTAACCTAAATCCAAATCATAGATTTCTAGAGCTTATAGTGTTTAACTAGAACCCACCTGATAATCGAATAGGAGTTTGAAGAAGATGATGATGATATGTGAGCTTTCTCTCTTCTTCCTCTTTCTCCATTTTCTCTCTTTCTCTTCCATTTCCTCTTCTTCTTACTAACTTCTTCTTCTTTTCCTTTCTTATAACATATATATATATATATATATATATATATATATATATATATATATATATATAATCCCAATATTATATAATATAATCCAATAGAGTAAAATATCTCAAATTGATATTTTATCGCCTTACACCCATTGATCAATTATTATAGTTACCTTAATATGCTCTCTTGAACTAATAATTATTGATCTCTTCAGAGTTCACTAGTTGCTCTATTGATCCCAAATGTCAATACTTAAATCACTTAGAGGATTCCATAAATCCTATTAATCGAAGATAGAGCATATAGATACTCATCTGATCTCATCTGATATCCAATTGAGCATTTAAATAATATGGGGTATTACACTCTCCCCCCCTTAAATTGAAATTCGTCCCCAAATTTCCTTCGTTCAACTATAACCGCAACTTGTATCAGTGTCTTAGTTCCGCACTCAACTTTAGTTTAGTTCAACTTCGTGACGTATTCAAAACCCAACGTGACTTCACAAATCCAAACCCTTATTTTCACGACTTTAAAACATTTATCTCCATGTTATACTCAAACTTCTCTCCAAGATAAGTGATGCTAGCAGGATTATACCTGAGTGAATCACACACTCAAAGATACAACAGAGTCGCCACCGAACTTTATTTAGTCCTAGAAGATAGGGAAAATATCGTTAAAACCCAAGGGGAAGAGAAATGGGTAAGAGGGTCGGTTATGCGAAAGGAAGGTACTAGCACCTTACGCATCTGTCGTACTCGACGGAAACCATTTTGCTTTCTTCTAGGCTTGGATGGGTTATCTATCTTACGGCTTCTAGCTAAAAGAGGAGAGAGAAGAGAGACGAAGAAAGTGCTCGTGGAGGATTAGGGTCCTCGTGCCTACATACCCTCATAGTGCAATGAGGAAATCAGAGCTCCTATAGTTCATGGAACCATGGGAAGAAAGGGAAAAAAGGTGGCTCGCCAAGACCTAGCGATCTCGTGCCTACGTATCCTCATAGTGCAATGAGGAATTTAGAGCCTATGTAGTTCGGGGAACAAAGACGGGAAAGGAAAGGAGGATGGTGTCAAAACCAAGAGCAAAAGAAGGAGAGAAAACTATACTGGGGATGCAAAAGAATTGGTGTCAAAACCAAGAAAGAAAGGCAAAGAAAGTAGCATCTCTGCAGAGGATAAGACTAAGAGACGGTGTCAAAACCAAGAGGATAAAGGAGCAAAAGAGTATTGGTGACTATAATGGGGAATAAGCAAAGAGGATGGTGTCGAAACCAAGGGAATAAGTGCAAGGGATATTGTATTGAGACAAAGTAGGATTCGCTGAGGATTCGGTATATTAATTGACAGACAGTGGTTAACTGAAAAAAGAGAGTATGATTCTGGTGGGGAAAAAAGGGTTAGTGTCAACAGACAGGCTGTGATGAACCAGAAGAAGAGTATTGAACCAAGAGAAGGTGTTTGACTCTGAGGGGAATTTGGTATATTAACTAATGAACGGTGGTTAACCGAAAAAGCGGGTGTGGAACCAAGCAAAGGTTGTGACCCAAAGGACGGTTGTGGAACCAAGCAAAGGTTGTGACCCAAAGGACGGGTGTGGAACCAAGCAAAGGTTGTGACCCAAAAGACGGGTGTGGAACCAAGCGAAGGTTGTAACCCAAAGGACGGGTGTGGAACCAAGAAAATATTGTGACCCAAAGGACGGGTGTGGAACCAAGCGAAGGTTGTGACCCAAAGGACGGGTGTGGAACCAAGCGAAGGTTGTAACCCAAAGGACGGGTGTGGAACCAAGCGAAGGTTGTGACCCAAAGGACGGGTGTGGAACCAAAAGAAGGTTGCTAACTGCTGGGGATTCGATGTTAACAGAAAGATTGTTATTAACCGAAAAGAAGTGAGTAATTAACCAAGAGAAGGTGATTAACTCAAGAGAAGCTCAGTATGTTAACAGACAAGCTGTGGTTAAGTGAGAAAAACGTGCAAATTGGTGTTTTAACTGACAGGCAGTGGTTAACTAATAAAAAAGGGAGAGATAACCAAGAGTAGGTTGTGAACTCCGCGAGGGTTTCGGTGTTTTAACAGGAAAACTGTGATTAACCGAATAAAGAGATTGAGACTTTGCTGGCGAAGAAGAGCATTTGAATTTAAAAGTATGACTGTGATTAAACAAATGATTATGAC
Organism: Lathyrus tuberosus; assembly: GCA_022829125.1. Taxonomy (NCBI): domain Eukaryota; kingdom Viridiplantae; phylum Streptophyta; class Magnoliopsida; order Fabales; family Fabaceae; genus Lathyrus; species Lathyrus tuberosus. The sequence continues at coordinate 3,035,960 of JALAZF010000569.1, read as the reverse complement.
TCTTTTGGGAAACCAATGAACAGTCATTGACCAAGAGGGTCGTCATGGCTTTCCAATGACACCAAGAACGTCTCGATCCGAGTTACGGATCAAGAGTTATGAAGGAAATAAAACGGGATAATCTGTCATATTCGCTAGGCGAATCTCCAGCGAACATTCGCTTTCGAGGGTGGTGTACCTGTAGGATAGCGGGGGGGGGTGTACCTGTAGGACACTCCGATGCTTAAGTCAGTGAGTGTACAACAAATACAGAGAGTAAGAATGAGAGTAAGAAGTTAACCTCCTGACCCTCTCAAGTGAGAGGGAATTTATAGGAGACCCCCAGCGCGTGGCCAACGGTTACTTGCAACGGGTGGGGCCAGCGTGTGTCTCTTCCCAAGTAACTGCTAGGGCTTACGTGTAGTAATAATGACCAGCCCGTGGTCAACGCCCTAGTGTAACTGTCCCTTTAATGCCATTATTAGACGGTTACATGAAACGTATTTGTATGAACAAGACCGTTGAAGGGTTCCTCGGAGAAGAGTCTATGATGTCGAGGAGTTGTGGTGGTCGCGGTCTGGACTTCGACCGAATGGAGGCGATCCATGCATGTCGAGAATTCTCGCGGGGAGAGGCTACTATGCCATGGAGGTTCTTATCGGGGAGTGACGCCTTCCTTTGTCTTCGGATGTTCAAGTGTCCTCGGATTCTCATGGTGCCCGACATGCTTTTGGGTTCGCGTATGGAAGTCATGTGTCATTCTCTAGGACTTTATTGGGCTTCTTCAAGCTGTATGGATTGGGCCTGTTTGATTGTAGGAAGTCCTGGTCCAGTCCAGAACAGGAGTCCCCCCAAGTCGTTGCTTTGAGGTATCAGAGTAATGACTTGAGGGTCAATAATTGTGTCGGGGAAATGTCAAGGGCTGACTGAGGAGGTTATCATCATGGTCGACATTCCCCTGATTATCATGACGTAGGGCATAAATATCGTGCGGGTAGTTATCATGAGGCGGACACTGGCAGCTCGTGGTCAACGGAGAGTCGCATATGATTAAAGTGTCGGGGAGACGAGAAGTTTTCGTTTTGAAACGATGGGATGACGATAGGACGCGTGTGGGTTTTCTGAGAGGTGTCAGTGTGCCACGTGTCACTAGTCATCATTGCATAGGGTGGCTGCCTAGGGTAGAATACTTGAGTGCCGCAGGCTTCTCGAGTTTCGTGATTTCTCTATAAATACTCTCCCTTCCCTTCATTTCTCATTTTTCGTTATTTCGTCCAAGAATCATTTCTTCTTCTTTCTCCGTTTTCTCATGTTTTGTTTGCCGCCGTCAACCGCCGCAAGTCCGCCGTTAACCGTCGCGCTACGCCGTGCCTGAACCCTATTCCGCCATTTACTAGGTATTTTCTTCAAACTGTTGTTTTCTCTGGTATCTTTCTTTAGTTTAGTTTTGTTAGTTCTTGGATTGGCTGGAATTTTGGTAAAACAAAGTATGTTCAATGTTGATGTCAAGGTGCTGATGTTGCAACATTGAGTCTTAACACTGGGCTGTGTTAAGTAGTTAATTCGCTGAAGTTGGATGTCTGATGTTACATGGTGATGTTGTCACATTAGATCTACAGAATTAATAACATCAGGTTGTGATGTTGTTAGGGTTGCGTGTTTGCTGGAATTGTGGAGAGCAAGCTGTCTCATTGGATGCGAATATCTTGGGATTGATATTTTCTGCTGCAAAGGAGATCTGGTGCAGATTTGTAGGAGATTTAAAAGGTTGAAGATTTAAAAAGATTTTAGGAGAAAATCTATTTTAAATATTCAGTTTTAAATAACAAATCGGGCGAGATTTTGTAGCAGGTCCAAGACCAATTCAAGGAGCTATATAAAGCACACAAGACCAAAGGAAAAAGGGACAGAGATACAGAGAAAGAATCAAGAGCATAGGTTGAGTGTCTTGAGTATTTTGTACGAGTCTTGTATCTAGAATTCTAGGGTGAATTGCTGAGTCGTATTTTGTCCTCTCTTAGAAGCTGTGAAGCAATAGAGAGTAGTTACTTGATCAAAGATGTGAAATAAGATCAAGGTTGCTCAAAGAGGTTGTTCCTTGAGTATTGTTTTAGGGATTGAGTAGTGTTCTCATATCTAAGTGGTTTCTTAGGTAGAAAGTCACTAGTAGGAATTAAGTTTAGGAGATTGTCAACTGGGTTGTTGAGTCTGTAAATTAATTCTACAAGTAGTGAATTTCATCCCTGGCTTGGTAGTCCCCAGACGTAGGTAGTTAGACCGAACTGGGTGAACAATTTGGTGTGTTATTTGTTACTATTATTGCTGTCCAATGTGCAGAGTGTGTTGTTGTGACATCGCACCTTAACATCACACGTCTGATACCAGAATTTCAAGTTTGCTTGAGACCATTTCTCTGATGAACTGATGAAAGTTCTCGTGAGAAATGGAAAGATTCCTGGCGAGTACGGCAGGGATCTTTGGTTGTTTTAAGAGAAAGAGTTTATGAGATTTTCTCTGTTTCTGTACCCGTTGAATAAAATCGAGGAGCTGGATGAATATTCCGGGGATTCGTAGAAACTTTTTGGGGAATGTAATGGACATCGCGGGGACTTGATAATGTTTTAGGTCCCCAATAATTACTCTTTTTTGTTGATTTCACGGGGAAAGGAGCGAGATAATCCGGGGACGTGATGAGTCTCCCAGGGACATCTGTTGTTCGTCTCCGACTGGCTAGTTTGGTACGACTCATCGAATTCACCTGTTCCCTTCTGCTTTTCAGGTTGATGGACAGATTGGCTGCTGAAGTGGCCGTAGGTGAATTCGAGGAGGATAGCCAAGCTGAAATCTCGATGGCCCATATGGCTTATAGGCAAGAGCGTCCATTTGAGGACTGGGTATGTGATGAGGCCCTCACTATGTCGTCGGTCTTCACATTCCCCAACGAAAATGGGTTTTGCACTGTTGAGCATAGGTTGCTTGGTTCCGAGAAATCTTCGAAGGTGTACCGTCCCAACGAGGACCAGCGTATATGTACACCATATATGGGAATGCGTTTCCCGGTGTACGAGTTTATGTTTCAAGAGGCGGGTTGGAGGCTCCCCTTCACAGATTTCCAAAAGGGGGTCTTTAAATGGTTAAAATTGGCACCATCGCAAATCCATCCGAATTCTTTGGCCTTTCTTGGGGCTTTTGAGCTCGTCTGCAAGTATTTGGAGATCAGGGCAACGGTACCCCTTTTTTTTTGGATTTTTCATCTGCAGCGTTCTACGACTGATGGTCGACACGGCTGGGTGTCGTTCAAACAGAATAAAGCTCTATTTCATACCTACTTGGATTCTGTTCGGGATTTCAAGTGGCGTTATTATTTCGTGAAGCCGGTCTCTCCCGAGGCCATTAATTTGATTTATGATCGGGTGAATCAAGAAGTGAATGGGCTGCCTACCGAAGTGATGGTGCCAAAATTCCCCCTCTATTGGACAGAAGAGCACTATAAAGAGGGGGTTGATAAATACAAAGTGAGAGATAATAAGCTCAGTGTCGAGGATCACGAGGCTTATGCCAAGATTGTCGAGTACGTGGAGAGTTTGAATAAAATCTCCGGCGTATCCGCGGGCGGAGAGACCTCGACAGGTGGTGACGAGCAGGTGCCGAAGATCCGTCGCCTGATCAATACTCGTGTCTTGCTCGAGACTTTCTCCGATGAGGAGGCTGTCGAGCATTTAGGTGGTGTAACGATCCTTGAGTTAGATTTGTTTCTTGTTTGTGTATCTTGTTTTACTAATATTTTTCTTTCTTTTTGCAGATAAAATGGTCAAAGCTGCAGAAAGATACTCGAAGCTGAGGGCAAAAAGGGCGAGGGAAGAAAAATCCCGTCCAGCTGAACAAAGTACCTCCCAGCCTGCCTCTTCTACGATGGTGCCCGAGAATGCCCCCTCCACTGTAGTGCCCGAGGGTTCCGAGCAAACTCATGCAGCGTTAACTGCACCTGTGACCTCTGAGGATCAGTCCCCGGGGGTTCAAAGGACACCTAAGCGGGCAAGGACTGCAGGGCCGCTCATTGTTGATGTGGAGGGTAGCTCTCCTCCTCCTCCTGCAAGCTTTGAGATTCCTCCGTGTTATCTCCAGCATCGCTATTTCCCCGAGGTTGTTTGTCCTCGTGTTACCTCTTCTGAAGTTCAGGCTTTGTTGGGGAGTACTCCGGAAGCGAGGAGGAAAATAATCATGAAAGATATGTCTGCCGTTATGCGGCTCTGTTCGGCTGCCCTCGTTTTGAATGAGGAGAGTTGTTCTGCATCCGAGCTTTCTCGACTGGAAGAAAGGCTTCAGGCTTTGGAGGCTGAATTGCTCGGTGTGCTGAAAGATTTGAAGGACTGCAGGGAGCTGAATAGAGAACAAAGCGAGTAGAAAGCAGGGTCGGAGAGGAAGCTGAAGGAAGCTGAGGACGCGGCGAAGGGCCACCTTGCTCGGGTTGCTGCGTTGGAAGGGGAAGAGCAGCGTCTTAAGGGCAGGATAGTTGAATTAGAAGAAGTTGTTCAGCCAGCCGAAAATGAAACCGAGGAAGACAAACTGCTAACCTCTCGAGCAGCCCTGATAACCAAGCTCAGGGAGGTCGAGAAGGATCTTCAGTTGGCAGAAGATGACGCTTTAGAGTTTGCAGTTGTCGGGTTCTAGAACGCTGTGGCGCAGCTTAAGCTCCTGAATCCGGACCTCGTAACTGATGGAGCTGATTCCAAGTTTGAGGTGGTCGACGGCCAGATTGTGTTGCTCGGACAAACAGTCGGAGGGGAACAGGAGAATCCTGAGGCAGCCGATGCCGCTGCGGAGTGATGATGTATTTGGTTTGGCCTGCGTGCCATACTTTTTGATTTGCCCGGCCTATGAGTCGGGGATTTATGTAATATTTTTACAATGGGCTTGCCCGATTTAATACTTTCATTTTTGCCTCTTTATCTGTTCTGTGTGTGGTATTTTACTTATTTTTGTCTAGGTTATTTTGATTTTGCTGGATACTTGGGAGTTTGCTCGACTCTAGTGATCCTCGACTGCGAAGGGGGATGGTCGAGTGGTCAGGGGTCGTACCCCGACCTTTAACGAAGCTAAGAGATCGATCGAGGTCTTAGTTCCATGGCGTGAACTTCCCATCGCGAGCTGGGTGTTCTTCCTGCAAGGTATGTCGACGACGGAGCTCGATAGAGTACCCCTCGCCGGGCCAAAAGTTCACCGCACACACAACGTGACTTGTGACCTTCGTTACGTATAGAGGTGTCGTGCTTGTACCATGGCACGCTCCCCGTAATGGCAACTTTAGTATAGTTACATGTGGCGTTTAGCTGTAATATTGTTTAAGCTTCTTAGCATTCCATGGTCGAGCAAGTTGTTCACCTTGGAGGTTTTCGAGGTAATAAGCACCTGTCCCCGTCTTTGCAATGACGCGGTAGGGGCCCTCCCAGTTTGCGGCCAACTTTCCTTCACGTGAATTTTTCTGATTTCGCCGTAAGACAAGGCTGCCTACTTGGAAATCTCGTTTGATGACTTTGTCATTATAACGCAGAGTTATTCTTTGTTTTAAAGAGGCTTCTCCAAGGGATGCGCCCGTCCTTATTTCTTCGACCAGGTCGAGTTCTTCGCGAAGGGCTTCGTCGTTTGCTTCTTTGTCGAGAGGAGCTTCTGTCCTTCTCAACTGTTCCCTGATTTCCACGGGGATTACTGCCTCGGTTCCATATGTTAATCGGAACGGGGGCTCCCCGGTCGTGGAATGAGGGGTAATCCGATATGCCCAGAGGACGCTGTGTAACTCCTCGACCCACCGTTGTTTGGCCTCGCCGAGTCGTCTTTTGAGTCCTCAGAGTATTACTCTATTTGCTGCTTCATCTTGCCCGTTGGTTTGTGGGTGTTCGACTGACGTAAAATGTTGTTTCGTACCTAGTTTGGCGACGAAGTCTTGGAAGTTTCCGTCGGTGAACTGTGTCTCATTGTCTGTGACAATGGCCTGAGGCACGCCGAATCGGGCGAGTATATTTCTTTTGTAGAAACGTAATATGTTGAAAGCAGTGATCTTGGCTAGTGCTTCTGCCTCGATCCATTTTGTGAAGTAATCTACTCCGACGATGAGGTACTTATTTTGGTATGATCCTACGACAAAGGGTCCGAGGATATCCATTCCCCACCACGCAAAGGGCCATGGGGATGACAATGATTTAAGCTCGTTTGGAGGAGCGAGGTGCATGTCCGCGTGCCTCTGACAACGGTCACACTTTTTGACGTGTTCCTTTGCGTCTTGTTGCATAGTGGGCCAGTAATATTCTACTCGGATAGCTTTTCGAACTAAGGATCTTCTGCCTAGATGTTGTGCGTTGATTCCTTCATGTATTTCCTGGAGAATCTCGGAGACTTTATTTTCCTCAACGCACCGGAGTAGAGGGATGGAGAATCCTCGACGATATAGCTTACCGTCGACTATGGTGTATGCACATGCCCGTCTCCTAGTTATCCCAGCTTCTTTATGGTTGTCGGGCAGTATGCCCGTCATCAAGTATTCGTAAATTGGAGTCATCCAACAGTTTGCGTCCCCGATAACGTTCACCTCGGTGGTCGAAGTAGGTTGGTTGATGCTCGGACGGGTCAGTATCTCTTGGATCACTGATTTGTTCCCTCCTTTCTTCTTAGTGCTCGCTAGGTTGGAGAGCACGTCTGCTCGAGTGTTATGCTCGCGCGGGATGTGAGCCACCTCCGCGGAGACAAATTTCTTCAACTTTTCTTGTACCAAGGTTAGGTATTCAATGAGATTATCAATTTTGGCTTGAAATTCTCCCCTAACTTGTGATGCTACGAGCTGAGAGTCCGTAAAGATTTTGACTTCTTTTGCGCCAAGGTCCTCTGCGAGTCGAAGTCCTGCGAGAATTGCTTCATACTCGGCTTGGTTATTTGATGTTTTGAAAGATAGCTCTAGTGAGACTTCTATCAATATGCCTTCCTTATTTTCGAGGATAATGCCTGCCCCGCTGCCCTTTGCACTAGAGGCTTCGTCGACGTAAATTGTCCATCTTTGGGAGCCATTGGTCGAGGATTCGGGGATTGTCATTTCAGCTACGAAGTCGGCCAGTACTTGAGCCTTCAGGGCTTTTCTCCCTTCGTATCGAACGTCGAATTTGGATAGCTCGAGAGACCACCGGAGCATTCTCCCTGCCATATCTGGTCGACTAAGGAGCTGTCTGACAGGCTGCTCGGTTCTCACCACAATTGTGTGGGCCAAGAAGTAATGGTGTAGTCTTCTGGCTGCAGTTACAAGGGCCAAGGAGAATTTTTAAATCTGTTGGTATCTGAGCTCGGGACCCTGGAGAGCTTTGCTTGTGAAATAAACCGGTTTCTGTCCGTCGGGGGTCTCCCGTATGAGGACAGCACTTACCGCTTCGTCGGTGATGGCCAGGTACAAGAAAAGTGTTTCTCCGTCGTCTGGTTGGGATAGGACCGGGGGTTGTGACAAGACTTGTTTTAGGTGGAGGAGGGCTTGTTCGCATTCTTCGCTCCATTCAAATGTTGCTTTTTGTCGAAGAAGTTTGAAAAAGGGGAGCGCATATTGGGCGGATTTAGCGACAAAACGGGAGAGAGCAGTGAGCATCCCGTTAAGTGACTGTATCGATTTCTTTGAGTTCGGAGTGGGAATCTCGAAAAAGGTCTTCCATTTGTCGGGATTCGCTTCAATTCCTCTCTCCGTAAGGTAAAATCCGAGGAATTTCCCTGCTCGAACACCGAAAGTGCACTTTTCGAGGTTGAATCTCATGCGACATTTCCTCGCTGTGTCGACCACCTTTTTAAGATGAGCAGCGTGGTCGACTTCTTCTATGGATTTGATGATCATGTCGTCCATATATACTTCGAGCATGTCACCAATTTCCGCTTGGAAGACCTTGTTCATCATCCGTTGGTATGTGGCGCCAGCATTCTTCAGACCAAAGGGCATCACATTATAATAGTAATTGCCCGACTCAATCATAAAAGCTGTTTGCTTTCTGTCGGCCTCATCCATGGGGATTTGGTTATATCCCGAATAAGCGTCCATGAAAGATAACAGTTTAAATCCTGCAGAGTTGTCGACCAATCGGTCGATGTTAGGCAATGGGTAAGAGTCTTTCGGGCATGCCCGATTAAGATCCGTGTAGTCAATGCACATCCTCCATTTTCCATTAGATTTTTTAACAAGTACAACATTGGACAACCAAGTGGTGTACTTGGCTTCTGAAGTAAAGTTTGCCTCTAGGAGGTCTTTTACAGCTTTTTCAGCAGCCTCCATTTTTTCTGGAGACTGCTAACGCCTACGTTGAGCTACAGCCCTAGCATTTGGATCTATGGTCAGCGGGTGACAAGCCACTTGAGGATCTAATCCGGGCATTTCCAAAGCGCTCCAAGCGAACAAATATGCATTCTCTCGGAGACATGTCTTCAGCTGCCTCCTCGCCAGGTCAGGGAGTCCATGGCCGATCTTCACGGTTCGCTTTGGGTCGTCGCCAAGGGGGATCAGCTCGAAATCTCCGTCTGGGATGGGGCGCGCTGGGTAGAGAGGCTGCCCGTTGACTTCAACTGGGAGGTCTTTGCCTACACCTTCTTCCTGTTCCCCAGAGAACCTGCTATCAAGGTCGACCACGCTGACCGGAGGCAGTGGAACCTGTGCGACATCTGAAGCTACCTTTCTGGGGTGGACGCCGCCGATGGCACTTAGGCCTTTGATCGCTGCATCAAAACACCTTCTAGCTGCTTCTATATCCCCGTGTAGGGTTACCACACGTCCTTGAGGTGTATAATACTTCATTTTTAGGTTGGCAGTGGATGGTACAGCTGTTATTTCGGCCAAAGTGGTTCTTCCCAAGATGCAGTTGTAGAGAGAAGGACAGTCGACCACGAGGAAACGTGTCTTTGCCTGTCGAGCTGTTTCACTTGCTCCAAATGTGACCAATAATTCTACATAGCCTCGAGGTCTAGTAGACGCGCCGTTGAAGCCTTGTAGAAGGGATCCCACATATGGGGATAATTGATGTTTTGTTAGCTGGAGAGTGTCGAAGAGATGGGTGTACATGATGTCCACTGAGCTTCCCTGATTGACTAAAATCCGATGTACATCAAAGTTGGCCATTTGTGCCCGAATCAGGAGGGGTATATTAGCATTTGGGGATCCCCCTGGTAATTCCTTGAGATAGAAACTTATAGGGCATGATTTTCCGTGAGATAAGCTGAGAGTTGGGTCTCGAGGAGTGGATGTCCTTAGTTTGTCGAACTTTCTCTTTATTGAACCGACGGTTACTCGTTCAGGATTTCTTCCTGATATGACCAGGGCATGGGGGAAATTTTCCCAGGTAATGGGAACGCTTACTAGTTCTTCCGCTGGGAAGCTTTTCCACATGTTTTGAACAGCTTCGGCATAGCTAACGTTTCCTGGGAAACTGAAGTCTTCAGGTCGTGTGATGCTTAGGGCGACCTGCAGTTTTCCGGTGTCCGGATGGTTTGACTCCTCGGTGTTCAGAGCCTCTTGGTCGGTGGGACGAGGAGCCTCGTCTTGTTTGGCGTACTTTTTCAGGTAGCCCTCTTTAATCAGCGTTTCGATAGCATCCTTTAGGTGGATGCAATCTTCAGTAACATGTCCGTGACTGCGATGGAACCGGCAGTATTTGGATTTATCAGTATTTGGTTTGGGAGCCGTTGGTTTTGGGAAGCGGATTCCCCCTTTCACGAACTCTGAATTAGCACATTCGCTGTAAATACGTGCACGGGACACGTTTAGTGGAGTGTAATCTTTGAAAAGACCGGCAGGTCCTCGAGATTCCCGGGGCTCTTTATACCGATTTTCTTTCTTCCTCTCCCCGCCTCGTCTAGGTGGAGGGGAATCTTCTCTTCTCTTATCCCCTCCTCGTCTAGGTGTGGGGGAGTCTTCCCGGTTTCGGCCGCGGGGGCCTTCTCTACTTCTTAAATCAAGGGCAATCTGGGTGGCTTCTGCTTCTTCGAACTCGATATGTGATTGAGCTCGTTCGAGGAATCCTTCGAAGCTGCGAGGACGGTGTAACCCGACAGATTCCGCAAACTTGGAACCAACCCGCAGTCCTTTGATGATAAGATATAATTTGATATGGTCGGTCATGTGGACCTCGACTGCTTCCTTGTTGAATCTCTCTATGTAGCTCCGGAGAGATTCTTTCTTATCTTGGAAGATGGCCTCCAAGGATGATATAGTTTTTGGATGCCTTCAAGAAGCCGTAAAATGCTTCCTAAAACGTTCCCTTAGAGCTTTCCAGGACGCTATAGATTCATGTGCCAGGTTTTTGTACCAAGCCATGGCCCCTTTTCGAAGAGTCATAGGGAATAGCCGACATTTGATAGCACCAGAGACGTTTCTAAAGTCGAGGAGAGCCTCGAAGCTCTCGACATGGTCATCTGGATCAGATGTCCCATCGTACGTTCCCAAGGATGGAGGTCTCTCCAAGCCTTTAGGAATAGGGGCTTCCATTATTTGTCTAGATAGGGGAGTTCGGTAGTCTTCGTCATCGCTATCTCCTGGGGATACAGAAGGAGAAATATGGCCCCGAATATAGTGACGTCTCGGGGAGCTCTCTTGGTGACGGACTCTTGGCTCCTCGACATAAGGCTTGCTCTTCTTAATCTTCAAGGGACGAGTGGCCGCTTTTGGTGGCGGGGAGCGATGACGCTTCAGTGGATGCTCGGTCTGGTTGCGCTCCAAACGTGGCCTGCACCCTTTATTTACTGGGGAGGGACTGCGAGATTCCACTGGAGACAATGAACGTCTGGGGTAAGGTGGTGGTCGGTGCTTTCACGGGGAAGATCGACCACGGCCCTTTTCTAGCTTCTCGATCTGTAAGTTTTGGTTGAAGATCATTTGATTGGTCTGATTGACCAACGCAAACAAAGCACCAGTGCCCGGATCCGCATTTGGTGGTGGATCCACGGGATGGTATGTGGGCTGGAGGATTGCTTCCTGTGCATCTTGTTGAGAAATCTCGTACTCTACCTCGTCAGAACACGGGGAAGCGGTGACTCCATCTCTAACATCATTCTCCACGACGGGTTGAAGAACATTGTTACCGCCATGGTTGCTACCACCGAGTTGTGCGATGGCATTATCTATAGCTTGATTTGCGGATGGGTTGGCCATTGCTGGTAGTTGAATTAAGAAACTTTGGTTTGTCGCAAAGGAAAAATGGGGAAGTTTATGAAAGATTCCCACAGACGGCGCCACTGATCGTACCTAGATCGGATTATTTGAAAGTGGCCAACAATGTCTGGAATAACTGCTACTTCATTGATGATGAAAGACAGCGCGGGGGGGGGGGGGGGGGGGGGGGGGGGGAGGGGTGTGTACCTGTAGGACACTCCGATGCTTAAGTCAGTGAGTGTACAACAAATACAGAGAGTAAGAATGAGAGTAAGAAGTTAACCTCCTGACCCTCTCAAGTGAGAGGGTATTTATAGGAGACCCCCAGCGCGTGGCCAACGGTTACCTGGAACGGGTGGGGCCAGCGTGTGTCCCGTCCCAAGTAACTTCTAGGGCTTACGTGTAGTAATAATGACCAGCTCGTGGTCAACGCCCCAGTGTAACTGTCCCTTTAATGCCATTATTAGACGGTTACATGAAACGTATTTGTATGAACAAGACCGTTGAAGGGTTCCTTGGAGAAGAGTCTATGATGTCGAGGAGATGTGGTGGTCGCGGTCTGGACTTCGACTGAATGGAGGCGATCCATGTATGTCGAGGACCTGTGAGTCAGCGGGGATTGGGAGTATTCTCGCGGGGAGAGGCTACTATGTCGTGGAGGTTCTTATCGGGGCGTGATGCCTTCCTTTGTCTTCGGATGTTCAAGGGTCCTCGGATTCTCATGGTGCCCGACATGCTTTTGGGTTCGCGTATGGCAGTCATGTGTCATTCTCTAGGACTTTATTGGGCTTCTTCAAGCTGTATGGATTGGGCCTGTTTGATTGTAGGAAATTCCGGTCCAGTCCAGAACAATATATATATATATATATATATATATATATATATATATATATATATATATATATATATATATATATATAATAGCAATATTATATAATATAATCCAATAGAGTAAAATATCTCCAATTGATATTTTATCGCCATACACCAATTGATCAATTATTAAAGTTACCTTAATATACTCTCTTGAACTAATAATTATTGATCTCTTCAGAGTTCAATAGTTGCTCTATTGATCCCAAATGTCAATACTTAAATCACTTAGAGGATTCCATAAATCCAATTAATCAAAGATAAAGCACATAGATACTCATCTGATCTCATATGATATCCAATTGAGCATTTAAATAATACGGGGTATTACATGGGGTACCCTGCGGTAGGGGGGGGTAGTAACCTTAATGTTAATGACCTCGAGGGTGAGGGATGTGTGGCTAACTTTGTAGAAATGGGTGGTGTGGTGAGAATGGTGAATAAAGCAATATTATTATGAGATAATGTTGTTATTATTTTAGTTATAAAATAATTGATAATAATAATATTTGAATAATAATTATTATTATAATAAAATAAGAATACAAAATTGAAATTGAGAATGAAGGGCATAATTGGCAATTGAGAGAACGTTCAGGGAAAAATAGAGAGTTAGAGGAATAAGTAAGGGCATAAGAGGCAAATTATAATTGAAGGAATTATAAGGGAAGTGGAAGAGAGATTGGAAGGAGTTTTCTGATCGTACGTGTTTCAGAACTGAAAGTGAGAAATGCTAGGGCTAGAGGAGAAGAAGAGGAACCACCATATGTGAAAGTTTGCAAAGCTTGATTTCGAGGTAAGGGTGGGGTTCGGATCCTATAAGGGTTAACATGTTGAACGATGTGTAGAAGTTAGGTTTTGTCTTTTAGGTAGAATGTTGTTCTATGTGGTGATTACTATAAATACTTGATCAATGATGAAATTGATAATTGATTGTGTGATAAATAATGTTTTCTAACTGATATGTGATGAGTTTTGTACATATATGTGTGTAGAAATTCTGTTTTGGAAATTGTTGAAAACTCCTCCATTGTTGAGTTTTGGAGTTTCGAGTCGGAAGAATGAAATTATGATGAATTGTTGTTAATCCATGAGTAAAATAATGCATAATCGAGGTTTAGGATGTTATTTTGGTATAAAATCGGGTCTATGGTGATATGGGATAGTGGTATAGGCTTTGGTGTGAAAGTCTGGGGTGAAAGTGCTTTTAAAAAAGGTGATTTTTGGGGTTCGGAACAGTATGAGTCGGCCGCTAGAACCCCTGGGTCGACTCATAGCCACCCGAATGCAAAATTTTGGAAATTTTAACAGTATGTGCCAACTCATAGGTTTTGATTCGACCTAAGTACTCTGTGCGTCGACCTCTGAGTCGACTCATAGGCAGAAAAATGCCAGAAACGGATTCGATCATAACTTTTTAACCGTTATTTCAAATGACAAACCGTTCAAAGCGTCGAAAAGCTAATAAGTAGAACTTTAACATGGTATAATTATATGAATCATTTTCCTAATATTTTTATGTCTAATATCTTTAATAATGTGATTGTTGCTTGTTGTGTACCTTAAGAAGTCGTGGTGTAAGTGACGAATCTTGAGTGTGGTTGCAAATATGTTAATGATGTTGTTGTGCTGTTAATGATAGTAATATGAAGATGTTTTGATGATGTTGTTATGATGTTTTGATGATGTTGTTGTGGTGTTAAATGATGTTGTTGTGATGCTAATGATGATAATATGAAGATGCTTTAATGATGTCGTTGGTGTAATATGAGCATATTTAATAATGTTGTTATGAATGTATAATAAATATATGTATATGTCCATATTGTTTGAAATAAAATTTGATGCTTGTTGGCTAATTTGGGCGGTGTACAATAACCATGGTGGTGGGTTATTGTGCACGATGATGTTATCATTGTTGTATGCATATATAGTTGCATTGCTTACATTTGTGAACATGAGTAGTGACATTTTATGGGTTAACATGATTGAAGGTTATGTTATGATGTGGTGTGTTATAAAGCATTATTTCAAATGTGATTATGTTGAGTTGTGGTGATTGCATAAATGATATATATGTTGCATGAACTACATGTTATGCTTGTTGGCCAATTTGGGTGGTGTATAATAACCATCGTGGTGGGTTATTGTACACGATGGTGTTGGTGTTGTTGTATGCATAAATAGTTACATTGCATACATTTGTGGACAGATGGTTCGTTGTTGGTGAACCTAAAATCTCATTGTGTGGATTGGGCCGGTAGCTGATTCGGAGGTGATGGATCCGTGAATGGTGCCACATGCATAAGCATTGAGTCGGGTGTGAGTCTCATTGCATTATATGTCATATATGTTTCTAAGTTGTTTAATATGTGGTGTTGTGTGATTAATTGAATTTTTATCGTGGGATTTCCTATTTGTTGGTGAATGATTGGTGATAATATTGCTGGTTGATTAATGTGAGATATTTAGTTGAACTGTTATTATGTTAACCTGATGCATATCTCTTAACATGCTTTCCTTTATATTATCATGATATCTCACCCCTTCTGTTTGAATGTTGCCTCCACGTGGGTAACGCGCAGATGCTCTGGAGTAGCTTGTAGAAGCATTGGAGATAGATTTGGAGTAATTTATTAGTTTTTGTTAATTAGAAGGTGTCTTGCTCTGATATGTAACATCAGGTTGGGAACGCCTGTTATGCGAATGTTGTGTTTCCTTGATTAACTTATTTTATGATGGTTCTGAAGATGTTGAACCATTGTAATTCTAATTCAGATATTATGTTGTGTTGTTAACATATTTATTTTGGTGTTATGAAGATGAGTGAAGTTGTTTTATGATTACTATTCCGCTGCAAGTTTTAATTTATGTGTTGCAGTCGTAAAAGAAAGCGACGTTAATTATGTTGTAACCCGTGTTACCGAACAAGATGATTATTATGAATGTTTTCTATAAAGTGTGACATCCTTGAGTGGTGAATTAAACCAAATTATCCTTATTATTTTGCGAATTATTTTGTGTGGTTAGAAGGGTGTTACAACACACACACACACAGATATATATATATATATCTATATATATATATCGGTTTAGGTCTTAACATTTTCAAGTTTCAATATCAAGGTTGAAGTATTCAACCATGGCTTCCATTGAAGATACCAAGGGAGAAGAAGAAACAATGTAAAAGTTTGTTACAATGATTAAAAGAGAGTAATTATATATTATTAACCATAAGTCTTTACAATGAACGAGTCATCTATATTATATACAACTTGAAATAAAGAGTAAATAATAAATGGACACGTGTAAGCTAGTTAGTGGACTAATGGAATAACACATAATATAACTAATATCCCCCACAAGTTGGACTATGTATGCTACAAAGTCCTAACTTGTTCAAAATTATGGAAAGAGCTGGAGAATGGAGTGGCTTAGTGAACATGTTCGCTAACTGAGCAGTAGTGGATACGAGCAACAAATGTATGAGCTTAGAACGAATCTTCTCGCAAATCACATGACAATCAAATTCTATATGCTTGGTTCGTTCATGGAAAGTTGGGTTATTGGCCAAGTAAATGGCAGACTTGATATCACAAAAAACCGACGCAGGCTGGGAGAATTGAATCTGAAGATCACGAAAAAGGTATTGCAACCATTGCAACTCACATGTAAGAAAGACCAAAGCTCTATACTCGGCTTCAATGGAAGACCTTGACACCGTGTTTTTCTTCTTGGACTTCCAACAAAGAAGAGAATCAGCGATAAGTATGCAGTAACATGTAAATGACCTTCTTATATCTAGGCAGCGATCTCAGTCAGAATCAGCAAAGGCAGATAGCTTCAGAGCACTAGATACTGGGAACAAAAGTCCTTTGCCAGGCACATACTTAAGGTATCGAAATACACATGTAGAAGCCAGATAATGTGGCATCTGCATGTTATTATTGAAATTATGTATCACGGCGTACAAACTTCGGTTCATATTAGTGCACTCTGGTCCTATGATGGGGATCGGGACCGAGTAGCTAATTCTAGTGAGGGATTAGTGAAGCGTTACTATATAGTTATTAGTAGTGATTTTTGGTGTGCTCTGGTACTATGGTGGGGATCGAGAGCAAAATGGGCATGTGTTGTCCATATATGGTACTACATGCATATCGAGTAAGTTGAGGAGCACATTTTTATATATGTTTGCATATGTGATTGATTTTTCATAATGTTGTCGATTAGTTGAGAATACGTGACTTGATTGGTGATTTGTTGCGATTAGCGTGTGTATGTGATGATTATGTGAATTATCCTACCCATGCTTTGTTTTACACCGCTAACATATTTTGAGTGTATTCTCACCCTTTTTGTTTGTTATGGTGTATGTGCTCTTGTGGAGTACACACGAGCAAGTAAATAAGTTGTAGCTTAGAAGCTGAATGATGTCGTTGAAACGATTCTTCTTTTCCCATTTTTATGTGCTTTAGATTTCTGTGCTCTGATCTGTAACACTGGGTGGACAAACATTTATAAGTTGTTTTCTTTATATTATTTTGCTGCTGTTGAGGTGTGAGTTAGACAATATAACTCGTTATTTTTTACAATGTCGTTGTTGAAGGCATTCTGCCATAGCCAGGTTTTATGTTTAAAATAAAGTATCATGAGACTTAATTGTTTGTTGAGTTACCTTATTTGAATAATTATGTTGCGGTGAGCCTATGTAAAGACAAGCATGTGATGACACGTGGTTAAGTTATTATACGTTTCATTTAACCCGTGTTATAGAACATATTTATGTTGTGTTTGCATGACACCCTATGTGGTTAATTGCTTAAATTTGTATTATTACATGTTGGGGGTTTTAGGGTGTTACATTATACAGTCATATTATCCTACAAAGAAAATGAAAGAAGCTATTGAAATATAAACTATCATACATAAACAACATAATTCATTTCTTAGGTTATACATTCACTCATATTAAGTTAACTTCTAAAGCTATTATACTCATCTTAAGTTCACTTCTTAGGTCATATTATCCAAAAAAAAACATGAAAGAAGCTACAATATGCATGTTAATAAAAGTTCACTTGTTAGGTTATGCATTCACTAATCTTAAGTTAAACAAATTAGGAAACATAAGCTATTGAACCATGAAAGAAGCTATATTATATATTGTGAAGACTAACTTGTAATGTAGCCATTTTCTAAAAATTAACGGAGTTAAATCACATTTGTAAGCTTTGAGGCAACAAAGGTAACCCTTCGAAGAAGATGAGCTCGCTGCATGAGTTTGGCGTTTTCATTTAATTTGCATGTTTGTGAAGAAAGGTTGTCGGAACTTTAATGTAGATTAGGATATATATGTGATAGACGAGTGAGAGAGATGTTAGAGTTTTGTTTTGAGATAGACGGTTGTTATGTACTTAAGCGATATATATATACCTTTCACCATGGTTGATAATAAGAATCATGATTAAATGTTGACACCTTACGCCACGGTTGATAATATAAACCGTGATGAAATATTTCAACAAACCTTATTTATAACCAAAAAATAGAAAATTGATGGTGTCGAGATTCGAACTCTTACCCTCTAAGTACATTTCACCACAATTCAGTTCTTAACATTTACCATAGTGAAATGTCTTTTAGTAAATAACTAGCAGTAGACCCGTGCATCCGCACGGGTAAGTTGATTCCTATCTTAAATTATTCGATAAAAAATTTGAATGTTTGTGGCTATTTTGTAATATATCTTTAAATGTATTAACAATAAATGATAAATGTTGAATTAAAAATTATAGGTATTGATCCAGTACACATGTGAATTTGCACGGATAAGCAACAAAACTCCCCAAACTAATAGGAATAATAGCAACTGCAGTCCCAACTATTATCATAAAATCCGCCTCACCCCTACGAATATGATTGGCAACGACATAAAAGCAATAATTTGAAGTAGCCCAAATGAGATTGCAAATAAATGAGATTATACACGAACAAATGAGATTGAATTCATAGAAATTATACACGAACAAATGAGATTGCAAAACAATCTTACGCTTAGAATTTGAATCAAATCTAGATACTAAAGAATGGACCTACCGGTGACCAAGGATTCGGTTCATTCAGGACCAAGTTTATAGTGTTACAGTTAATACTTATCCTATAATTTTCAACAAAACCACATATATTTGTCTATTCCATCCTCGGTTGCAAGAGGGAATAATTTTCTTGGTCCAATCAACATGGTGGTTGACATAAAGTTGGCATAATGGAAATAAATTTCAAAGTTAGATGGTGTCGGGCATGAATCATAGTAATAAGTATTCTCACAATGTTTCCATATGGAAAAAATCTAATATAACACAATCAAGTATTCCTGTTATAGCAATCTGCAAGCAACAAAACATACTAAAAATTAACATCAGGAAAGTCAAAATAATATATTATAAATATAACAGTCAGTGGGAGGTGAATGTATGTCAAAGTTGCTAATGAATGTAGCTCTTTATGCTGGCTGTCTTGATCAAATCAGGTTGCAAAAACTTGTTGGCGCTTCTGGAGTTTCAACTCACCTGTTAGTTCCTCATGGTAAGAATGTTTTTGAGCTGCTTTTTGTTCTTGTCAGTTCTTCATTTCTCATTATATATAGAGAGAGAATTGTATAGTATTCAAAAACAATTTACTTATATTGTATTTATCAAATTCCTTATGTTTAACATTATACATTTTATATTTATAAATGTATACCAAGTTAGAAAAACCAATGTTGTGCACATGTTTTAGACTTTTTTTTATAGAATTAGATCCAACTAAAATGTCAAAAAGGGTATCATGTTACCGGCGGAAACTGAATAACATCAGGTTCTGAAATGCAATGTTAAATGACTAGAAAATAAGCCACTTCATTACAGTGACGAAATCCACAGAGATACAAGAACTCTTTCAATTTGAAGAACACACTATCTAAACAGCATAAAACCCTCTCTAATCAACTCGATAATAGGAACAACAAAACAGAAGTCGGTGAAACTATTACAATATTGCGGCTAACGCAATTGCAGACAATACCTGCTTGTCAAATGTCAAGAGAATCAAAGATGATTGAATCTAAATGTCAATAAAACAAAACAAATGCAACAAAATGAGATTTCTTTTCAGGACCAAATCTAGTCTTTGGGAGAACCATATAGTCGCGGCCGAACATTTCTAAAGGGGCCATTAGCTATAAAGAATGGTTCACATTATAGCTATAAAGAACCCAAAACAAAGATTTAATGTGATGTAGTAACCATCATTTACCAATTTATTAATCAAGCATAATGACAAATATGAGAAAAAATAGTTTGGCAAATATGAGAACAAATAGTTTGGCTCAGAATCAGAGAAAAGTTGTCTGAATTGCCAACATCTATGTACATTTCTTTAGTGAGCAGAATGACGAAAATCAAAAAACAAAAATATTAAAAGAAACATACCGTTGAAATACCATCACTCTTCCGAACCTGTAGTTCTAATGGATTGAGTTCATATTCAGGAACTTCACGAGGGTTCGCAACAGTTATTAAGATTCAAATTTGACAGACATTGTTTCACATTTCAGCGTCACTATCCCCATCATCTTGTTGGCCGTTCTTAACAGACACTGTTTTACATTTTGTCAAAAATAGGAATTTCCTTCGCTCCTCCCTAGTGTACTCTTCCATAGCTGTAAGAAAAAATTGTGGGGCTAAAAGGAAAAACAATATATAGAGCAATATAAACTCCATAATCAAATTGAAATAGGAAGAACTCGTTAAATCAATGCATGAAATTGAAATAACTACATACTTACTTTTCTTAAGATAGGAATCCGAAAAATCCTAGCAAGTTCCAATCCTCTGCAATCCTCGTAGAAATCAGAAAGGCTTGCTGCCTCGCAATGGTATTTTAGAAAAGTAACTACAAATTGGTATTTGCACATCATCTTTCTGTAAAATTGATATAACAGTAAATATTCATGACGTGAGGAAGAAAAGAAACTGTCAGAAAATTAACACTTTCAATGATTTACAAATACATTGGTATCTATATTTTTTAACAGTATCTTAGAAAAAGTGATCAATAATCCATTCAAAACTTCAATGTCTATTATGTCTAATCAAACTCAATGAAAGTGATGTCCTAGTAAAACTTACAAGTATGCAGATAATATATGGCTCAGTAATAAAATGGTTGAGCTAAATACCCTACAAAGGAAACGTATGTTTTTAAAGTAATTCACAATTGTCCTTCCAATTTTACCGATCAAATCTTCTATAGGTGTACATATCCAATCATATACATAAAAACTTAAGGACTGAATCATCGCACATGAAATTCATTAAAAGGTGAGCTGGGATATGCAAGGATCAACCTTGAAAAACTTATTACTTCAGTAAAACAAGTCAAGGACAAAAGCATGTTCAATTTCACACAAAATATTCAAACTTCAAAAATCTAAAACTTTACAATTACTAAAATGAAGGAACATTGTGATAAACTCACCTGAAGAACAGGCCCAATCTTAAAGAACCACAACAAAAACAATGTAACTACAAATTACAGCACATTACACTTCAAGAGGTCCTTCAAATAGCTTTCCATGGATTTTGATTCCATAATGTACATTGGTGCATCAATTACAAGGGAAACGATGTTGGCCCTGCAACAAAAAGGAGGGCATTACTATAGTTAATTTTTAATATCAAATCATTTCCTTTATACCAACATACCGGATATAAATGGAGATTAGCATATAATGTGCACATATTCAACATTATCCAGACATCTTGCTTTATAACTTCCAATTCAAGTTACCTTATATAATAAAAATCTAAATCCTGTAGCAGAAATCTCCGGAGAAAGGCTTGTGAATAGATGGGAATCAACATAATTATCTAATTAAATAAGAAAACAATAACAGATGGGAATGGACCTGTGAATGGAGGAAGGTGCCAAAGATTGTAATGGCAGCTCCAATGGACCTGTGAACACACGCTGAAGCAACATCTTCATAAACTCATGAACCATCAGATGCCCGTGTCTCGCAGTTGAGTTAATGGCACCCGCCATTGCACCTCTGCGCAAAACTCTACACTTCTCAACCAAATCCTCCATTAACTTCATGTTCACCATTGGCTCAGCAAGCCAAAGAACCAATCCCCTTAGTGAAAAGGCTATTTATAACAAATGATCCCTTATCAGAACAACTTCTGATTTATTCTCCGTCTATGTCAAAGCTAAGTTCATTCAAAACAGAAGCATGGGATGAGAATTCTTTCACCTGTAACAAAGTTCACCTGGACATTCTTCTAAATTGAAAACAAAGCTAGTCATAAGAAAAATCACAAACCAGACAGAAAACTCAAAAAGTAAGAAGTATTTGAATACAACTTCTATACCTTATGAGGCCTATCAGTTCCTTGAATTCTTTCGGCAAGAATGTCCATCCAGGCCATATGTTTCTGCAGCTCGTGAACTTGCAATAGCTCTAGTGTGTCTTACACAATTTATGGCCACGGTCTGTTCACAGAATCTTATTAGTTAAGACATGTCACTCTACAACGTAGTCGATACGTACTTTCACACAAAGAAAAATCATAATATACCTTAGCAGCAACAATTATATCCTGGTCACCAACTTTGTCTACACCTAAACTGTTAAGTATCGTCCTACATTTGAGCAAGAGCGTGCATATTAAAATACCGGTTAATCATTGTCAACATGTAAGTATAGTCTAGAGATTGAGCTTTCTTATGCGCAACTTCAGTTAATAGAGGAGAAGACAACCCTGTTCCATAAGAGTGACCAATGAGAATACATCCCAGCCCCTATCACCACTTTCATGTTGAATCATTTTGACCCTGAGCCTATCCAAAATGTTAGGGACATCATATTGAGCATTTGATGGTTGAATAGCAGTTTCCAGCAATCCCTGTAATTTGAAAGAGGTTATAGTGTTAGCTAGCCCAAAAAGTTCAGGCCAAACAATGCCCATCATATATTGTACAAAATCACCTTGGCCAAGTAATAAATACCGTGTAATTGTAAGATAGTGCTATTTGAATTTATTCCTCTCATAAATTACATCTAATAGATGCTTGTCAATTGTTTTTTAAGCGTCATCAACTAATGACTCAAGAGTATCAGTTTCCTCGTAGCCAAAACCACTCCGTCTTGCAGCAGCCACTATATCAGTGGCAACTTCAGTTGCAACATGGGCCCAACCGTGATCCTCACAGCAAATATGTAGAAATTTATTGACTTTCCAGTCCTCAAAATCCTCTGAGCAAGAGAAGCTGAAATGAAAGAAGGAAACATGGCAATCAAGAGCAAGGTCAACAAGTTTTGCACTACAATAAACAAAACATAAATCAGTACATCCCAATCATCACTCGTGCTAGGAATATGATAGCACTGTCAATATGCATAGACAAAATGAAAGCATCAGAGAAATTTATTAACATCAAGATACAAAGCTGTTTCCATCTGTTCTGGACCGGGCAGGGCTTCCTGCCCTTAAGGGCCAGGCCCAATCCATCCTAATTGGCGAACAGGCCCAATAGGCACAATATAGCCGTTGGGCACAATATAGCCGTTGGGCGTGTCCCCCTCACGCGCAGAGTAGTTCACGCGACCAACTGCCTCCCCGGATATCACGGAAATAGTTAGAAAGGCCACACGCCTTGCCCTCCATCTGGCAATCCCTCATTGGTCGATCAGGCGCTTTGCTCGCCAGAAATCCATCTATAAAAACCCCCTCGCTTGAGAGGGGTAGGTATCACAAATCATATACTTGACTTCTCTTACTTGCTTTTCCCCTTTCTTTGACCAAATACTTACTTTGGCATCGGAGTACCTTGCAGGTACCTCCACCCCTTTTTCATCTCCTACGAGCATCAACTCTTGTCCTACACGAAGGTTGCGACGATCTCCTCCTGGTCCTCTCCGATCAGTGGCGCCGTCTGTGGGAGACCAGCTTCCCCGTCTTTAACCAAGATTCTCTCTCGCTCAACAAAGACCAAAACTTCATCTTTTCAAATCTCAGATCGACATGGCTTTCATCAAGAACGATGTTCACCAAGACTCTGTGGCCCCTGCGGCCAACAACAACAACGACCATACTTTCGTCGGGCATATCCCGCAGGAAAGTGACCAAAGAGACGGAAGGCCCGCTTCCCCGAAACCCGACGAACCAAAGCCATGAACACCAGCCGTGGAGCTCACCTTCGAGCCCATTCCGGTTCCTCAGGATGCTGATCCGAGCACCACAGCGCTCATCGCTTCTCTCAACAGCTCACACCTCTTGATCCTCCAGCAGGGGGAGAAGCTCAATGCCCTCGAGCATATCCTTCAAGAATGCCTCGCTTCAGAAAAACAGGCGAGCCTTTCCCCGCGCCCACAGACTCCCTCGAAGCGAAGACGCGACAACCTTTCCCTGGACAGGAAACGTTCAAGATCGAGGGACCCTACACCCGATCTAGTACGGCGATGCCACCAGTCTCCCCCGCGAAGATCCAGGCACTCCCCGGTTTCCAAGAGGTCTCGACATGTGGATAAGTACGATCACCGTCGCACCCGCGAACGTTCTACTCGCCGAAGTCGAAGCCGCGAGCACAGCCGTTCCCTTTCACTCTCTCCTAGTTCCAGCACTGACGATGACGTTCACGGTCAGTTCACAAGGGACATCCTCGACACTCGAATTCCCCGCGGATTGGAGAAACCACCCACGTTGACAACCTACGACGGGACGACTGACCCCCGCGAGCATATTGAAAATATAGAGGCTATGCTCCAATATCACGGTGTCTCCGGGGCTATCAGATGCAAAATGTTCCCCATCACCTTGAGAAAGGGAGCGATGACATGGTTTAAACGACTTCCTTGCGGATCCATCTCTTTATGGAGGGAGTTAAAGATCCAGGTTGCCCGACATTTCACAGCTTCCCAACGACACCCCAAGTCGGAGGCTACGTTGGAGGCCATCATACAAGGCAGGGATGAATCCCTGCGGGCATACATTGAAAGATTCAACAAAGAAGAGGTGGAAGTCCGAACAACGGATCACATGAAGAAGTACCTCCTCGAAAAGGGACTCCGGCCCAAAAGCGACTTCCGTAAGGCAGTAGGGATCGAAGCTCCCCGGACACTGACAGAACTTCTTCGTAAAGCTAAGGACTACATCCGTTACGAGGAAAAAGAAGCCGCATTCCATGCCCGGGACTTAAGAGACCGTGAAGCTCCCCGGGCATCAAAAAAAGACGAGCCAGAATTGTCCCGGCAAGGGAAGGAGAAAAGGCGCGATGAGCGTCCTCGCGAAAGCAAAGGGTAAGCAGGCCGGTTTACGGAATACACCGTACTTACGACCTCGCGATAGCGCATTCTCTCCGACTGCATCAACACAAAATTTAAACAAGGGGGTGTCAGGTTCCCTAAACCGACCACGTCCAAAGGAAACGTCGACAAAAGCAAGTACTGTCGCTTCCATCGTAGTCACGGCCACGTGACAGAAGACTGCGTGCACCTTAAGGACGCAATAGAGATCCTCATCAAAGAGGGTCACTTGAAGCAATACGTGAAGAAGGGAGAGTCCTCCCGACGAGACACATCTGACCCGAAGAAAGAGGCATAATCAACCCAATCCAGTCCTCCCCCGCAGGTCGCAATGGCCATCAGCCGACCAGAGGACTTCTTCGTTCCTGACCACCTCGACCCGACTTCCCAGGATTTCATCCACAGCACCTGGGAAGCCTTTCCTACGACCATGGTCATCTCATGTGGGGGGTACCACGAGCTTAAGATAGGGTCCATCAAACGAAAGTTTGAACAGCTGATAGACAGTAGCCCCGAGCAGTTGTACACGATTGTAAAGGGTAAAGGGCATTCGCAGCCGATCGCGTTTTATCAAGAAGAACTCCCCGGAGGATCACCAAATTCCCATATTCCTCTGCTGATCAGGGCCGAGTTATCCTCTACCGATGTTTGGAGAATCCTGGTCGACCAGGGGAGCTTCGTGGACATCATGTATTCCAACATGTTCCGCGCGTTGAAACTGAATAAGTCCAACCTCTCACCATACGTGGGATCAGATCTCCAAGGATTCAACGGGGCAACAGCCCGACCTTGGGGTTACGTGGAGATACCAGTCAGGTTTGGTGAGGAAGAGGCATCTCGGACAATTAAAACGCAGTTCTTAGTCATTGATTGCCCGTCGCTTTATCAGTGCATCCTCGGCAGACCAGCTCTTGCCGAACTCATTGTTGTCTCCTCTACGGTCCACCTCAATTTCAAGTACTATACCGAAAAAGGACACGTCGTAACTCTTCATGGCGACATCGAGGCTGCTCGCAGACGCTTTGAGGCCGCAACAAAAGGACAAAATCAGATCGCGATGACGGCGAAATCGGCAAAGCGCCCAAGAGAGGGTGAGGTTCCAGCTGAAGATGGCCAGCCAGAGAAAAAGCCCACGCTTCCCGTGCATACCATCGACCTCGACAACAGGCTTCTTGAAGATGGAAATGAAGATCGTGACGAAGACAAAAAGCCAGGAGTGACAAGCTCCCCGTCTCCTGCACTTCTGCGACCAGTTCTAAATGGGGAATTCGAGATCATCACCTTCAGCAATAACCCCAACAGGGGAGTGAAGATAGGCGCTGGTCTCCCCAAAGAGGTAAAGAAGGAGTTGAAGAAATGCCTTGACGACAACGTCGACCTGTTCGCCTGGAGTGCGGCGGATATGCCCGGCCTTGATCCAGAAACTGCATGTCACCACTTGACAATCAATTCAGCTGCTCGCGCCATTGCCCAACAAAGAAGAAAGCAATCCGAGGAAAAGGTACAGGCTGCCAAACAACTTGTACAAGACCTCTTAGAGGCAAAATTTATTTCCGAGGCCAGGTATACGACCTGGCTCTCAAACATTGTTCTTGTAAAGAAAAGTAATGGAAAGTGGCGCATGTGCATTGACTACACTGATCTCAATCGGGCTTGCCCGAAAGACGCTTATCCGCTCCCGAGCATAGATAAACTCGTAGATAATTCCGTAGGTTTCAAGCTCTTGTCCTTCATGGAGGCTTATTCGGGATACAACCAAATCCCAATGGCAGACGAGGACAAGAGGTACACGGCATTCATGACCTCCTCGGGGAACTATTACTATAACGTAATGCCCTTTGGACTAAAGAATGTCGGGGCCACATACCAACGCATGATGAACAAAGTCTTTCGATCAGAAATCGGGGACATGCTCGAAGTATATATGGATGATATGATCGTAAAATCCCAAGAGGAATCCGACCATACCACCCACTTACGCAAGGTGTTCGACCAAGCTCGAAAATATAAGATGCATTTCAATCCAGAAAAATGCACCTTCGGTGTACGAGCAGGGAAATTCCTCGGGTTTTACCTCACTGAAAGAGGAATAGAAGCAAATCCAGATAAATGCCGAGCACTCGTGGAGTTCCCCACTCAGCGGTCGAAGAAGGCGATATAATCCCTCAACGGGATGCTCGCGTCCCTTGCTCGCTTCGTGAGCAAATCCGCCCAGTACGCCCTGCCCTTCTTCAAATTACCCCGAAAAGAAGCAAATTTTGAGTGGACGGACGAATGCGAGCAGGCCCTTGCCCATTTCAAACAAGCTTTGTCCGAGCCTCCAGTATTGTCCCGACCAGACTGGGGGAAACCATATACCTGTACCTCTCCGTGGCCAACGAAGCAGTAAGCGCAGCGTTTATTCGAGAAACGAACGATGGGTAGAAACCCATCTATTTTACCAGCAAAGCGATGCAGGGACCCGAAGTCAGGTACACGCAAATAGAACGAGTGGCCCTTGCTCTCATAGTCACCGCGAGGAGACTCAGATATTACTTCCTAGCACACACCATCGTCGTCAGAACAGACCAGCCTATTAGACACCTGTTAAGCCGACCAGATATGGCGGGCAGGATGCTAAAATGGTCCCTTGAATTTTCCAAGTTCAACATTCACTACGAGGGGAGGAAAGCCCTCAAGGCACAGGTCCTGGCCGACTTCG
This sequence comes from Lathyrus tuberosus, assembly GCA_022829125.1. Lineage (NCBI taxonomy): Eukaryota > Viridiplantae > Streptophyta > Magnoliopsida > Fabales > Fabaceae > Lathyrus > Lathyrus tuberosus. The sequence continues at coordinate 3,008,900 of JALAZF010000569.1, read as the reverse complement.
TGGCAGAAATGACTCCGGAACCATCCCCTCTAGGAGGGACACAGAAGTGGATCATTTACGTGGATGGCGCATCAAGCCCCTCAGGCAGCGGAGCAGGAATCATCCTCGAGAACGAGGAAGGGACCCTGATCGAAGTATCCCTGGTCCTCTCCTTCAAGACATCCAACAATCAAGCCGAGTATGAAGCCTTCCTCGCAGGATTACGACTGGCCAAAGACGTCGGCGCGAGAGAAATAAAAATTTGCACTGACTCCCAGCTCGTAGCTTCCCAAGTACGGGGAGAGTTCCAAGCAAAGAACGACCAACTAGCCGAATAATTGGCGATGGTAAAATAAAAAATGGCGGAGTTTGAAGCATGGGAAGTTCAGCACGTCCCGCGCGAACAAAACACCCGAGCAGACATCCTCTCTAAATTAGCCAGCACTAGGAAAAAAGGTGGGAACAAATCCATCATACAAGAAATGCTGGCCAGCCCGAGCATTGTAAAACCCGACCTGCTAGATGTTAACGTCATCGGAGATCCCCGTTGTTGGATGGCCCCGGTATACAATTATCTCACCAAGGGGGAACTCCCTGAAGACAGTAAGGAGGCCAGTGTAACTAAGCGACGAGCCTGCTCGTACGTACTGGTCGAGGACAAATTATATCGACGAGGATTTTCCATCCCCCTGTTGAAATGTGTCGATGAGGCCCAGGTCCCCGGAATCTTACAAGAGATCCACGAGGGCATCAACGCACAACACCTAGGGGGAAGATCTCTGGCTCGAAAGGCTTTGCACGCAGGATATTACTGGCCAACCATGCAACACGACGCCAAAGAACACGTACAAAAATGTGACTGTTGCCAACGCCACAGGGACATGCATTTGGCACCGCCCAACGAGTTGAAGACCCTCTCCTCGTCGTGGCCCTTCGCCTGGTGGGGGATGGACATCCTAGGCCCCTTTACAATGGGATCTTATAAAAATAAATTCCTAATCGTGGTCGTCGACTATTTCACAAAGTGGATTGAAGCCGAAGCGCTCGCCAAGATCACAGCCTTCAACATATTGCGTTTCTACAAAAGGAACGTCCTCGCCAGATTCGGGGTACCCCAGGCCCTCGTAACCGACAACGGAACCCAATTAACAGACAGAAAATTCCAAGACTTCATTGCCAAATTGGGAACAAAATAGCACTTTACTTCGGTCGAGCATCCCCAGACCAACGGGCAAGCGGAGGCCGCGAACAGAGTAATCCTACGCGGATTGAAGCGGAGGCTAGGCGAGGCCAAGAAAAGGTGGGTCGAGGAGCTCCACAGCGTCCTCTGGGCATATGGAACCCCTTTCTGACTAGCATATGGAACAGAGGCGGTAATACCAGTGGAGATAAGGGAACCCTCCAGAAGGACAGAAGCTCCCCTCGACGAAGAAATGAACGATGAGGCTCTACGCGAGGAGCTCGATCTGGTCGAAGAAATAAGATCAGGGGCTGCCCTCCGCGAGGCCGCATTAAAGCAACAAATAAAGTTGAGACATGATGCCAGAGTCATAAAGCGCGACTTCCCCGTAGGCAGTCTGGTCTTGCGCAGAAACCAGAAGGATTCGTGCGAAGGGAAACTGGCAGTGAACTGGGAAGGACCTTATAGGGTCAAGTCCAAAACGGGCACGGGAGCATATTACTTGGAAACATTGGACGAAAAACAACTTGCTCGACCATGGAATGCTGAAAAACTCAAGCAGTACTACAGCTAAGTCCTTAACCACGAGGATAGACAAATTGCCGACGTAATCACCCAAAACGGGGAGAGTTGTGCGGTCATCGTATCATGCCCTGGTGAAGCATGACACGCATTACAATGCCGGGCAGCTTCTGCTCGTTGTACGAGCAGATCCTGCACATAACGGGGATACCTCGACCGAGCTCCGCCGTTGCTGCACCATTCAGGCAGGACACCCAGCTCGCGATGGGAATAGTCCAAGCCTATGAGATTAGTACCTCAAACGAAGTCCTAGCCTCATCACGGGCAAAACCACTTCGCCCTCCTCGGTAGGTTTCACACCTCGCCGAGCACACGCATACAAATAAACAGAGCAAAGGTCCAAGATAAAACATTCTCACAAAATCCAAGTATATTAAAACACCGGGCATGGCCGGATAATGTTATAAATACAAAAAAGGGCATAGCCCCTACAAATTCATATAAAAAGGGGCAGCGCCCATACAAAATGATAAGGGCACGCAGGCCCACAAAACATGCTAAAAACAACAAAGTCCTATTCAGCGACTTCACTCTCCTCCTCGGCAGGAATGACCTGACCGTCCACTTTGTTGAACAAACCCATCCCATCCGTCGTGAGTTGTACATCAGAGTTGAGGGCCACCATCTGCTCTTTTGCAGCACTGAAGCCGAACTCAGCTGCTTTTAGGTTGTCCTCGCCAAGAATTCTAATCCTCCTGATCAATTCAGCCCGCGACTTCAGGGACTTCTCGTCGTCATTTTTGTCCTGGACAGCAAAAGTCAAGCCTTCCAATTCAGCGATCCTCGCCTGCAAACTCGCCTTCTCCTCGTCAGCCTTGAGCGCAGCTAACTTCAATTGAGTCACCTCCGTCTGAAGCAACACTTTGGCCTCCTCGTGACCTTCAAATTGTTTTAAATCATTGAACAGCTTGTAATTTTCCGTCTCCAGCTCGACAATTCTATTCTTGGACGTCACGAGACCCGCCTGAGTTGCAGCTTCATCATCAGCAAGGACAAGGGCTGCTTCAAGCACCCTAAACATGCCCGCAGTATCCTGGCACAGCCGTTTTCTCCTCGCTTTAGGATTGGCATTTAGAATAGCCACGGCTTCAGAATCGTGAACATCTATGGACTCCCCTTCAGCAAACAAATCTCGGCGCGTATAGCAGGCGGGCAAGACAAGATGACCGGCACCAGAACCTCCAGAACCAGCGGCCACAGAAGTCCCCGCGGCATCTCTCTTCCTTTTATGGGAGATGTCCGGGGTCAGCGGCGTTGAGGCTCTCTCCGGGGCGGGGGTAGAACCAGCGGCAAAATTCTCCAGAACTGTCTGCTTAGGCACCCCGACCTTGGCATCTGTGGTCATTTTCTTGTGAACCTTCGCCGCCTGGGACCTCATCAAACGCTCCCGCATATCGGCTATCATACCTGCGAACACACATAACAAGTCTAGACCAAGAATTCAAAGAAATAAAATCAAACAGGGGAGCATACCAAGCAAGGTCATCGCATCATCGTCATTATCACACTCGAGGAGAGCGTTCACGTTAATATATCTAGCTGCTCGGACGAACTCCCCATCATCCCCAACCAGCTCTTTCATGTCCCTATCAACTACGAAAGTCGGGGAAAAACTCTCCACGTAAGCATGAAGGATCCTGTACGATTCCTTGTCCGCCAGGCAAAACTGCTCGTGCTTCACCAGGTGTTGAACCTCAAAATTTGCTCTCTTACCTTTAGTACTAACTGGCTTATGTTTCATCTCATTTTGCATTATCATGTGTTCATATCATTGGTTCTTAGCATGGGGTCAAGGTGCTTGAGGGAAGTTCAAGAGGAGAAGATGTTCTTCAAAGGGTCAAGCAAGAGAGTTCAAGTGGATCACTTTCTCCTAACCAGTGCAAAAACTAGGGTTTTGAGATTCTTGGGTTTATTGCTCCAATAGGCAAGTTTCTTGGGTTTTTATCATCACCAAATGGCCTATCTTATCTTTGTTGGAGAGGATACACATCATATTCAGATGAATTTGGATTTGGAGGCTGTGCTATTTCCTCCTAGACTAAGGGTACCAAGATTAGGGTTTGTTATAAAGTCAGTTTATTCCTGATTTTTTGGGCAAGAATTAAGTCCATGGTATTCCTTGGGTCCCAAGGTATCTAAGAATGGAAGATTGTCCATCAGTTTGATTCAGAAGAGATTCAATTGGCCAATGGACTGGGAATCAGGTGAATTGGGTAAAAGTCAACAGTAAGAGGGGAAGTCAACTTGGGATTTTTGAGGTTCTCTCCAAGGTTTTCAAGGTCTCACATCCTCATATGGTCTTCAAGAGTCAAGTTTCATGCCATTCATCAAGAATCAAGGGTTGGTGCAAAAGTTACTAAATATGGAAATGACCTATAATTTGAAAGTTTCCTTTTTAGGCAAGTTCCTACACTACATCCAACTTGACTTTTCATCATCAAAGAAGCTTGAAATGAATTTTCCTCCAACATGAAAGTTGAAGATCTTTTTCTCCTCTTTCCAACAAGTACTAGTGGGTCTCCATATCATTTGTGAAACTCAACTTATGATCAAAAGAAGGCAAAGTGGTTTTTAGGGTTTCTCATGATTCCATTTTCACAACTTTGGCATAGTGACCTATAATTTATTCCATTACTTCATGTCACATGCTAACATCAAAGGACACTCCTCAAGGATCATTTTAGGCCTTTGAATCAAGTGAATCCATGGTGTATTTATCACTTATTCTCCATTATTCAAAATTGCCAAGTCATTGAAAACTCATGAACCAAAATGTTTCAAGGCCCAAATCAAACTCAGGTGTAATTAGCAATTCAAACATGGGTGATCCATCATAGAATATTTGGATATACATGCATGGAAGGAGGTGTATCTCACATAATGTAATTTCCCAAAATCATCCAAAACTCTTTAACAAAAGAATTATCAAGGCCCAATTGATCATCAGTGGGTTAACCTAATCTATTTAAGCCAATTCATGCACTGGTTAGGGTTTTTTACACGTGACTTGGAGGAGAAAAGAAGCTTGAGCCCTAAAAGTTCATCTCTTAGAATCTCACGATCTACAAGGAGTCTTCCCAAAATTCTTTCACCATCAGAACCCTTGGGATCCCTAGAACACAAACCAACCATCACTTGAAGCTAAGAGCAAGGATAAGGGTTGTGCCATCTCAGGTTAGTCATTCTTTTGATGATCATAAAACTCAAATTTTAAATGTGCATATTGATGTGTGGCCATGGATCATGCTGATATATTTTGTTTTAAATGTGGACGTGTATTGTGTGCATATGGTGTGTTTAAAGCTTTGGACCCAAAGCTTGTCCTCTGCGTTTTTTATTGTGTGCTAATGGTTTGGAATTTTTTATGACATATTTGGGATCCTCATGAAAATATGGACAGAACGGTATATGGGTTTGCGTTTTCTGGGTTATTTTCCATTGCAGGTAACCGGAGAAGGGGGCCGGAACCCTAGCTCCGACGGTGGCGGTTGATTCAGTCCGGCCAAGGGTTTCCACGAAGAAGACACAATCCTGGCCCTTGGTTCGTTTCATCGCACGGCCCAGATTGTGCCACGTTTTTTATTTTTGAATTTTTATTCTGATGATCATGTGTTTATTACCCTACGCTACTTACCGTGTGCATCCAATCAAGTTCTTTCGTTTTATTTACTTTTTCCTTGGTTGACTAATTGTGGATCGTTGGATGAATCGTGTGGACCTCATAATGCCAACACATTAAAAAGAACATGTACCGTGCACATGGAGAGTGTATTGTATGCTGATAGGTTTGTTGTGCGCACGTGTTTTCTAATTATGGTATGTTTCTAATCTAAATCGTTGATCTTGTGTACTTTGAGATTATGTTGACTAACTAATGAACGCAGGATTGATCTGATGGTGAGTGTTGAGTCAGCCCTTTGACCAAGTCCACGCATGCACCCTTTTATTTTATTTTTTTCGCTGATGTCTTTATTGGGTTGGGCTTGCTCTTTGCACCCCCCTCTGAGCCCATTTATTTATCCTAAACGTGCCATGCTTGCTATTCGTCCCCCCATTTGTTTATTTCTCATTTTTATTATTTTAATCATGGCATTTTCATTTTTTATTTTTTAAAAATACATCATTGCATTAAAAAATCCCAAGAAAATTCATGCATCATATTTATAATTTCATAAAATTTTCACAAATTTTATATTAGTATTTTATTTTATTTTTATCATCTGAATTATTTAATTATTTATTTTCCTTTTTGAATTATTCATATCATGCATACTTAAATTTGTTTATTTTATTTCTCTGCATCCATAAAACATTTTCAATCCATTCTTTTTGCATTTGTTAGATAATATTCAGAAGTGCATTAAAATATTTTTCCCTCATTTTTAAAATCATTTCATATTGCATTTTAGTCCTTTCCTTTTGCATATTGAACCCTACTTCTCATCTGAGGTTTGCATAATTGCTTGAGTGACTAACATCTTGAATTTTTGCAGGAGTTTTTGATATGTTGTTTGTCTCTGGTTGAGCAACTTTGATAATTAATTTGGTGATTTTAAAAGATGTTTTACTACTTGTTTAATTGCTCTTTGTGTGAGATTTTCTTGTATGCACATCCTTGATCTTGTCTGGTTATTTGTTTGAAGAGGCACTTGTGCCATTGTTTTGGGGTTGTTTATTTGACTTCTTAATTCATGTTTAGATTGTTATAGGTCATTTAATCATTATTGTTTGGGTTTCATTTGTTTTAACTTTTACTTATGTCTGTTTTGTGCTAATCTCTTATGCAGGGGCTGAGATAAGTTCTTTGAGGGTGTGGATAGTTATCCATATTCACCCTTACTCTTTCCTTCTCTCATCTTCTCCTTTCTTTAGGCTTAGGTTGTCGTCAAACCTTACTAACCGTAGGTCACCCATGCATGATAACATTAGGGCTTTTAGTTTCCCTTTAGAGTTTCCTTTGTGTCTTCTCTCTTCTCATCTCAAAATTTCTTAAAAATGCTTAATAAGGATAAATTGTATTGCACACGAGCCTTAAGCGTGGGGAATGAGAAATGAGGGGCTTCCTCTCATCTTTCTAGAGTGCTTAGTGAGCGTCCTGTCTTGGGACGATGCGTTAAGTATTCGCCCCTGTGCCCTAGACTTTGGCGCAATGCAACTTATAAACCAACTTAAGTCACTTATGTCCTAAAAAATACAAACAAACTTCAAACCTTTTTGTCCTTCGGGATTGTTAAACTAAAGGGTATCTTCAAAAAGGGCACGTTACTTTCCGTCTGAGTCGCAAACAGGCATCGACCCTAACTGTCAAACGCGGACTTAACGTCGCTCATAAAAAACACAAAAAGAACTTGGTCCGAACTACGTTGACTCTGAATTTCCCATTGCACAAAGGGAGTACGTAGGCCTAGGACGTCGACGTCGTACCGAGTCTGTCTTTGTTTTCCCCTTCCTCGTGTCAGTACAGCCATAGATTTTAGGATAACTCACCCTTAGATTAGACAACAAGCGTGGATCCCATCGAGTACGATGGATGCGTGGGGTGCTAGCACCTTCCCCTCGCGTAACCGACTCCCGAACCCAGGCTATGGTTGCGATGACCATTCCTTTCCCTCTTCCTCAGGTTTATGAGGTGTTCCTTTTCCCTCTCTTGGGATAAATTTACACGGCTGGCGACTCTGTTTTCCGCGCCACTCTCGCGCTTGTACCTGGATGAAAATCCTGGGAGCAACAGCTGGCGACCCTGCTGGGGAAAACGGTTGACCTATGCTGGTCCATCCCTATGCGAGTCAATCCTAGCGCTTGCTTGTCTTTGTTCTCTTTGGGTGTTTTTGTTTTTGTTTTGCTTTATTTGTTGTATTTTATTTTTACCGCATTTTCTGCATTGCATTTCATTTTTATTACTGTCATGCTGGATATTGTTGTGTTGTACTGGCTGTTTCTGTTTTGCAGGTTGGGTTATTCTGAGAGATAAGCCCAATACCCAGGCTTGAGTTCACCCTAGGACTAGAGTGGAGAGTAGTGGGACCTACGTGCCCGCTTGGTACGTTTGTGTGTTCATGAAATTCACAACCAGACGAGGCTATCTTGGGACGCATTCTAACGTGTGTGTCTTGCGCATGTTAGGGTGTTGATCTAGAGAGCTGTTGACTCTAGTGACCGATCGTCGAGGACTTAGTGGAAACATCCCTCTTTAGTGGTGACAGTGGCAGACCACATCCTGTGGCAAACCCATTCGCACCCGAGGGCCCACTTTGGAACTCGCATAGGATGGCCCCTATCTTTTGAAGAGAATCAGTGGAGGCACTCCTCGATTGACGATAGTACTGTACCCCGAGGGATGAATGTACTATTGTTTCTCGACCTCAGTGCCAGAAGCTGAGGACCTTCTGTTTTGGAGAATCAGTTGAGGCCGCCTCGATTGATTATGATGCCAAACCAGAAATGGTGAACGTATCATCATTTCTCGACCTGAGAGCCCGGGATACTAAACATCCTAGTACCCACACGTGAGAGGGGATGGGTGTTTGCAGGTTTGCAGGTAACCGAAACCTTCAACCTACCCGGTTTTTTCTGGATTTCTCATCAATGTTTGATTATCTGGGTTCCTGGTTATCTCAGTGGTTCGGTATTTTGGAATTCTGGTTTTCTGGGTTGTGGTTCTCGTTCAGTTAACAGCACAGCACATCCAGCAGTGTTGCCTTGATCCCATGTTTGCATGAGCATATCATTTTTCTTGCATTCTGACATGTTTGACATTTTTCAGGGATTGCATCTTACTCTTGATTCCGGTTTTCTGAGGTTACCTTGGCATGGATGTCCAGAGAAAGAAGACTGTTGCCTATTCATTCCCAGATCCGACTTTGACATTGATTCACAAGTTGATTAATATGGCTGGTCCCAGAGTTCGTACAGAGTTCAGTGGAGGGCATGGGAGACTTCTGAAGTTTGTCTACAATATCTCCAAGTATGAGAAGGATGCCATTCATACACTTCTTCAGTTTTACGATCCGTCTTTGCGTTGCTTCACTTTCCCAGACTACATCTTAGCCCCAACGTTGGAGGAGTTCTCATTTATTTTGGGAACCCCCATCAGGCATGACATAGTATTCTTTTCTGAGGAACACCCCGAGATAAAAGAAATGGCTATTGCTCTTCATAT